>CAHIKZ030002224.1:4585000-4615000 GCA_903632075.3 Acanthosepion pharaonis | reverse complement strand
AAAAACTGTCCTCTCAATAATAAATGTTGCATGGATTCATTGGTTTATCAAGGCGATATTTTATCCACATAGTTAAAATCTACATCGTATGTACAAAACAAGTTTATTTATTTATTTGGGTTAATTTATTTTGCTTGTTTCTATTTATTTTTAGTTTTTATTTTTTATTTTAATTTTTATTTCTTAACCCAAATAAATGAATAAAAAAATAAACAACTTCCTGCAAAATATCCGCCAAAATAGACTACCGATAATGCCTCACAGACTCGTATATATAAATAGCCGATAAAAAATTGACGATTGCATATAGCATGAAACAGCCTGTCGCCTCTAAGTGTTGACTTCAGTGTTCACTTTTATATTTACACACGCTCTATCTCTGATATTGACCACTTTATCACATAAATATTGCACACCTAGGGGTTATATTTCTTCATATATATACACACACACACATATATATATATATATATATATATATATATATATATATATATATATATATATATTATATATATATATATATATATATATATATAATTATTTTGCATATGCAGTACTTAGTGGAAAGTGCTCTATATCAGTGAGAGATCTAATATATTCAGGTGTATGGATATGAGTTTGTGAACCTGGGTTTAACGTTTTTGCGATCATCAGTCAAACTCTTTGAAGAACAGCGCAACACATAAAAAGCCACGGTCCCGACACCGAAATAGAATTAAAATTGTTTATGTATGTATACCCGAGCGCATGGATACGTATCTGCGCCTGGCTTCAAATTGTTTATATGGGTATGTTTGTGTAAACTAAAATGCGCACACCTGTATGTGTGTTTGTCTATGTGTATGAGCGTATCATCTCGAACAGGCACGGAGATTTCTCCTCCCACCACCGAACATAGTCTAACAAGTATAAATAAATCCAGTTTTAAAAAATATTACAGTTTGTCTGATGATCGCAAAACCGTGAATCCTAGGGTCACAAACTCATCTCAACTGAATATACATATATATATATATATAATATATATATATATATATATATATATATATATATATATGTGTGTGTGTGTGTGTGTGTGTGTGTGTGTGTATGTGTGCATTATGAAGTGATAAGTACTATTAACGTGTTAAAGGAGTGAAAGAAAGGTTAATCACCTTGGAACATTCTGTCTTTCTTTCTTCCTTTTCCCCTTTATTCTGACCAGTTTACTTCGCGTATATATTTAGGCGAATGGTGACAGTGAAGAGATTATTTCCCTACACCATTAACGACATCGGTGGACGGATACTTGACCCTGGATTTCATACATGTCAACCCCGAGGCGGATCACTTGACAACTAAGAGACGCCGAGATGCCAAAATTCAAGAATTGGCAGCTGGAACTTACCGACCGTAGGAGACGGACGTCAGCTCCTGCGTTGCATCTGTCCAGAGGAACAGATTAGGCAGTAACCAAGGGAACTGTGGATTTAACAAGTTTTATTGTATCCATGAATTATGTATACATCTCGAGCACCAACTTCGATGACTGTAGTATTTGCTTAACGGATAATGTTCACTGAAGTTATCCATGAATCCGGATTTTCTGTTGTTATGAGCTCATCTTTCAGTACCAGATTTTATAAGAATATTCGATACGTTAACTTTAAGACAGATAAGTAATACATGAATTTTATTGACAAGACTGAAATCTCTGTATTATATACCACATTCCACGCATGTCAGCCAAACAGACTATTTATTTTTACCTTCTCTTTCTGTTCTCAGGTTGCCATGATATTAAACTGTTTATATTAACCTGACTACACGGGTTCGCTGTCATTCTTTCACTGATTATTGTATTTTGTATGCCCTGATCTGATCTTGTACACATACATTGATTATAGGAATCCAGATAATATCCTGAGTCAAATCACACATTCCGACTTAAATATAAATTTGATTTGTGTTTAAGGCTTAGCCCTACCATATTTTTGTCTCGTACATGAATATATATATATATTTTTTTCTGTATATTTTACACACACACACACACACACACATATATATATATATATATATATATATATATATATATATATATATATATATATAAACGGAACCGTCATATAACCTGACGTGCCGTTTAAGCGATTCGGCCACAAAGGATCGTTCGGTTCGCAAGGTCGAATTTACTGCTTTTAAACTTCAATCATCATTGAATCTCTCACGTCCATTCATATCTGCACATGGCGTATCAAATGAAAACAACTGACGTCACACATTATGAAATGGATAAAGTCTGACAATTATTTTAAGACATTTTATGTTTATACATTCTTTTTATAGAAAAAATATTTAAGTAAATACTCTGTTCATAATAAACAGTATTAGACAACAGGATTCAAACCTGTATCCTATACGGAACCTTTATATATCCTCTGTGGCCGAATTTGTTAAAAGGCACGTCAGGTTATATGACGTTTCCGTATAGGATAGAGGTTCGAATCCTGTCGGAGGACGAATATGAAAATTTCTCGGACATTCAGGCCGGTAAATGTTGTTTAATACTGTTTATTATAAGCAGAGCATTTACTTAAATATTTGTATATATAAAAAAAAATGTATGAACATAAAATGTCTTAATATAATTGTTCGATTTTGTCCATTTCATAATGTGTGACGTCATATATATATATATATATATATATATATATATATAGATAGATAGATGTATATATGTAAATAGATAGATAGATATATGTGTGTATATATATATATGTATATATATGTGTGTGTAGATACATAGATAGATAGATAGATAGATATAAATAGATAGATTAATATATATATATATATATATATATATATAGATAGATAGATGTATATATGTAAATAGATAGATAGATATATGTGTGCATATGTATATATATGTGTGTGTAGATAGATAGATAGATAGATAGATAGATAGATAGATAGATAGATAGATATATATATATATATATATATATATATATAGTTGATTAATAGGAGTTTAGACTTGTTTTTCACGCCATTTGCGATCGTCAAAGTTTGTCTGACGATCACAAATAGCGTGAAACCCTGGGTCACAAAATCACATCAGTCCAACTAAATATGTTAGTTCTATCAGTGATATTGAGCGCGTTCTAATAAGTACCGCGCATATAGGAATAATAAAAATATATGAATAATATATATAAAACAATTGCGCATATATATATATATATATATATATATATATATATATATATATATATTCGAATTTTTACATATATAATCAAAACTGAACTGTGTTTTCGAAATTTAAAAAAAATGTGTTGTCCGACAGAATTTAAATATTGACCCTCATTTGTAGTTTAACCAATGACTGATCCTTTACTATATATATATATATATATATATATATATATATATATATAAATATATATATATATATATATATATATATATATATATATTAAAAACTGCAAATGTTTATTAATAGATTCCGATTTTACTTCAACATTCACACGCAGAAAAAAAAGAAACATATTGGATTTTAAAATTAAATACACATAAACTAGGGTTGAATAGGGACTTAGGTGTTTTAAATCTTTATAAATATTTCAATAGTAAAGCAATTTTTTTTTTTTTTTTTTTATATAGTAAAAAATTGTTTTAAATATTTATGACAGTTAGATTTAAGTTAGGAATATCCGAACAGTGACGTTGCATATCACGTGACGTCCGCGTCTCGCGAAGGACGCTACTTGCTAACAAACAGTAATTTTAATTTATTTGTAACAAACAGTTATTTCTGATGAAAATTGAGGACAATTTGAAATATCAAATATATATATAAATAAATACTTTCATAAAATAAAACATTATAATTTTCAATTTGAAACTTTATATATATATATATATATATATATATATATATATATATATATGTATATAAGATGTATGTTTCTGTGTGTGTGTGTGTATAGTCTGTAATGTTGCTGGAATTTTCATTTCTTTAAAGCTTGAAATTTTTTTTGTTTATATTTTATTGTACTCATCTGGTATAGAAGCTTGCATCTATTTTTGTGAGGCACTTGGTTAAATATATGAGAAACCATCTGGCAATCCTCATAAATTAGGTTTTGATATTTACCCGTATCATCTGTTGAGGGTGAGCTTGTTAGAACCTCTAGATCACTGTCCGAAAGAATTTCTATTTTCATTTTCTGTTTGTTTACTCCCTCAATTAATCGTCAAAATAGCACATTATCTTTCAGATTTCTGCAATAAGCAGCCCGATAGTGATAAAACACACTGCTATATGAAATAATAAAATAAAACAGGACGTCTCTTTCAAATCAGAGTATCTACTAATAATAACGTTTGAAATCATAAATTGCTGTGTGTGTGTGTGTGTGTGTGTGTGTGTGTGTGTGTGTGTGTGTGTGTGTGTGTGTGTGTTTCTGGCGATTTGGTGAACATATCAACAAAAATGTCATTCATAATTACACATGGAGTAGAAAAGCTGAAATTGTAGGGACGGAAAACTTAAAATGTAATTTATAAATTACTTTTGTCTGTGTCTAGACGTACACCTTTGCTTCCTAGAGCTTTTACCTTTCTCTTTTATCGGTGTATTTTTTTCTAATTATCCCACCTATTGATTGAAGTAGATTTGTTAAGAAAGGTGTTATGTGGTACAGACTTGGACGTATATTGACCTTGGAATATTCAGAAATCCGTGTACATTTGTCATCTGAGTTTTCTACAGTAAGTCTACGTGTCCTATTTCTGATCGCACCTGGTCCTACGTGCTCTCTTCATCTAAGATCTGCTCAGCATAGTTGCGTTATGAACCAAAGGAAGGCACGGTGGTTGATGAAAAAGTCAAATGGGCCTGAGTAGACCATATAGATTATGTAGCCGACAGCAAGAACATACACGGAAATAAGCAACCAGCCATTTTATTTTTTTTTTATTTTTGTGTGTTTCTCTGAAATATATAATTCGTCTTGTCTACAGTTCGAATCCTTTACGGTACACGGTGTTTACTCATTCCCCCAGGAGAATGAGATGTGATACAAGGTCGGATTAATGTGGGGACCTGAGCGCGTACAGTCGGGCAGGGACAAAAAAAAATTACGGTACACAATAAGTATATTTTAACAATCCTATTATAATTGTGCTTTTGTCTCCCTCCATTTGTTATCAAAACCGTTAAGTTCTGCGAATTTCTCGTTTTGATCGCGTGAACAGAGATGAAAATCAAAACTTGACCTCAACGAGAAAAAGAAGGGAAAATTTGAAGTGTAGAGAAAGAATATCCAGAAGGCTGAATTTCAATGGCAACCTCGATAAAGCGCCATTTTTCACACGTACAGTATCGAACAACGGAAACCGGGTAAACAATCGCCAAAAATCTAATTACCATAAATTAAATAAAATTACATCGTCTGCTGAATTATTTTCAAATTATTGTTAAAACCAATGTTCATAAAACGTGGATTTGGCGAGAAAGAAATAAACAAATAAGTGAAGATAAAAGTGTTTAACACCTCCATATATCATAAATAGTGGTCTATTCTGTTTTAACCTGCTAGAAAGAGGGGAAAAAGATTACTTTATTTCTGTTAGAATATGAAAATAATAAAGAAAGAAGAGAAGATAGAATTGCTTAAAGGTTATTTCAATGAAATGGAAAAAAAGTTTCAGTATCAAATTTGTTCCTTTTTACCAAATCTTTAAAACCAGCATTCATATTTATGATTGTTATAGCAATATTTTCTTATTAAAGTTGTTAAGCTCAAATACTTGGCGACACGATAGGGTAAATTCTACGAATTTTTTATGGTCGTAGAACGCGCCATGACCTTATTCAATGATTAACATAAGAATAAAGATTCATCAAAAAATTATAATTGGAAACCCGTGAAAATTTTTCGTGCCTTTCTGTTGAATTTAAATTTTATTATATAATTAGATACGACAGAGGCTCGGAATGAGGAATCGGAGAGCCGAGTTTGAATTCCATTCGAATCCATTACGTTCAATTACGCGCTAATACCATTGGGAAAGGTATGAATCCTAAACTTCTCACCCACCAGATATGGGTAAATAGCAGGGCAGACCTGGTTCTATAGCCTTGGATGGCAATTGGTCTAACGCAGAAACAAATGGCAACATACTGCAGGAAAAAATCTGACTCTTCACTCATGCATAGAAAGATACATGATCGCCTAATGGTGTATCCCGCATGGCACATAACTGACTGACTGATTGATACAAACAATATTTAAAAAAACAAAAAGAAATATATAAAATTAGTTCATTAAAAAATAAACCATGTACTTGAGCAGGCTTCTGGAAAAGGAGTCAGTAACCACCTCAGGGGACTGGTTCATTCAAACATGAGCGACAGGTCGTCATGCAGCTCTTATATATATATATATATATATATATATATAATATATAATATATTATTTATTGATATGAGTTTTTGACCCTGGGATTCAAGTTCTCTGCGATCGTCAGACAAGCTGATTAATTTTTGAAATTGTGGATTTATTTATGATTGCGTATGTAGGTATTTTTATGGAAGTGGGAGGGATAATTGTCGTCGGAACGACACTCATACGTATTCAGACATACATACACGCAGGTTCATAAAAACATAACCATATATAAACAGTGTGAGACTGGTCGTATATCTGCATCCATGTATCGTTTTGTGCCTACGTACGCAATTGGTCGCTGTATTCAATGTGGGATTGTGTAGCGAACTTCTTTCGCAAGTCGCTGTGTCAACGCCCATACCGTTCGTCTATTTTGTTTGTGGAATAATGTTTTCTCGAACACCTCTGTATATGTATATACGTATGCACGCGTGTTCACCTTTACTTTTCTTTTTTTTTTTACTTAAGATATGGTCTGTCTAAGACTATGGTAGTTAAAATTGTTATTATTTTAATACTTTTAATACTGTTTTGTTATTATTTTAAAGCCGGTTATTTGTCGTTTTTATTGTGATTGCGTTTATGTAAATGTTAGAAAATCCAATTTATTATATCTATTAGTATTTTTATGGTGGTATTAATTTTGCTGGGTGGATACGAAGTATAATTATGGACTAATGCGGCAATGGTAATTGTGGTGCGGTAGTAATGTTTGCGGAGAGCGGGTGATGATGATGATAATTTTAGCAGCCAATAATAATGGTAAAATGGTAGAAGTGAAGGTAGCAATGGTGGTGGAATGGTGATAATAATAATAATAATTATTATCACGGTAGTTTGAATTAGAAAATAATTGATGATACTATGGTAACAGTGATTTCTCTTTTCTAGTACATAGAGTCAATGGTGGTTTATGTAGCAATGCTGGTTGGAATATTTTTTTTAATTTTTTATCCGTTTGGTATAAATTGTGACAATGGGTATCTGCATGTCTGCATTTAGAAATTATTTCTGATCTTATATTTAGTAATTTATTTTTTTGAGCGTGAGAAATTATTGCTAAGTAATAAGTATAGGCATTTATAATTAGGTATATCTTGTAGACCAACAACATAATAACAACTTGCGATTTTAAATATCCTCAGCTTATTCTTGGTGCAATATTTCTGTCTTTTGGTTGCCATACAATAAAACCGTCAAAACAAATATAGGACATTCTTAAACTTAATAGAAATCCACAGCCTTACAACAAACCGCTTAGCAAATATATTCAACAAAAGTAACGTAAAAATTAGTTAAAACTGCACGAAAAATATAACACAAAAGTAAAAAGCTACAACAAAAAGTAACAAGCTGCAATAACTCAATCAAGGCATCTCAATGCAACTGCAGAAATAAAACAACATGCACTCTCCAAGGGAACTGCCTAAAACGAATATAATATATAAAGACAAGGTAAGTGCAAACAACAGCACAATGTACTACATCGGTTCCACTGAGGGGACATTCAAGAAAAGGAAACACAACCACGACCTCCCATTCTCCGACAGAAAATACTCCAATAGCACTACACTATCCATATACATATTGCGACTAAAATTCATTGTCCAAACATGTTTTGCGTTGGCGTCTGTTCCTACGTCCACCTTCAACGGAGCTTTGCATGGTGGTTGTGCACAGGCTGTCGTGCTTTGTAATGTGTCCAAACCCCGCCATTTTTCTCCGGTTAATAGTGGCGCAAAGAGGTTCACGGTGACCCACAAAAACTTCAACCATTTTCCGCACCCACTCATTGTTTTTTGGAAAATGCCAAGGTGTTTTCTCATGCGTTTGTTCTCAAACGTTTGGATACTTATCTCTGTACCTGCCAACAGTGTCCACGTTTCGCATCCATATAGGAGAATGGAGACTACCAGCGATTTGTACAGTCTGTACTTTGTTTGAAACCTAATTTTGCTCTACCATATTCTTGTCAATTTGCTCATCACCAATATATATATATATATATATATATATATATATATATATATATATATATATAAATTGTTGTTTAGTATGTTTTGTTTTGTTTTTCTCATATTGGAAAATTTTGGTTGTTGTACTGTTCGGCCTTCATCGGTTGTTTTTATTTTATTTTTTGCTCGAAGAGAACATGTGTCAAACTTCAAGGACATACTGCATTACGTTTAGCGAGGGTAAGGACAATTCATATAATTATTTAATATATCAGCAAATGCCGTAGTGTCTGAAGTTTGTTTTTTTTTTGTTGTTTTGTTTCATTTTTATTTCTATATTTTAAATTTGTATTCAGTGCAAGTGATATCACACATGACAAACTTATTATGTACTTATGCGTAGGAAAATGTCATTTCTGTAGTTATATATCAGGCAATGCGCAATATTTGTTTTCAAAATTTAGGAACCGGCGGCGAATGTCTGCGTTTCTGCCATTTTTGACAGACGAAAACATCGCCGTCTGAATTCTAATGTTTTTTTCCTTATTTGTACAAAATGTGCTTATAAACTACATTTTTATTTTATTTTATGTTATTCCATTTAAAATGTGTTTATATTAATATGTAAATTTGGAATTCCTGGTTTCAAGTAATCAGTTACTTTGACGTGTGAACGTTCATCACATGTATATCGATATATGTCCATATGTATTTCGTTTTTATCCTTTTACCATGTGATATTGAGACTAAGTAGCAAGGTATTCCTTAGAGCTTAAGATAATGAGAATAATTTCCTGAGGATAAAGGGCTATAAACGAACGGTTTTCAGGAAGTTGATGATTGAACTTGCTTTTAAATTTTTGAAAATCGTAGGTGACAGGAAAGCAAATAATCGGAAGAGAATTTCAAAGGCAACAACAGAAACTAATAGGATATAACTTTACGGTTACATCTGTCTATTTCAACAATAAAGAGGTGCGTCCTTTTTGCCAATCATGCGGTCGACGTACCAAGGGTGAGATTTTATTAGAACAATTATGATGAAAATATTTAGAGAGAATTCATCATACCTTCGTATTCTATTGGTGAGATGTAAGTTCTACTCGAGCAGATACTTTTAGCGAATCGACTCCCAAGAGGATGCCTCCTTGATTTCTCCAATATCAACCTGTTCAACTTTAGGGTCAACCGTTATCATTTAGTCATATCCCCATAAACGCTTCTTCTTATTCTCTGACGTCTAACTCGCGTTGCTATTGTGCTTTGTACAAAATGAATATGATTATAAAAATTTATTTTCATTCACTTTTTTCTATGTTCCAATCACTATTCTTTATGTGTGTTTCTCCTTCCTTCTTTTTTTATTTATTTCTCCTCCCTCCTGTTTACCCATGGATTTTTTTAGGAAAGGTTTTCGTATTGTTTCTTTTTTGTTTAACATTCATCATTTTTATTCTCACTTTCATTTTTTTTTTTATCTTCCTGACTTTCTTTCCTTTGTTCTTTCTTCTTTTTTTCCATTTGTTTTATATGTATTTTCTCATTGTCTTTCTTCTCGTTACTTTCTTTTCTTTCTTTCTTCCTTCCTTTCTTCCTTCCTTTCTTTTTCAACTGTTTACATTCTTCCTATCTTCTTCTTTTTCGTCTTTCTTTTCCTTTATTTCTTTCTTTTTCTTTCGACTGATTTCATTTTTCTTCTCTTGTTTTTTTCTTTCTTTGTTTCTTTTTCTCAGTATACTTTTTCACGTATATCTTTTGTTTTCATATTCTTTCTTGCATTCTCCTTCTTAAATTTTTCTTTCTTTCTTTCTTTCTTTATTTATTTCTTTCATTCTTTCTGTCGTTCTTTCTTTCATTCTTTCTGTCTTTCTTTCTGTATTTCTTTCTTTCTTTATTTATTTATTTATTTGCTTCATTCGTTGTTGCTTTCTTTTATTCATTAATATCTTTTCTTTCTTCTGTTCCTGTTGTTTACATTTTCTTCTCTTTCTTTGTTCTTCTCCTTCGTCTCTTTTCCATTTTCTTTCTTTATTTCCTAAATCACTACTTGTGTTTTTCCCAGATTTTCGTTTTACATTCTTTTTCTCCTGGAGTCTCTTTGATATTTGGAACCCGAGGGCATTTTCCTTGACTCAACATCAACCACAGGAATAATTCTTCAATGATACTTACATCTTAACAGGAACACAGCCTTAATTCAACGTTTGCCTGAATCACGTTCGTCGAGTCAAACTGTCGCAGTGAAATGGAATTAAACACGTGTTCCGCAATGTAGCCAGCTCATCTGACAGTTATCCTTTTAAGCTTTCACTCACCGTTGTCCGTTTTACCGAACGTCATGTATGAACAATCTTCGCTGCACCACAGAGTGGACAAGAGAAACTGGAATGATTTAGTCAGTCCAGACACGTACCAAAGTCGTGATCCGTTTAAGCAGTCAAGTAGGGTGAGTCTTGGCTACTTAAGAAGTTAGACTGTCTGCAATGTGACGTCAGCAGGATTACACTTGGAAAATTTTAATGTAATCTCTGCTAATAGGCACTTTTTAAACTTATTCACCAACTTTGACATGAGGCTTTAATTTTCGGGTGCTCAGTGAAGAACAATATCTCACTATAAGTCACGCAATGACATCGAGTTAGCTACCACTCTACTGTGATATATTCTATAGAAATATTTGTAGAATTCAGTCATATTTGACATACATCATATCTATGAAATTCACGAGTAAAAAATGTATGGATGTTGACTAGTACAACGGATTATTCAATTCATTATACGTAAATCAGAATCTCCGTTTGATTAATTCAAGTGTGAGGTATATCCCTATTCATAATGCACTATATAGAGAGAAAGAGTGTGTGTGGGGACATTCTTATACCATGAATTTTTTTTTAAATTTAATATAATTATATTTCATAAAAGAATTTATAATCCATACAATATTTGTATACCATGGAATAATACTGCAATATGCAAAAAGAATACAGAAATTTTGTTATATAAATGAAATAATATGAAATTGAAAAGTTGGAGGCTAAAAAGTGTTCATAAAAAATATAATACCTATTTAATATATTGTAGCAAACGTCTTACTTAATTTAACAGCAATCTGTCTCTTTCTGTAGCTTTTAATCTTTGATCTGCAAGTTTC
Organism: Acanthosepion pharaonis; assembly: GCA_903632075.3. Classification (NCBI taxonomy): domain Eukaryota; kingdom Metazoa; phylum Mollusca; class Cephalopoda; order Sepiida; family Sepiidae; genus Acanthosepion; species Acanthosepion pharaonis. The sequence continues at coordinate 4,603,451 of CAHIKZ030002224.1, read as the reverse complement.
TAACTGTGTTTTACTCCATTCTTCTTTTTATATTCGCTTTAGGTTTAAGATGTTCTTATTAAGTTGACCTATTAACGAACGCCCCCCCCCCATTCTCTATTACATTTAAGTCTGGAAATGGTGGTGGCGATTCGAGTGTATTGACATTGTTTTAAATAAGCCATTTTTTGTAGATTTTGCAGTATGTTTAGGGTCATTATCTTGTAGTAAAACCCATAATTTTGAGTGTCCAAGCTTTACTACAGACTCAAACAAATTAGAGTCCAAAATATCTTTATCTAATATCTCTAAATTGTCCGTATCATTAGCAGAAAACACCCCCAATGCATGATATTGCCACTACCAAATATCACCGTCATGATTATGTTCTTCGGCGCAAAGGCTGTGACGTCGTTTCTACACGCGTGATGCCATGAATTACACACAAATATTTCGATTTTTGCTTCGTCTGTCCATAAAACACTTTCTCAAAATGATTCAGGATTATTCTTATGCTCACGAACAAATTTTAACTGGACATTCCTAGGTTTCTTCACTAGTAGTGGAATATTTCTTGGTGGACGTGATCTTAGTTGACTTCTATGACGTTCATTGCTTATTGTTCGATTCGTAACGATAATACCCGATACTTCTAATTCTTCCCAAGTTTCCCACCGAGTAGTTATTGGATTTTCTTTTATTTTGAACAGAATTCTTCTCATTAATCTGCTAGAAATCTTGCTTGCTGCACCAGATCTCGATTTGTTCTCAACAGTTTTCACCTTTTTATAATTAGCAGTAGCGGAAATAAATAGTATATTCCTGATATCTGCTGTTTTCCTATAGGTTTTACCTTTCTTTCAATTTTTGTTGATCAATTCGTTTTGCGAATTTGACAGTTCCTTTCCTTTCCCATGGTGATAATTATTGTGGATGATTTTAGATAACCTTGTATAAGGAATGAATTGCAGAATGTTCTAGATTATTCTGGTAATAAGATAATTGGAGGAATCTAGCAAAATCTTCCCAAAAATATGTAATTAAAGGCAACGTATGCTTTTTGCATTTAAAGACATATTTTATACGAATACTTTTTTCACCTGAAAATTTTATAAATAACATAATTTCATTCATAACAAAGTTTTTGGGTTATTGCAGCATTACGCAATGGGGTAGAAATATTTTATGGATTTTTAAGTTTTTCTATAAGTTATAACTACGTTGAATCAAAAATTTCATGCTGTACCAATATTTATTCCCCCTCACTATATATATATATATATATATATATATATATATATATTGACTTAACTTAAGATATTGGAGAGATAGTTGGTAGTGTATATCATTTCGTTCTGGTAAGCGATGGACAGGACATCAGGGTGGCGCGGAATCTACAAGTGTTTGGAAGATGTTTGAATAGATGTTAAGCAATCTTGGGCCGATACCCTTTGACAATTTCGGAATATAGTCTGTTACATTGCAAATGAACCACACCGCCACGCATTATATGTACTCGAATCAGGCTATTAAACGACAGGAACAGTGTCTCATCATTACACACCACATTTTGCCTATCCACCAGTTTTCAATTAGTTACCTCACGACACCGAATGAGCCACTGATTTATTTTTTGTTATGCTGCTAGCAGGGGCATCGTTACGGGTCTTTACCTCGGACAATCAGTGGAAGCTAAGAAATGATGGAATGATAGGTTGGATATACTCGTTGTAGCCTCTTGACATTGAATTTAGAGACTCAAATATTTCTTCGATCTTAACTAATTTGTCTCAACTTGTGCGATTGTATTTTTTATTAGTTACACTAACTGGATTGCTTGATTTTTTTACGGTTTATAAAACTTTTGCAGGTTATTTAGAGTCAGAAAACAGCTTTTAGATTTTACATATAATAACGATTTACTAATAGAATCCTACCATTAACTCATAGCTGAGAGGAGAACAGGTGGATTCATGCACATCTCAAGCTAAGTGAATAAACAAACTCGACTTGGATTGGAACATGGTTCTCGGATTTCTGATACAGAGCCGTTATGGATTACACTATCCAAGCTTACAGCAAAAGTTATTCACAAGCGTTCTACCTTCTAGGCACTGAAGAATTGGGACATTTCTTAAATTCGGTGATCTAACTTGAATTATAATTTCAACGTTATAGTTGCTGTAAGCTGTTACTCTGATTGGAAACGTTTCAATTTACAATATTTTCAAATTATACTGCATATATAAAATACGAAATCTCCAGAAATATTCGTAAATGCCTATAACTGATAACAGAAGCCATTGGTTTATAACAATAGCTTCCCATACTTAATGTCAGGAGCTGCGACGCGATTTTCGCTTCCGGGTCTCGAATATACGAGTTAGTCGTTGCTTTGACATTTTTCATGCAACAAAAACAGACTATCATTATTGTTTCGTCCGTGTATTGTTGGATATAATGAAAAGTAATTGTCATCTTTGATAATGGTTTATGTAAGCTGAACGTTTAGATTGGATTTAAACATGTATCAATATGGTGATTTCCTTTCGTATTTCAATGATAATGTTATTAAGCTTATCAGACCATATGAAAGGAACATACTTAAAATAAATCGACAAAACTTGTCTATATTATTTAACGAAACATGCATTAAGATATATATATATATATATATATATATATATATATATATATATATATATATTTTAGCAATGAGTTATTAATAGATTTTTCTAGCTTATGTGTGGAGATATAAGTACATGCATTTTCTGACCGTGTGAAGAGAACGGAATTTATTTATGAATTATAATTTGTTGATAATCATAGTTGTATTGCCGAATTATCATTCGGTTAAATTCGATAATTGTTTAAATTGTGAATGAAATCCAAAACTTAATAAATAAAACTCATTCTGACTGTTAAAAAAGAGACTAAACCACATTTTTCTAAAGTTGATGTTATTGTTATTACTCAAAAATAATCTATCGGTTATTCCTAAAAGATATTTGCGAGCTTAGCTCTGAGCTAAAGAACATCTTTGTTACTTAGTAGATGGCTTTTTATTTGACATAAGGTTCTAGTTTTAATAAATAGCGTTTCCTCCAAACTTTTTATTAAAGTCAGTCTTAAGCAACGTTATAATTATTTAAATATAAATAGAGTTCGCTATCAAAGTAACCAGACATTGCATGATGCAATCAAAAGCATTTATTAGTTTAGAAAGTCTTAAATGAAAAATGGCGCACGTAGGATTCACTGTTAAAAAGTCACGGAAAAGTGATGAAAATACATAAAAGTTTCCCGAACTGATGGCTCCAGTTCTTTAGGAAGAATTTTGAAAATGATTGTTAATAATATGGTATTATAGACTTTGGTTCCTTGATGTTTCGGTATCTCAATAATTGTGTTGAAATTAATATTCGGTATTCTCTGATCAAAACCATGGAGAAAGAATTATATTGAACAGGCAAAAAAAGCTGAGAGTTTATTTGATGAGTCAAGTTTAAGCGAGCATGTAAAAATTTTCTTACTAAAATACAAGAAAACACGAATTGGAAAAACGTTAATGAAAAGAAAAAAAACTAATAAGTTTCGCATAACAAGAGAACAGGTCTCAACGCGTAAAAATGAAGACTTAGATCAGCGCCATCTTTATTCAAGTGGAAGTTTGTACTGTGAGGGGAGATATCAATGGGCAATAAATTAAGTTATTTTATGTGTACACGAATTAGAGCTCATAAAATAGATATATTCTATAGAAAGATGGCAGACATCAAGAAATAAGAGAGTTATTTTTCTGAAAATAAGAGAAATTAATGAAAAACTATTAGATAAAAATCATTATTTATGACAGAAAAAACAGCGGGGAAGGAAAGTGAGACGCTAAGATATCTATGCGCACAATATATATATATATATATATATATAATTTATAAAATAGAGTTTTAAACTATGGTATATTTAAAAGTGTACAAGTGATAAACATCAGGGATAGAGCGACGGTAAATATAAAATTGAACACGGAGGCGAAACGCGAACATGAAAATTGGGTTTCATACTGGTCAGTAGTGCATTATGGGTAGCGAAGTCTATTATATTATCCTAACAATCATTGTGTTGACGGTAATGGAAGCATTTGGAATTATTGTAGTGGCTATTAATAAGAAATAATGGTCGATCCGAATGAAGCTATTGGTAGTTATTGATAGCTTTGATTGTTAAATTTTACTTTGTTTGATATATATATATATATATATATATATATATATATATATATATATATATATATATATATATATATATATCTATGGATTCCTGACGAAGAACGAATATCAAAATTTCAGGGACATTCAGGCCGGTAAATGTTGTTTATTATAAACAGAGCATTTACTTAAATATTTTATCTATAAAAATAATGCAAAAACATAAAATGGCTTAATATATATATATATATATATATATATGACAAATGGAAAAAAATTTAGTTTCGACAACACGTTTCGTCTTCCGACTTTATCAAGGCAAACAATGAACGAGAAATGATTTCGTTGTCATTTTTTAAAATTTTGTTTTCAATGTAACTATTACAACAAAAAACATTTCGCTTTTTATTGTTTGCCTTGATAAAGTGGGAAGAAGAATCGTGTTGGCAAAAAAATAAGATTTTTCCATTTTCTTTTATCTACAGAATTATTCTGGAAAATTTTACTGTTATGATATATATATATATATATATATATATATATATATATATATATATATATATATATATATATATATATATATATATATTATGAAATTAAATATATATATATTATGATATTATATATATATATATGTATATATATATATATATATTATGAAATTAAATATATATATATTATGATATTATATATATATATATATATATATATATATATATATATATATATATATATATATATATATATATAAAAACCATTATAATAAGCATACATGTTTTTGATCACCGGTGGAACAACTCTGTATAGATCAATATTTAATTTATGCAATGGTCAGTTTTCAATCTGCACATCAATATTGCGGTGTTCAGGAACCTTAAAGTTCTGTAACTGGTGAGGGAAAATGTATATTCATTATTGATTATAGTTCTGTTATTATACATCGAGCACTATTTAATTAGCATCACGACTGAATGATCATTCTGGCAGTTTATTTTCTCGCACTTCTCACTTGTGTAACTCTCTTCCGGATCCATGCTTTTCAGTCAACATTAATCTTCAAAAGTTTAAATTCAATGTCAGTCGCTTTCTGCATTCCTGCTGGTTACTCTTCTTTTGTTCTCGCTTGTAAAATTGTTTTTTTTTTTTTAATTCTCCCCCTATCCTTAACCCCTTTTGTCTTAGTGGTTGCATGAGACATAATATATATATATATATATATATATATATATATATATATATATATATACTATAAACGTTATTTTGTTGGGAACATGTGTTACATTTTCTATATCTGTTTTTATATTTTCTTAAACAGTTAAAATAAAAACAACAAACCGAGATTAAGAAGTCCTAATGAATAAATTTAATGCTACTGAATGGAATAGAAACCATATACCATATACCACCCCGGGCATGCGATATTGGTCTGTAGTGGGTGCGTAGGTACTGAATCATTAGGGTCGTTTTATTAAGAACATTCTGGTGTAGTGTTTGGTGATCTGACATAAAAGTTTACATTTTAGAAATTTTGCTATTTGGTATCATCATAATAGCGTACATATTTATTTAGCCAAAACGACCGGAAATTGCTGGTAAAACTGCAGTAGATTTGGAAAGACAGCCGTGTGAATTTTGTATTGATAAAGAAAGGAATTCTTGTTCAGATATTTTTGAGATGTGTTTGTTCAAATGTGATGTTTAAATACTGCTGAATTGCCTTCCTGCTTGCATATGATTATTTATGCGCGGGGTTGGTGTAAATATTTATACATAGATATTTTTAACACTTCGTTAATATTTTCAGAAAGGAATTTGAATTATATATAAGTACGTGTAATTTTTGCTGGGTTAGTTTATAAACAACTAAAAGCAGTTTATGTAAACTGAAGTTATGGTCAACGATTTTGTTATTTACACATGAGATCAATATTGTTTTTCATCGATTCTGGAAGTGGGTGCGAGAACTGTTTGCTGGTTTGAAATGGGTGCGAAAACTGGTGTGAGGTTTGAAAACGGTGTTAAAACTGGTTGGTGGTTTGAAAGGGGAACAAAAAAGAGAAAAGTGTAAGAATCACTGCACAGTATGTCTGGGAAGTTTTTAATTTTTTTAAATTAATTTTACAAGCAAGTTTTTCCTTCATTGAAGCATCAGTACTAGTTCAAAATAGAGAACATATGCAACGTACTGGTCAATCAGTATCTACTGATATGATTTTTATTTCTTTTTTCTTTTATAACGATCGATATGTGCACGAACTGCAATAAATATAAATAAGTAGCAAGTTAACTCACGAGACAATGTCTTGGTTGTGTGATTAATATAAGAATTTAATCTTATGTTGTGATTTTTTCATCATTAGTATGGGAGATAGAATTTCCAAATGAGACGAGAACTCGTAAACAATATTGTTTTTACTAGAGATAACGCTGTAGTCCCGCTTTAGTCGTAATGATTAGTCTTGATGCTTTATACGTTTTACTATAAATTATAAATTTGAAACTTATTGTAATTTTAATGATATTTATCGGCGAATTATATTTCTAATGGATTCTTCAACCTGCTAACAGAGTGGAAGTATCTTGTTATGGTAGAATATGTTAAGGGCGTGTTTAATTTGGTTTATATCAGGATGGTAGTTTGTGTTATTTATTTCTAAAATTATGTACAGCTAATTCTGTTTCTTTAGGGGACAAAAAATATATTCAAATGCGTAAAAAATAGCTATAATTCATATATTTTTATATACAATTTTCCACTGTTGTCATGCCGCATGTACCCTCTGAAGGTACTTATAAAACGTACATTCAAATAAAAAAATGTTACCATTGCAGAAATATGCTAAATGTGTCTAAGAAAATGATTCCAAAGATACTGACAATATTCGATAATGTTAATGGTAATATTAGACGTTTCCTTATATGGAAACATACAGCTGTTTCTTTGACTGTGCATCCTTATAAATCTCGGTTGAAAGTCGTCAATTCTTTATATTAATATTTATCTCATATTCTTTAACTGTTATTTCGATTTGAAGTATTGATTAGGTGGGGGTCCTTCCGAAAATTTTAACTTGATGTTGTGTGACACGTCAGTACCATTATTGTGCCATTGGTTATTTTACTTTATTTTTATTTAATATTTACTTCCTGATAATGATTGAGATGTCAAAATTACTCGAAGCAAAAATATAAACACGAAAGCTGTAAAGTTCAGTCATAAATATGAGCTGAATGTTTAAATCTAAAATAAAAAAAATGAAAAGTCATTGCTAGTTGTATGAATTTTATTAATAATATACACATGCACAAACGTATGCGCGCACACATAGAAACGCACACACACACACATATATATATATATATATATATATATATATATATATATATATATATATATATATATATATATATATAAAATCCTTTCTCCGAAGTGTATGCCGGTAGCCTAGTATATATAAGTATTGTAGTGTTTATAATAATGCCTCAAACATAGTGGTTACAAGTTCACAAAATCAAGTATAGACTACATGATAATAATAATAAGGGAAAATAATAGGAACAGAAAAATCATTTAACCAAACGGTTAGTACTAAGTTAGGGCAGAAGTTCCTCCATTTAATTGATAAGCATTTCCTTAGAAATAATCCACCCAGTAAAATATTTAACAGACAATACATTAAAATGAAGCTATAGCTGCGCCGATAATCTAGAAAAAAAAATATATATAAATTTTAAACAAATATAAAAATCCGACCAATAATGTTAATTCCAAGATAACTAATGTCACTAATAATAACAGAAATAATTGCAGAAATTCTAACGATTTCTCATTGCAAAACAAATGTCTGACCAGCTCTCATGTTTACCTAAGCACTAATTCTACAAAAGAAAATCCGTCTGTTGAAAAAATGATATAGGGAGTACTAAGATTTCTTTTAGATCTAGATAGTACCAACATTGTCTATCTTTCATCAACAGCACTTATAAAAATAGAATATCTTTTTCAAAATATTTTTGGAAAGTTAAAGAGGTTAATAAAATTCCTGCGCTTAAGAGAAAAGTTTTTAAAAAAGCTAGAAATTGTAATGAACTTTGCTTCTTGTACTTACACGAGAAATTAGAAATTATTACATTTACTGATAAAAATTATCTATTAAACCAGAGAAGCGAATTAGCCGAAAATTATACGAATAGTTTACATTTCACCTTACAATATGTTTATACATTAAATTTGCTAGTATTATATCATATGGTCATAATTAGCAAGTAATTTGCAGTGCACCTTCTATGAGTGATTATTTTATGTTTTTCATTTAAATTTAATATAGCGGTGTATTGAGGTTTAGTCGGCATAATGAACATCTTATATGAATGTTAGGCATTTTTTTTATTTTTAAACACTTAAGTTGCAGTCACTGGTTTCTTAAAGAAGCCTTTATATTTCAAATATTTTTAGGGAGAAGAGAAAGAGAGAGAGATAGAAAAGAGGGGACAGAAAAGAGAGTAAGAGAGGGAAAGAAGAGTGTTAAGCTGTCAGTCGACGAGTTGATCTAGATCATATTTCCTTTTCTCCAAACATGACAAGTAAAACAGGGTGAATACATTCAAAAAGGAAAATATTCAAAATAGGTACATTGAGGTGTCTATTCATTCCATGCAGTGGAACAACGTCATCGCATCATAAACGTTATAATTCCACCCAAAGTGTTGATAATAATAATACTACTACTAATAATAATGGCAAAATAAACCAATTCATGGGCAATACTATGCCCGTACCAAACAAGCTGACGTAGACAAAACCCGTACCAATCAGTGGCTACGTAGTGCAGGGTTGAAAGCGGAAACTGAAGGTTTTATCCTTGCTGCACAGGACCAAGGCTTGTTAACTAGGAATTATCAAGCACATATACTAAAATATTGTGTCAGCCCGAAATGCAGATTCTGTGATAAATATCCAGAAATAATTGATCATCATGTATCAGGTTGCACGATAATGGCACCCACTGAGTATAAAACCCGGCATGACAGAGTGGGCCAATATCTGCACTCGAAAATATGCAACATCTACGGGAAAGAAAATTAAGAAGCTGGTATGAACAACACCCAGACACGATTACGTAGATATTACCTGTTACAATTCTATCGGACTATAAAATACACACTGACAGAATAATCAAAGCCAAACGCCTAGACATTGTTATTAAAGACCACGAACAAAAAGTGTTTCATTATTGATATGACAGTCTCTGCAGACCGCAATGTATCTTTGAAGATATTCAAAAAGCTGTCAAAATACAAGGACCTTGATACAGAAATCTCAAAAATGTGGCCCATGTGAACATCAACAATCCCTGTTGTAGTTGGAGCCCTAGGACTGATTGGAATGGATTCCAGTAGAGTAATTGAAGGGATTCCTGGAAGTTCATGCCTCAAAGAGATACAAAAAATTGTTCTGACAAGTACAGCCCACATTTTACGAAGGGCTTTATTTTTTTTTTTTTTTTTTTTGTCAGTGGAAAGTGTCAGGATGCCATTTCTAACCTTAGGTCACTGGGTGGAACCCGGAAAGAAATGTGTAAACGCCAGAAATTAAAGTATTAATTTTTAGGAAAAATAAACTTTTAATATAAGATTTTAATTAAATAAAGTAAAAGACCATTTTAAGTAACAAAAGTATAAAATTACAAACATTTAATATACATATATATATATATATATATATATATATATATATATATATATATATTTACATGCATAGGCACACATACACTCGCAAACACACACATACATACATACACACACACACACACACACACACATATATATATATATATATATATATATATATATACTCACTTATACTTACATGTACATATAGGCATACAATCATAAAATTACACGCAAAATTAGATATATATCCGCATATACATATACAAAAACAAAACTATACATAAATACATATCCATATCCATACATACATACACATAAGAATATGTTCATAATAAAGATTAATAGTAAATTAATAATAAAACTATAATATAAATTTTACAAAATGGTAATATATATAACAAAAATTAATATTGTAGTTAAAGAAAGTAAAATTAATCCATAATTTAAGATTAGAGATGATGTAGGGAAGAGAACCAGATAAATGATCCTATATAAAGACTGTGAATGCAGGTATGCATATATGTTAGTATAATACAAAATATTGAAATACTTCAAGTATGAATTTTTTTCCAAAGTAAATGTTATTCGAAAATTTTGAAACTGTTCTTATGTCTACAATTGAAGATAAGTTCACTTCGTTGGTTCAAAAATATTTCTATATATAATTATTATAATTTTCTTTAATGCAAAGATTGTATCTGTCCCTGAACTTATTTCATTTCTGGGGTGAAGTCTCTATCTTTCAGATTCCAGTAATGTTTAGACAAAATCGTTTGGTATCTCAAAATGCGTGTGTCAACAAAAGTTTTACTGAAATTTTCAGTTTGAACATGAAAAATTCAATATATTCAGAAGTAGGAATTGTTTTCAGCACTGTATATATATATATATATATATATATATATATATATATATATATATATATATATATTTTTCACCCTCAGAAAGGCGGGACGACCATTAGTACGCAGGGGTTAAAAAGAGCGAAGTTGAGAGAATAGTGTGGGTATAGAGGGACCGAGGATAGAATAAAAGTTGAACTGGAATGAAGAAGATGAAAAATGGCTGTTAACGTTGGATTTAAATTTTTGAAGATTTCACTTATTAGAGAAGCAAGTGAACGGGAGTTCCACAGGCGGGAAGTGAGAGAAAAACTGTTGTAGTATAAGTGGCGGTTACATTTAACAGTTTCAACAGTAAAAGGTGGGAAATAGAGGCCACTCTAGTAGCACAATTAAATCCACGTACTTGAGGTACAAGAGAAAAAAAAGCTCTTCAGAGCAGTTGCCATGAAGATATTTGAAGGAAAAATAGCGTGAAACCAACTCAGGTCGGTTGGAAAGGGACTGAATTTTAGATTCCATGTCAGGATCGATTACATTGCAGGTACTTGTTTGGATTTCGTCAAGAATATCGAGATGAATAGTAGTAGCACCAAACCAGATATGGCAATAGTATTCAATGCACCGACGAATGGTAGATTTGTAAGTGGGTATGATGGACTCTGACGAGAAAAGCCTTCTAGTACGACGCAGTGACCCAACTTCTCTTGCATTAGATGCCCCTATTGATTCGATGTAGTCGTTCCACTTAAAATCAGTTTAAAACGTGAGACCAAAAATGCGCAGTGAGTTGTTCTCCATGGTTCTAGCATCAGTCCCGTTAATTGTTGGTTACTCTATGGTGGTTTCATTTTGGAAGCATTAAATTTTACCAACCATTTCCTGTCCCAGTTGACCTCTGATTGGAGGTAGTTTTAAGAGTGGCGACCAGGTAAACTTTGTCAGCACTAACGGATTTGCTACTTCGATTGGATTAAAAGTTCGTGTCATCAGCATAAATGTTTACTTGGGAACTGATGAGTTGATGACATCAGAAAATCAGAAACAGTGTAGGGCCCAGGATTAAACCTTTTGGGGCACCCATGTGCATGTGAAATGACCTAGAATAAAGCCTGTTAAAAACGCCTTTTATTTCAGGATTTGATAAGAATGATTAGATTAGACCAAACAATAGTTCTGTAATAGCCCGGAGGAATACGTAGAAAACCAGCGTGCCAAACCTAGAGAGACACCTTCGAAATTTCTACAGCCACAGTTTCGCCGTCATGATCAAGAGCTTGATATACATATTCAGTGATGGCCGTAAGCACATCAGAGATAGACCTGGAAAAACGGAAGCCATACTTTTCTCCGAGTAGGTCATGAGAATTAAGATGATTAACTAATTCAGTATTAATTAGAGCCTGGAATACTTTGCCGAAAGCCTGTAGTAGATAAGGTAGTGGGATCAGAATATAGTCCAGAGTTCTTAAAAACTGGAATTACGGAGGTGGACTTCTAACAAGATGAAAAGCAGTGAGCAATGAGAGAATAGTTGTAGAATTTGGAGAGAATTAGAATCAGCTCGCGAGCACATCTCTTTAGGACGACGACTGGGTTCCTGTCACCTCCGCTTGCCTTATATGTGTTTAATTTAGAAATGATTCCAGAGACATGTTACGGGCTTATGAACATATCGCTCAGTAGCGGCTATGTTATAGGGGGGGGGATCAAGTGTGGGTTCTCCAGATGAATCGTGTGTTGAGTTCAAGCAAAAATGTCCGAGTAAAACATTCAACCTTATCTAATGTAGATGCCAAGACATCGAATTGATTGAATAAAGAAGGGATTGGGGATTTGCAGAGCTGGCAATAATGTCTAGGATCGAACTTCTGAGAGACTATACGTTGTTTCATTCTATCAGCAAACAGAAACATTTTCATTGAGGATACGCTTGCACTCATTACGAGCAGAGACAAAGAGACATCTGTTGCTGTCAGCGGTCGAGGATGCCGGTGAGACGCAAGGAGATGAACGCGATTTAACTTGGTATTTCGTTGCTGCAATGAAAGCATCGAGGAGGAAACTTCAGGCGCGCACTTTTGAACAGGACGATTAAAATTATTTCATCCCAAGTGACGTCACGAAGGAAAATCACGGAATGAGTTCCAAACCGCACCTTGATAGCAGAAAGATATTCTGTTGATAGGAGTTCTCTTACAGTTTTTTGTGTGTATATATATATATGTGTAACTAGTGAGTTAGTCAAAATGACTTAATTCCCTTTATAATCTACCAATAGAAGATTAACCAATCAGAAGCCGCAGAACATTGTATCCGTCGTGTATAAAGGCGGCCATTTTTGTTCACTCTACCCGAATGTCCAGTCCAGCTTGTCAGGCGAAGAGAACCAGAAGGACGAACTATGCTCTGCTACTTTTACCAAAATATCCACTGCTAACCTGAACTACGTTTTCCTACTGTCTCCGAAATATTCACTGCTAACCTCTGGATTCTATACTCGAAGACGACCATCAAAATGTCTGACAAGTTCATGGCTGGTCGAGGAGCGGAAAATTTTTTTACAGACACTACCGCATGATCAGAGTGGCCAAGACGGCAGAGCTGCATAGTAAGACATGAGTCAGGGATAGAGGTAAAAAAAGAGAACTTGAAGAGAAGCGTGTCAAACAGGGTTACTGAGGAAGTGCGTGGGAAATTCCACCACTTACCTGAGAGATTGAATGTTTGAGAAGTTCACGGTGTGGATGCCAGTCATGCATGGTGGGCATTAAAGTCACCGAACACATGTTTGCAAACCGGTATTAGAAGATAGCATTATCTATATTTTCAGAAATACTATCTAGCATGCAACAGTCAAGTGAGAAAGGTGAAAGGTAGAGAAAGAACAGATATCGGACTGAGTTTAATAGAGAGTGACGGAGACACATGTAAGAATGGCCTGAACATTCATGAGATTGTTCCCTAGACAGCAGGAGATGATCGCGAAAATAAACTCCCGGGTCATTCATGTGGATATCAGATTCCTTCCGAAAGAGAGGGAGGTAGTCAGGAATCGGGGAACAAGAAGAGGGGATTGAAGATGTAAGAGCTTGGATCTTGGATATCTGTAGATTTTTCGAAGAGAAACAAAATGTCTTCGAACATTCTAGTACTGTGCGAAAATAAAAAAATAAAATAAAATAAAATAAACTGCAGCTTTGCTGTCCAGTTTAGCATCATATTTTGGCCATAGAATGGAAGGGAGGTAAGTTTGAAAGTCAGAGAGAGGTAGAGAGTATAGAGATAGAGAGTATGTTCAGTTTTGGAAATTTTTTTTTTTCACCATTTGTCCCCGACCATATATCATTTTTGTACTTTGGTCGTTGGCGAAACAAGAATAATTGGACACTTCGGATAAGTGTTTCATACGCTTTTTCATCTCTTTTCATAAAGTCTTATCAGGCGTGATATATCTACCTTATAGCTAAATATGCAATATGTTGGATATTTACTACCAACAAAATATTTGTTTATCTTTGCGCTTAAATTTACTTCCACGGGCATGTTTGCATGCGCTTTTGTGCCCGCATTTGCCTTTGCAGAGAATTACTAATCCTTTATCAGCGTGTTTTTGTTTGCTTCCACTGTGTCTCTAGAGATGTCTATTAATTTCGGTGTATGTGAACTGGAAAAACAACCTACATATCGATCTGCCCGTTGCTGTCTGTATCGATCGGCCAAAATGAAGTAATCATTTGTAAAAACAAACGTTGACCAAAAATATACTTCTCTAGAAAGGGAGGGACTGGCGATGAAAACCACGCGTGTGTGACAAGCTAAAATTCTAATTGAACGGACAGACAGGAGACTTAAACAAAGGGAGACAACTACAACTGAAAATGTTTATAGATCACGAACTCCCTCTTCATTTAATCCCTTCACTCTCTCTCTCTCTCTCTCACACACACACACACATACACATCCTGTCTCTTTGTATTTTACTTTAGACCAGAAGTAGAAAACAGTGTGATAGACCGTGCTGTTATAACATTGATAAAATAAGCAGTAAAACAAATTCTTTTTTGATTGATTAGTTTGTACGGCTTTCTAACCTCGTGTGGAGTAATTAAATCCGAAACACATTTTTGATTGTAAGCATACTTATTTACTACTTTCCGTGTGAGTATTACATTAACATTTGTTTTAGAATAACAGCGATTTTTCCTGGTGCTATCCAGTTAGTCTGCTCATAGGTAAGAGGCGGATATGGATTCGTACCTTTCCCAAGGGTATTTGTGCGTAAGTGAATGTAACTTAACCGACTGGAGTTTGAACCCGGCTTTCCAATTATGAATTTCAAGCAGCTATTCTACATCTACAACACAAGTTGAAAACATTATTATATAAAGAAAATGCTATAGACTTTTGCCACCATAATAAGCTGGCAAGATTCAATGATAAAAAGAAGAAAGGAAATGAGAGTGAGAAAAAAGATAGAGGGAATTAATACGAAAAAGAAAAAAAAAACAAGCAAAAAGGAAAAAAAAATGAACTTTTGATTTTCTGAAGATATCAGAACATTTTTTAACCAGCAAAAAAAAAAAGAAATATTTACACCTGATATGAAATTTCAAAAACAAATAAAAAAAAAGATAGTTGAAAGCAAATAAAAAGAGTTTATTTTCGCAGCTAAAGACCAAACCCTACTGACATTATTTTACTAAGAACATGTTTTAAGGGATGAAGTGTCCCTGAAAATATAATTATTTACACCCAGAATATTTTCCTTATTTTAGTTGTTATTATCATAATATTTCGACGGTTTCATCAGCCGCATTTCGATCCGGTTAAGCGTTATCGTATTTCAGACTGAACACTTTATTAAATCTACAGGAGTAGATTATTCTCATACAGCTGCTCATCTCTAGGGATATCTCGTTTAGTTTTTTCTTTATTACTGAGCATCTATTGTTTGTCGTTTCCACTGAGTCTAAGTCTGCGCTACCCAGCTGCAAAATCTCATCAAGATTACACGGATTGACAAGCATCCGGCGAAGGCACGAGCGAATAACAGCCAAAAACTTTGCGAACATCATAACAGGAACGATCACAATAGTTTGAGTGAAAATAATGTAATTAATAATAATTTTGAATTCCTGAAATTCAGACAGATGTTCTCCAAAATGGCGTTTCAGTTATTTTCACTGTATTAAGAAACAGAAATCTCTAATGTCTGTATTCTTTGTTCATATATGACTGTGTAAAGATGAATGAATGCCTTGAATAAATTTTCTCAGATGTGGATATTGCCGCTCAATATTTTAGAAAACAAGAATTCCTATGATTGTGAGATTGGTAAAAAAAGTACACCACTTAATATGTAAGTCGATTAAAACTGCTCATGTGAGCAACTTTGTAACATCCATTTTGCTCGTCACTGCAAATTTGTTATGCTAAACAGGCAATTCTGAATGATATGAGGGGTGAAAGAGTTAAAATAAATACATTACCACATCATTTGTAATTTTAACCATATATATAAAGTAGGCAATTATTATTATTATAATTATCGTACGTGATATTACCTGCTTTGTATCCAGTAGAACTGGGTCCAAATTATTGTCTTTAGGCCCTATAGGAGAATTGGCATTTAATTAATATCACTTACCTTAGTATATGGGGTATTGATATTACCTGGGACACTGTTAGTAAAATTATGCATTCTTCTTCTCACGGGACGCAAACCTCCGATTACTGTTGGTACAGTCTCAATTGTCATTCCCCACATCCTGTTAATCTCGATCGTCAGGTCCTAATATTTGGATAATTTCTGGATAATTTTTATGGATGTGTTACTCTCAGGTGTTACTGATATGTCAATAAGCATACAGTTCTTGAACTTCTTGTGTTTTATGATAATATCAAGTCTGTTGGCTTTTGTTTCCCTGTCAATTTGAATTGGCATGTCCCAGAGAATAGTTACATCGTTATTTCGGTTAAATGTGTCTGATTTTTGTTCATATCATCACTTAGTATTAGTAGTTTCGATTGTGTGATTCTTGCATATTTTCCAGTGCACATATCTCGCCCCATACTTATGTCTGTAGGTATATTCATTGTTTTTTCTAGTTCTTTATTATTATTATTATTATTATTATTATTATTATTATTATTATTTTGTTTGCACTCATTACTTTTCGATTCCCGACTGGAGACCTAATGACAGAAATGACATCATGACATTTTTTACTGAGCAATTTAAAAAAAGAAAAATCACATATATTTTACATAGATAATGCATTTCGTAACGTGTGGGCGGTACTCGTGAAAACATTTTTATATTTCTTTATCATTATTGGCTACCAAGTACCAATAAGTCTATTGGAATCTTTTTCAATCAATCTGAGTGCTCCAAATACAACTGGAAGTGTTGTTGTTGTTGTTGTTGTTATAATACTAATAATTATTATTATAACAGTTGGCGAAGAGCGCGATTTAACAAAAGAAAAAGAAAATAAAAGGACACAGGGTTTAATAACGATGGTGGCCGGAGAGTTCGGTGCGTGAATATGCGATTCTCCTTCGCTTTGATACAGCATTTTTTATCTTTTATTTTAGCTTAACAATTAATATCATTTCAGCAAGTGAGTTGATGGAAATGTCATTAAAATACTATTATTTTTTAATAATGGGTTAAATAGTAAATACTGTATCTTGTGTTACACACATTTCTGTCCAGAAAACAATTTTTTTCTATATTTCATTATTATTATTATTATTATTATTATTATTATTATTATTATATTTTCTTTTATTTCTGGTGCGTATTCGTTTCTTTTCAGGTCCCGCCCCGAGACCTAAGGTTAGAAATGGTATCATGATATTTTTCACTGACGAAATAAAAAAACACTCATATTTTACATAGATAAAGCTTTTCGTAAGATGTGGGCTGTACTCGTGATAACAATTTTATTTTTTTTTCGTTTAAGGCATCGAATTCCAGGTATCTCTTAAATAAGTCTACTCGAATCTTTTTCAACCAATCCGAGGTCTTCAACTACAACAGGGATTGTTGATGTTCCCATATGCCACATCTTGGAGATTTCGATTTCACTGTTGTTGTTATTATTATTATTATTATTATTATTATTCGCTGGTTTATTCGAACTGATGACAATATCTTGATATAGTCCCAATCTTTCCATCGGCTATTTTATTGAGACAATTCGGAGATAATGTTCGCATTCCACTGTCAATGCTAAAAATGACATGTCGTTTAAAGCTCTAACATCTCATAACTTAGTTATAGATATGAATGTATGTCGTAGGTCCATACTCGAGTTATGCAGTTAAATTCATGTGATATGATTCAGTTGAATGAAGATTAATTAACGACATATCATCTAGCATAGATAACACCCACCTTGGCTGTCTATAATTCAGGTTCGCAATTTCGCGTAAGTGATCAATAATGAAAATAGCTGGTGAATAAAACAATAAAAAAGAGAATAGTAGTATGAAAAATCAATGTATAGTAATAATAATACCCGGTCTTATAAATTCAAACAAAACATACTTTAAAATATATATCGTTAATCATATGATGAAAGACGTAAGCGACTGATTTTATTGATTTTGTACTCGATTGGGGACATTGATAATTTGCCATTCATCCCTTCATTGAATACTGCTGCCGCATCTATTCTGGCGCCCCAACTATATTTATCGAAGCTTTTTATAAACACCAAAGTAAAATCTGCAATATTATCA
>CAHIKZ030002224.1:4550000-4580000 GCA_903632075.3 Acanthosepion pharaonis | reverse complement strand
ATGTATATATATATATATATATATATATGTATACATATATGCATAAGTTTATATATGTATATATATATGCATATTTTTATATGTATACATATATGCATATGTTTTATTTATATATG
The DNA here is from genome assembly GCA_903632075.3 of Acanthosepion pharaonis. Lineage (NCBI taxonomy): Eukaryota > Metazoa > Mollusca > Cephalopoda > Sepiida > Sepiidae > Acanthosepion > Acanthosepion pharaonis. Next base: position 4,579,884 of record CAHIKZ030002224.1, on the reverse strand, counting down.
TGTTTATAGATAGATAGATAGATAGATAGATAGATAGATAGATAGATATATTTGAGTGGCTCCACAGAGGCGGGAGGTGGACAAAAGACAGATCGCAAAAGTGAGTAGAGTCGCTCCATGTTAAGTTGATTAGCTGCCTCTTGTACTTCCTCTGATTCGTTAGACCACCACTTGGTTTTCGTCACTCTCAGAGAACGTTACAATTTGTTTTGTTCGTCTTAAGTGATTGTTCAACCTGTGGTCTATTATTCTGGATCAAGAAGGGACTTAGCCAATAAATGCTTTGTCTCAAGCAGTTGGTTGATATTGTCATCGTTCTCCTCAAACTTGTGTTTCTTCTGGTTTAGTCCGAGTATGTCAACGCTGGTAGCGCGGACCTAATTCTTGAAATTATCCTAAGATCCATCGAAGTTGATTTTGTTAAGGGCATCGGAAATTTGTTGGTGAACACCAGACTCTTTCATTTTCTCCACATTCATTCGCTTTGGTATATTAATTCAAGCCATACGTACTTTCCTTTTTACCAGTAATTTAAATTTTCCCCGGACCAACTTATCGTCCTTATCACACTCAGCACTGCGTAACACACGGACACTGCAATCATTTTTCAAATCACAGCTTCTTGTAATGATATAGCCGATCATGTGTTATTGTTTTGATCCTGGATGGGTCCATGTTACCTTGGGTTTCTTTTTTTTTTATGAAAGTATGTGTTACAGATTATCAATGCGAGCTCAGAACAAAGATAAAATAGGATTAGACCATTGTTATTGACCTTTCACATTCCGTTGCGACCAAGTGAATTCCATGTCTAGTGCTCGCTACTCAAACGGGCGTTGAAATCCCCAATTGAAATTAGCTTTTCCTCTTTTGGAATGCCAATTATGGTCGCTCGAAGAGCTCCACAGAACTGCGTAATTGTTTCATCAGAAGCTTGAAGTGTCAGAGCATACACAGAAAGGATGATCATATAACGTCCACAAGAAAGTGGGACATGCAGCCACATGATATGATCATTGATGCTGGAAGGGCAGTTTATCTTGTCAGTAAGATAGGGGCAGATAGCAAAGTTAACTACTCACTGTCTTTCCTCACGGTTTTCTTATCCAGAAGATAATTTATCCAGACTTCCATTAAGTGATCCGCATCAGAAAAAAGAGTTTCCGAGATTGCTGCAATATCAATGTTACGTCGACAGAGTTCCTTCCTCACCAGAGCGCTGCTTCTTTCTGGTTTGCCAGATTTTTCAAGATCAAGCCGCGTTCTAACATTCGAACAGCCGTAATCCAAAGACGGATCTGTGTTAATAAAGGATTCAGAGGTTATCATGAAGCGGTGGCATCGGTACGCTACAGATCTGTTTTTCAACCCATCAGCGGTAAACGAAACTGCTATAGAAATTTTACTACAGTGTGACATCCTCTAAAGAAGAAACTGACCTGGCCATTGGTCAGATTAATGATAGTAAAGCGCCACGGATGGACGGCATACTAGTGGAACTGCTGTAATATGGAGAGGAAAATGTGGATTCAACTGTGCATAGCTTTATTCGTGCGTGTTGGGAAGGAACGTCAATTACCACTGACTTGATTAATGGTATCCTTGTTTAACTGTATCAGGGGAAAAGATGCAAGTGGGATTGTGACAATTACCGTGGCATAAAACTCCTTGAATCGGTTGGAAAGGTCTTGGCCAGACGTCTCCTCAACAGGTTGCTATCACATATATGTCCTCGTATATTACCTGAACTACAATGTGGCTTTCGATTTGGACATGATATTCTCCGCCCGATATCAACTAGAAAAATGTTTGGAACAGAACATGCCACTGTCACAAATCTTCATAGATTTAACTAAGGTTCTTGAAACTGTCAACCGTGATGATCTTTGGAAAGTTCTTCCTAAAATTGGATGCACACGCAATTTCATTAATATGTGTAAAGGGCTTCACGGGAATTGTCAGATGAAAAGGTCATTGTCACGTGATGTAAAAACCCGCATTTGCGAACAAAATAGAGAGTTGCTTTAAAACAAACGTTTCTCGTTTTGTTTGCATCGAAACGATACTAGACATAACTTTGTTTTCACTAATGCCACCCCAATTAAAAAAGAATATAATTCGTTAAGAAGAAAATATATTGAAAACTTAATTATAACTTCATAACCTACTATAAAAACACGCCTAAAACAATATATTAGATCGCCATCTTTTTTTAAAAATCCATTCTTAAACAATCTAAGTCATATCTACCTAATACAAAGAATACATTCTTAAAGAGGCCAGACATGTATTAGAAACTTGTAACTGCCGGTTCGCAGATTGACCGCGCAAAGGAGAAGATAAAACTCCTCGAGAGAGACATACGCACACAATTACGAATGCACATTACTATCCGATACCCACTAGGACATACAAGAATTTTTACAAACATATATACATTATTAAAGATGAACATATCATTTTCGTTCAAGATCGATTTCTTATGTTTGACATTCTTATTGCTCAAAGTAGAATCCAGTAATGCTATAAAAAATCAGAATATTCCAGTAATATATCGTTAATCATTTTTAAGTTAAAACGGTTCACAACTTAATCTAACAATAGAAAAATTATATATATATATATATATATATATAATTAAGAAATACACAAGCATAATTTTCCATGACTAAATTTATTTCTCCAGAAAATATATTTTTCCTGGTTCATCAGGTCACATCTCTACTTGCAAAAGCTCTCTCTCTCTCTCCTCTCTCTCTCTCTCTCTCTCTCTCTATATATATATATATATATATATATATATATATATATATATGCGTGTTTGTTGATACGTATGTTTTTGTGCGTGTGGAGTGTGGAATGAATTTCAGACAGTATTAATATGACTGTCTCGGAAAGGCAAAAATATTAAAACTTTGGCACAAAATTCACTGTTAATATAATATTTAAAAGAACATATGTGAAAAGCTTCTAACTCTATATAAATATATAATCGTCAAACACACAAGTCGATATTGAGGCCAATACCCACTGCTACAATCTGTGTTTGTTTGGCTTAAATGTAATGCTCCATGTTAATATAGTTTTAAGGTGTGCTATATTTATGGAATAAAGGGCTCCATATCAGAGATAGAGCATATGTAAATATAAACATAGAAATGAACATTGCATTCAACACTCAGAGGCGACAGACTGTTTCAGGCTGGATGAAATCTAGGCATGAAACGCCTCTTAGTGTTGATTTCAATGTTCTCGTTTATATATATATATATATATATATATATATATATATATATATATATATATATATTCAGTATTATATATACGCTCTATCACTGATAATAATCCCATAAATATTCCACACCTTAAAACTATATTTCTTCATATACATACATATATATATATATATATATATATATATATATATATATATATATATATATATATATATATATATATATATATGTACGTATATATAGAGAGGGGAGATTGAGAGAGAGAGAAAGAGAGATAGATCCCTGCGTTTATCATATTTTAATATCATTGAAGACAGTGTAATGAAACTCCCATTGGGATTATTGAATTAGTTCAATTAAAAATAGCCATAGACATGCATAATAATAAATATGCCTATCTGTATTTATGCACGTCTACCTGTGTGTATCTCTGGGTGTGAATTTGAAAATGCGAAACGTATGATGGCTCAAACGTATTGTGTTAATTCGCCGTATTCTTTACCAGCAAGTTTCTTCAAAATATAAGATATATAAAAGGAAACTGAATGGAGTATAGGTAACTTGTGATAAGCATAGATCTATCGATCAGGAGCTTAAAAATACTATTGTTATTCAAAACATAAAATATTACTAGCAAATTACGAAGCGATGCGATATTCCAATACTTCAGAATGGATAAAACCGTTTAAAAAAAGCTGTAACGGCTTTCGTAGACATAACAGTAATGAGAAAAAGAAACGAGCCGATAAAATAGTTTTACTTATAAATGAAACAAATAACAGAAAGTGGAAACTCAAGAAAATATTATATCTTATATAAACAATGAAAGAACCGAAAACGGGCAAACAACATCTTATTTTGTAAAAAAAAAACTTAAGTTTGAAGTGACCGAGTATTGCCGAGAGAATTTGATTATCAGGTGACTGAATATGCTGAATGGTTCGAAGAATCGATGGACAATTCCAAGTTTCGTTTTTGATAAGCGACAGTCTCCAGACGCTGATATGAACATCAAAGATAGCGGAAAATAAGCCGATAATTGAGAAGAATTATTTTATGCATTGTAGCAATACGCAACAAACAAAAATTATACACGTCCAACATCTGCCATGTTGTTGATTTTGGAAATAAAAGCAGAAAAAACAGTGGAATTTAAAGAATATTCTAGTAAAAGACATGGAAATGTTCCTTGCTTCCAAAATGGCGAAGTTTATAACGGTTTGGATAAGTCGATATACTCTGTTGCAACTTGTAAAACGCATGGATTTATATCCTTTTTAGTTCTATTACATTTATAGTAATCTTCGCTGAGGACTTATTACTGACATGTGAAGATAATAGAATAAAAGTAGACTCATGAACTACCATTCCCTGCTAAAATTACAAGCTCAGGTAATGCAATATTTTTACGAGTGTTCATAGCTGTTGACCATTACAATCTACAAAAAATTCTCTTTCTGAATATCTGAGATAAGAACTTATCATTATTTCCACTGTTTATATTCGGACAGTTCTCCTCAATTTTTTGTTATTATCGAAACATGTCGGCCGTTGTGCGCTCTGGTCTTCCTAAGATCTATAGTTATCTAGTTAACCCAAAGAGAATTTTGAACGACTTCCTTTGTTTAATTTCGTTCTACTACTTATGTTTAGGGATATCGAGAGAATGACAAAATGAATGAAATCTTTGATTTTGTGAATCGGGTAGCGTTCATGACTGTCACCTTACTTTTTGGGTCGTGCAATGTCTACTTGCACTCAGTGGAAATGCAGCAGTAGTAACCGAACAGATAGGATATTACTAGTAATATGTCTTCACGCAGCCCAAAACCCATAACCACATACATTTTACACTTAGCGATACATCTCACTTTCGCATCTCTCTAATAATATAATACCTGAACTCACCCTCTCCCTTTAGTCGCTAAAAATAGATCCTCACACACATGCAGAATCACCTGACCAAGGACGAATATTGATCGACAGAATTCAGTATGTTAATGAAACTTGGAGAAGTCGGACCAGCTATGAAATTGTCATATAACCGGGATTACCAAACTGAAGGGTATGACAGATATCTCCAACTCACACATATTCCAAGCACATAATCAACTGGAAACAATTCTTGTGCGAATAATACCTCTTTTTAGTTGTTAACGATAAATAAGAAAGATCACACATTAAAAGATGAATTCTAATTCAACTTACTACACTATGCTGCATATATCAAATGCATATGTGAAATGCGAAACGTGACAATCAACTAAGGCAGGCATATGTGAAACACTCAGTTGGATGAAGGATCCGAATAATGAATTCTGCATTGCTGAATATACGACAGCGTTGAATCTTCATATCCAAATAACGAATGCTATATTGAAGAAAGAAGAACAAATCAAAAGTTACCCCTGATAGAGCGAAACAAACTGATCTGAAAGTAAAAGGGACAAAAAGAAAAATAAGAGAAAGTGAGAGAAAAGGGGAAAGAGAAAACCTTATTTTATCTTAGAAGAATGGCAAAAGCTAAGTTTTTGCATCACTTTTTAACTTCATAATACTACGCTTACATCTTTCCAAACAGAAATGTAATGCATAGATCTTTCCACGCATTCTCTTGCCTAAATGTTTTCATGCATTTTATATTTATAATTAAGCTTTAGTATTTTGGTGTTTTCTGTACGTTACAATGGATTATCGTCCGAATTCGTGTATTTGACTCTGTGGACAATTCATCCCGTTTGGAGTGATAAACATGGAGTCCACTACACATTGAGTTGTTTTTTTATCTTTTCTTTTTAGACTCTACGCTGCGGTAATTCGCCCTAACATAAATTGGGTCTCGAGTCAAGAATTTTCTATCTGCGAAAATACACGAGGAGTCCAAAGGTGACGAACAGATGAAAGATTACGACGGTTGCGATAGAAGCTTTTCTAAAAGAACCATCTCTAGAACAATTAAACAAATTAAGAAAAGACGATATATTAGAAATAGGAGATGCTTAGAACTAGACGCTAGAAAGACCATGAGAAAGGCAAGTTTAGTAAGAGTATTAGTTGATAATCATTCTCGATAATGACATATTTGAAGATAAAATACTAAATCAAATACCTGTACATGTACAGAAATATCAGAAACCCAAATCGATGTAGATAAGTCAAATTAACAGCTAGAACAGGATTTAAAAAAGCCACGTACTGAACAAGAAAACAGAATCAGGATATTATAAATAAACAGAGAAGATGGCGAAGAAAGGCTGCAGGGGTTTGATCTTACAAAACAGTACCTAAATGCCAAGTAGATGATTATTTCTCACATTTCGAGAAGATAGCCATAAATTTAAGCTGGCTAAGGAGTGCCTGGCCAATGATTTTGAGAATAATCTTCTGTGAGGAAGCTCAAAAGATGTATACATCACTTTCGTTAGAAGACAACGCGCACTGTGACTTAGTGAGGGTGGCGATAAAGAAAGGTTATGAAGTTGTTCCTGAGCCATATTGCCTAAAATTTAGAAATTACGGAATATAAGAGACCCAAACTTTTGTGGACTTTTTACACCAGAAAGAAATATATTTCGAAGAATGGAAGACAGCGAAAAAGGTTGATAATGAATATGAAAAGCTAAAACAGTCAATAATGTTTGAAGAGTTCAATAATTGTATAGATAAGGAAGTAAATTTCTATATAGACGAAAGAAAATACTGAAACTGTTTACGATTTAGACGTATTAGCGTATGAATATTTCGTAACTGAAAAGAAGTGAAAAGGCCTGTAGAGGGTGCAAAGAAGTCCCTCAAACAAATAATAAAAAGAAAATACACTACAAATAAAGTAAAATAAACTTTTGTTTATTTTTGTAAAGAATTATTTTTTTTCCTTGTACAAAAATGAAATTGTCCGTAAAGCTGCGGAAGAAAAAGAGAAAGAAAGGAACTGGGAATGTGAGAGGGAAAGGTAGGACTATGTGTAGCGAGCGAGATGAGAGAAAGAGAGGGTGAAAGAATGTTCACTGAGACGTGATATTGCCTGTTGTGTGAACCGCTGAATCCTCTCGGTGTGTGTGTGCTCGAAACTGTCCGTGTCGCTTTGATGTCAGCTTGTCGCTGTTCTCTCTCCCTTCTGATGAGGCTCCGGGGAGATTAAGAAATGGGTTTCTTATGTCGAGTCCTGATTGGTCAATAAATTCTATTTTTGACCACGTGGTATGCTTTTCACTATGTCCGAACTTTTGGGTGCGCCGTCCTTGTTTTTGACCCCACAGGGCATGGTAAGGAATGAATTCCCGCGCAATTGTATTTTTTTAATACACGTGGTGTGAATTAATTTTTATTGTGTGTATGTGTGTGTGGAAAAATAAGAAACAGCACAGGCCAACCTAATGTAGGCATCCAGACTCCTAGCAAGGTGAAACGCACGTGTTATGAAAAGGGCTGGAAAAACAATCGGAGACCGACCGACAATTGGGCGATAAATTAAACCGATGATATACTACAACTGTCGGATGTCTAGCTAACTGATGGACTGGGCAGAACAATAAATTAAATGGCGCTGTAGTGAATAAACCGCACGTTTATCTGCGAATAAAATAACATATATATATATATATATAAATCATTCATGTCTGATGGATATATTTCTTCAGTAAATGTTCATAGAAGGCCGATCCGAATTTTGAGGGATACCGTCGCGTCATATTACGAATATATTTACTAGGACGACCGAAGATAGCCACTAGTAAACGAATAAATATTGGAGGAGTTGGTGACAAAATCATGAGTATCCTATTTATAAAATCAACAAATTTAATATCAGGAACAATTAACCTGGGCGTAGTAAGCAAAATTCCCAGGAACAGGATGAAAATGCTAATAGGAAACAATTTGGCGGGAAGTGATGACATCTTCCCTAACCAAACCGAGAAAAGAAGTAACAAAGAAATGTTCGAATAAAATGCCTAGAATAACTAGCGCATTATCGGTCACAGTAATTCGTACGCAAGCGAAACTGATATATAGTGGAAAGGAAGACGAAAAGATAGATTTGTCCCAAACCTCCATGATCTGTGAATGCTAGCTTATCAGAGTTGAATAGCATTAGAGAAAGGAGATGCGTTGGGCGTGATGGAACTGCTTGAGGCATCTCTATGTCAAAGAGAAACCTGATCAATGGACAACAGTCTAACCCTGAACTAAGGCAACTCTTTAATCAAGCAAGGGCTAGGGGTAGGAGAGATAATATACCAAATTCCTATTAGATCAAAAATGATGCATTAATGTGAATATGGGAAACGTCTCATATTTCAAATTCTGAAGACAGGTCAAATTGTGAACAAATTGTAATTCCGAGAGCATATCTGCGTAGTATATTAAAGTCGAATCACGAAATTCCATTAGCCAGACACCTCGGGATTAATAAGACATTCGAAAGGATTTCTAAGCATTTTTTATTGGCCAGGAGTCAAGAAAGACAGTGAAATTTAGCAAATCTTGTCATGTATGTCAAATGGCGGGAAAGTCAAGTGACAAAATCCTATCAGTATCATATTCCAGTTTTTGAAGAATCCTTCAGTCGCGTCATAATAGATTGCGTAGGTCCCTTCCCAAGAACCAAATCAGGTAATAAGTATTTGTTGATCACCATGTGTGCGTCATCAAGATTTCCACAGGCAGGTCCATTGTGGAATATTTCAGCCAGAAATCTAGTGAGAGATCTCACTAATTGTTTTACTGAGGTTGGTTTATCTAAAGTAATACAGTCGGACCAAGGACCAAATCTATTTAAGCCAGTTGTCTAAAATTGGACCCTCACTTCTGTAAAAGATGGTGCTTACCATCTTCAATCACAGGAAGCTCAGAAGAGATTCCATTTCACCTTAAAGAATATGATGAGGATTTATTGTTTAGATAATTGAATAAATCGGACGAATGCATTCTGTTCTTAATGTTCGCAGTCTGTGAATCGGTACAAGCAATCTGAGGTTTTAGTCCATTTGAACTTGTATTTGGAGATTTAGTGTTGTGGATCCCGAGATGAAATTCGGTCTCCAATGAGTGACAAACGCAGGAATTAAAGATAAGAAATTAAATGTATTTACACAATAATACTAAGGGTAATACTGTTAGTAAATCCAGGAACTCTGTTAGTAGCAATAACATATATATATATATATATATATATATATATATATATATATATATATATATATATATATAGTCTCTAAGTAGGACTTCCTTAGAGTCTACGTGCTTGTAACTGACTTCTACAAGCGGTTACCTCACACTATTACTCTACCCCCAACTCAATCACAATCTCTGCTCACTCTCTCTATATATATATTCTGACTCTGATTATTTGACGGCAGCAGTCCAAGTAACACTCTGGTCGAGTCCACTTATACGAAAAAGGGGAGGACCCCATAACATTTAGTATGAAGTCCGTTACAACTGATAAAAGAAAAAATGTTTACAAATGATCCAAGCAGAGAACATCTATTAGATTACCATAATTCCCCATGTATAATACGCATTCAACCATAATACGCACCCCTTAAATTTTAACTGAAATGTTTCTACTCAGGCATAATACTCACCGTTTGTTTGGTAATCAAACACTACAAATTGTACCTCTCCAAATTCATTACAGCCAGCGTTTCCAACTCTTATTTAAAAAATGGTTTTAAACATAGAATAATATTCTTCTAATTTAGTTTTATGATAATTCTCATTTTAGTTTTGTAAGTAAGGTTAGGTAATATTATTGTATTTGATATCCTTATGGGGTCGCAATTGCGGAATGTTAGTGACAAACTGTCGTATGTTTGTGGTGGATAGTTATTTCGCAAATGAAATCGACCTATGAAGCGCCATTTTTTTTAAAGATATGTTGTAGTTGAGCATAATGCGAACCCCTAATGTTACTTACTATTTTGTAGAAAAAAATGCGTATTATATATGGAGAATTACGGTATGTAGAAAGATTAAGGAGACGAATCTCGAAAGCGAATAAGTAATCCCGAGAGCACATCAGAATTGTTCACGACAAAATGGGAGTGTGTTACGTTAAGAAAACAGCTGAGCGAAAATTCGAGAAAGGATACGAACTTAGTTATATTATCCACGAAGGACCATCCGCTTAAAGCTAAATTTCAAGGTCCATACAAAATTAGGAGAAAAATAAACGAACTCAGTTATGTAGAGGGTTCAGCTGTTCGTAAAATCAAAACATAGTGATGTCACATTGACATGATAAAATCATACGTCAGGAAGACGAAAGATAGTCTCTGTATTTGCTATCCAAGAATTCTGTTAGAATAGACACACTAGGAGAAAAAGGGAATTATATGTGGATAGAGATCCTGCACGTAAACTTAAGAATTTTGAAATATTAGCAAACCTCGATAGCAAATTAGGACATTTGCCAGACAAGAGAAAGACGAGTTATCTACCCTTATCTCGGATTACAAATGTTTATTTTCCAAAGAACCTAGTCAGACAACTATGGCATTTCATGATCTAGATGTAGAAAATTCCAAATCAATAAGGCAACATTCATATAAATAGAATCCCCCAAAAGGCAAAGTTCATGAAGGATGAATGATAAAATTCGTTAAGAAATGGAATTATTGAACCAAACCAAAACGAAGAATCTTTACCATGAACCGACAACTCGATGAGATCTTGAACGGTTTATAGAAAGGTAAATAAGCTTAGGAAAACAGATTACTATCCTATTCCTAGAATAATCTATTGTGTTGACAGAATTGGAAAAGCTAAACATATCATAAAGGGGGATCTTGAAATAACATTAACTGACATATCTAAATTGATATCAAATTTTTGTAACACATAGTGGAGGCTATCATTATTACGTTAGTTCAATTTAAATAATGAATATAGTAATGGCGTGGTGAATAACTGCGTCGCTGCAGTTTCGCATCTAAATTTACCAGTAGTGAAAACAAATGAATTAAAATTCTTTTTTTTTTTTGTTTTAGGAGAAAACCCATAACCACACACACTTTACAGTTATCGACCAATATCTTTTCCAATCTGTCTAATAATATAACAGTAAACATGTAATCCCTTTGAATATATAATAGTAGTCGCCGATTTATATATATATATATATATATATATATATATATATATATATATATGTGTGTGTGTGTGTGTGTGTGTGTGTGTGTGTGTGTGTGTGTGTGTGTGTGTGTGAAACTCCCTGAACCCCGGCAACTCGTCTACTCAGAAGCTAAAATAGATTATCACACACATGTAGAATCTCGTCATCAAGTACGAGTGCTGAGCGGGAAAGATCGAAAGCAGCCAGTTGGGTCAAGAAACTCGAAGAAGTCAGACTATGACATCGTTGTGTAACTGGAATTACCGAATTGAAGAGAATGAATAATGTTCCCAACTCACACAAATTTCAAGCACAGAATCAGCTGGAAACTAGTCATGTGCAAATAATACCTCTTTTTACTTGGTACAATCGCGTGAGATCACACGATAAAAGACGAATTCCAATTCAAATCACCACACTATGCTGCTTACATCAAATGCTTAAGTGAATTGCGAAACGTAACAATCTAATGAGACATACTTGTATTCGAATGATGAATTCTGCATTGCTAAATATACGACTTATACAGTGCCGAATTTTCCTATCCAAATAACGTATGCGAAATTGAAGAGGAATAGATCAAAAGATACGCGTGTATGAGCAAAACAAACTGATCTGAAAGTAAAAAAGGACAAAGAGAAATATAAAAGCAAGAGAAAGAAAAAGGAACATAGAAAATCATATCTCACAAGAAAAATTGAAGCTACATTTTTGTTTCACTATTTTAGCTCAAAATATAACGCATACATCTTTCCACGCAGAAATGAATATCTCACATCATTACATACATTCCAGGGCCTAAATGTTTTCATGTATTGTCTAGTTTTAATTAAATCTTGTTAATTTGTATATTGGCGTTTGTCGTTCTTTACCGTGGCTTGTCGTTCCTCATTTGTGTATTTGATTCTTTGGAGAATCCGTCCACTACGGAGTGGTAAACATGGTGTCTTCTACAAAGCGTGGCGTTTGTTTTTTTTAATATTTTCTTTTTTCTTCTAGGGTAAGTATACGTAACAATAGACATTGTCATTGAACCGAGAAGATTTTACCCCCGGAGATTAAATAAAATACAGATTTTCCTATAGGTTGCCCAGATCAATATACACGGAAGGAAGATCTCAGCGCACAACGGCCGAAATGTTGTGATAATAAAAAGAAATATGAGAACAAAAGTATGAATATAAATAGTGTAAGTTTAAAAAAAATATTCTTCATTTTGGACAAAAATATAATTTCTTGGCGATTAGACATTTACCACGTATTTTAAAAATTATTCATATTATTGCAATTTTATACATACAATATATATATATATATATATATATATATATATATATATATATATATATATATATATATGTGTGTGTGTGTGTGTGTGTGTGATGCACGTGTAGCATAATGGTTATGTTCCTGCAAATTGGGTTTGGAGTATACAGGTGTAATACCAGCTCTGGATTCGTTTTCTCATACCTGGGAATAGTGCGAAAATATCTCTTCACCTTCCTCTTAATAACGAGGTAGACTTGTTTATCTCCTCTTGGTGAGCCGCCATTTTGGGAGGAGCACTCTCAATTCGATACCAGTTAGTAGTGGGGAAGTCCACGTCCACGCCTTGAAAAGCTATCGGCTACACATACAAGGTAAGTAACGCCTCGCGTGGCGACCCTTTGAACCTATATTCTAGAGATATGTCTACAGGACCCACATAATAGTAGTAGTTGTTGTAGGCATACCATTTATCTATCTAGACAGATGTAGCTCCCCTTATTATCAATTATTTAGTCATTTTACGAGCAGCTTTTGAATTGCACTCCCTTCTGCACGTGTGGAAGTCGAAGCTGTTATGGCGTATGATGGACTGACATTAAATTTTCGGCAGCTTTCGTCGTCTTCTGATTTACAAAAGATGATTACGCCCCTCCCAGGCCGTTGTGACTCTTCCTTGATCAGCATAGCGCCATCAGCTGCGATCTTTTACAAATCTTCAGACCTAACAAATTCAAAGCTCCTGCCTTTCTTAAAAACGTCCTCTTCAAACGTCACACACACACACTAGAGCGATGGCTAAATTGTCGCCAATTTATATTTTTAATTTCACGCATGTGCATTGCTTGCTTTTGATTTTGACGACTAAATTTGGCACCGTCTGTGAGGTAAAATAACACAATGACGCAATTCAATCTGTCAGGAATTTTTGAAACGGCATGCTGTACTGCTTGGCATTCACGTCTGACGCTCCTATACGAACATTTCAGAGTGAAATTCTCTGAACTGAGGACAGTTCAGAGAATTCGGGAAAAATTTGGATGAGTCTAATGGTGATTACGAAGATGTTTGGAGTGATCATTAGTGATGGCGACGTTATACCCCCATTTTTCTTCGCACAAGACCTCAGACACAACGCCGGGGCTCATATCAAGTACCTAGGTCAAGAGTGTGTCTGTTGGAAGATCCTATGTTTAAAACAGAACCCTACAGCATTCTACACAAGCAGGAGAAACCAGCCATTGCCGCCAGACAATTTCTGCGATCACATCACTCCTGACGCCATTTAACTCCCCAGACAGCACCTCCCTTGATTATTATGCGTAGGTCGCAGTTGATCGAAAAAAAAAAACGCCTTGTAACACCAAAGATGAACTGAAGGCAAGGATTATGGCAGCATTCGCAACGGGGAGCAATCCAGAAGAGTTGCAGGAAATTCCGAAGTCGTCTGGAGGCTGTGATTGAAGCCAATGACAATTTTATTAAATAAATTTACTCTTTATTATTTTACCAGACTTTTGTGAAATTTTCTTAAATATATCTGTTAAAATGAGATTTTAGTGTTATTTTAATTTCATAATTTAAATGAAATTTTATCCATCGCACACTAGAAGTTGCGCTGATGTATTTTTGTATATTTGTTTCTATTGATTTTTAAATATCTTCTTTAAAATTCATATTTATTTTTTAAATTTATTTATATTTATTTTAAATATTTAATTAATTTTTAAACGAACATCGCAAATAGAAAAGTTCATGATAGGTAAAAAATTTAAATTATGTAACGGCGAATTTTCATGCAGTATCAAAACATGCGTTAGCTTGAAAATTTGACTTGTGGTACCTGAGTTTAAAAGTGTATATTTACTATTAACATATAATTTATAGCTCTATTATTTCACATATGTCAGTAGTCAATGTGCGTTATTATATATATATATATATATATATATATATATATATATATATATATATGATTAACAATAAATTAACGACTTTTTTTTTTAGAAATAACTTTGTTTAAGTTTCAGATCCGAAACAGCAGATATGTGTTTTTGGAGAAACCGAAAAAAATATAAAGGAAGTTTTCTGCTGCAAATGTGTCACATACTCGATCCTCGCCTGGAAGAATGTTTTATATATTAAGATTTCTCAAATGCAGGAGCTGATAGACGTAAAACATACTTTTGAGCAAAAAAGAACCGTCTATTTACCATACGAGATCCCATTATAATAGCGTTTGAATCAATATATAGATAGATAGATAGATAGAGAGAGAGAGAGAGAGAGAGAGAGAGAGAGAGAGAGAGAGAGAGAGAGAGAAATAGGTTTGTGCGTGTGTGTCACAGAGAGAAAAATAGGGTGTGACTGGACGCTGAGATACACGTGTATTTTCATACCAGCTCCAGATGATCCCGTTTTTTGTTGTTTTTTTTTTCGGGTATAATGATGAGTTTGAAGTTTTGATTTTCAATGTAAAATGACTTATCTCTTTGAAATTTTGAGGCAGTACCTTCTTTCTATCTCTTATATAATCCCAATTTGGCCTTTTGCCACACATCGCACATATGAATAAATATTAAAACCATATAGAACAATCATATCCATTTACTTACCTTGCAGACAGCATCGTTTTTGAATATAAGTAAAATATGTAAAAATAGATTTGCAAACCTCGTTAAATCTTGAATGTACGTCAGATAGAGTGGTGATATTTTTAACTTGTCTAATATCTTCGACGAAATACAAAACCAAAAATCTGCCTTCGAAAATAATATATTACTTAGGAAATTTTCATTTAAAATAGAATTCTCTTTGACATGTCTCATTTGACACATATAGTCACACATTTACCACATTTACAAAAAAAAACCCACAAGTTTACATTCATTACATTTAAATTATAATATAAGAGATTTGTTATTAAAACTTTGAACAATCAGTCTGAAATCATACCTTCTTACTTTATACGCTGTCTCTATTCAATGTTTGTCTCCTTATTTTCCTTCTTGATCCTTGTTCTGTTATTCTTTCTTTTTACAAACATCTCATCCCAAGCAAGGCAGGAGTGACACTAAGTATGCAAGAGGCTGTAGAGAATGAAAGTAAGAGAAAAGTCTGGGTATAGGGATGATTGAAAACAAGATAAAAAGAACAGAGAAGGATAAAAAGAAAAACGGGGATCAAGACATGACATTACATTTAAATTTTTGAAGACCATGTCTGTCACACCATTCCTCGCCACCTTCTATGTCAACTTATATAAGCTTAATACTGCCCGTCAAAAGTGTAAATTTTAAATTAAAGTGAAGTCTGAAGATCCAGAGAAAAATAAAATTCTCTGGTGAAATAAATTATTACAAATGGAGCCTTAAAGTGACATCTTTTTCTTTAAATATATATATATAATAAAAAGGCTTAAACACTAATATTCCATGGTCATAATTAATTCCATTGGAATCGTAAATACTATCCAATTCATCAGACCTACAAATTCAAAAAGAAAACAAAAAAAAAAAAAAAAAAAAACAACTCCAGGAATAAAAAATAAAATTTAGAGAGAGTGTAAGTATGATAGTGCGGGACGAATGTTAGACATATAGAGAGGGGTAACAGACGAGAGAAGGTGGGAGATTAAAACTTAACAGAGAGAATGGGAGTCAAAGACGGTTTAAGTGAGAGAAATATGAATGTTGTCGGATGTCTAATACATTAAAGATGTAACCAGAAAGGATACATTTTGTGGAGACATTCACACACAAAATACGATCTAATCTTAAAGATCAGAAGAAGAGGGAGGGAGAGGAAAATAAAAGAAAAGAAGAAGGGGTGGGGAGAAAGATGGGGCGGGGGGAACTAAAACTGAAGGGTATTTATAAAAGGGCCGCTGGGTAATTAAGAAAAGTTGACAAAATTAATATCGACTACAGGTTACAAATCAAATATAAACATATAAAAAATAAATATAAGGATTATCTAATCTAGCAAGGACCTATATTTCTATGTTCAAAACCATATGCGTATACACACGTACACAATAACATATACACGTACATGCATACATATAGGCGTGTACACACATACATACAAATATACCCATGTACACATACACACACACACATATATATATATAATCATATACAGATATATATATATATATACATACATACACATACACATACATATATGTATACATATACATACATAAACACACACACATACATACATATAAACATATATCCATACACATCCACTCCTACATATATAGACATTTACACACATATACACATACGGACATACACATACGTGCACATAAACATATATAAATAAAGCCTCACATCTCCATACAATTGCATACACCCATCTAAACAAATAAACAATGTATCCCTATATCTATCCGTCTAACTATACATACATACATATACACTCATATACAGATATATATGAATACATGCATACCAAAACATACACACACACATATAAACACATCTACATACACATCTACCTACATATACATACATCAACATACGCATACATATATATATATATATATATATATATATACGCATACATATACATATATATATATACATACATACATACATACATACACATACATATAAACACTCCTACGTATATACACATATACACACATACACACACATGTACGCACATATATATATATATCCATATAAATCAAAATGTAAAATTTAAAAAAGTAAAATTTAAAAAATTTTGTCTCAAAAAAAAAAAAAAAATACATAGCGCATCACATAGTCATACACAATGCTATATATAGATAAACATAATAGATAAACATAACAGTAATTCTATTAAAATGTCATACCCGATGTTATTGAACCAAGATGGAACTGACATAAGTGACATGTTATAAAACGGTATTATATTTTGAATCGTTTCTTATGTCTACATTTAGAAAATATCTCATTACGAAGATTTAGCAACTCATTATGATTCTTATCTTTAATAATAAAAATGTTTTTCCGCCATGCACAGATCACACCGATCGCGGAAGTTATTAGTGGTTCTAGCTCTTGATAAGTATCTCCATTTTAAAAGTGAGGTTAGTCCCTTATCCACCAGATCCCAGTAATTTTGGATAAGGAAGTTTGATTTCTGATTTATCTATATCTAAAAGAGCGTCTATGGTTGTATAGACGCTGCTTCCAATTACCGGCGGATATACCTATATATATAATTTTTTCTGATTTATATTTTCATCGGGGAAGATTGTTGCCTAGTATACTACATTTTCATACTTACATTTACCCCCAGTCTAGTAACCCTACCTGCAAATGTAGGAATAAAGACCATTGTCCATGATTCCTGAATTTATTTTTTAGAATTTATTACTAAATTTATCTGTTTAGTAACAGAAATGGTAGAATTCAGTTTCCATAACATCATGTATGCTATTTATCATGTGTCGATGGGGTTTGAATAGGCAGTCTCTTGGGGCACGTGCTAGCCATTATTTGTTTTGGTTTTCATGAAACCCTCCTGTCTGAAAGACACCAGAAACCTCACGTATACATACGATTTGTTGACGACATTTCTCTGCCTTTGATTCCGTTGAGGATGCAAAGGACTCCCACGCCCAACTCAAGTGCCTTCATCCTTTCCTTCAGTTCACTATTGAGCGTTCTTACGTTGTTTTTTTTTTTTTTTTTTTGTACGTACTGCTTGAACGGAATGATGATTCCTTCATTACCAGCCTGTAACGAAAATCTACTTTCATGGGTCTGTACACCAATTGGAATTATTTCGTCCCCAAGTCCCGCAAGACAAACCTGATTTCTACCTTAACCCACTGCGCGTTGATGTTATGTTCTCGCATATTCGATAAAGAAGTAGAGAACATTTATATCATTTTCAATGACGATGTGTATTCTGAAAATATCATGAAGTTCACGGTGGAACGCAACATTAAATACTTCACGGCCGCGGTAGTTTTGGTGCTGACCTGTGCGCCCTATATTTGAAATTGTCTTGGCTGGGCAGGAAAAGTCAGACACTAGAAAATAGTCGGCCTATGTTACATCGGATTTTTCGGTGGTTAGGTTACCATTCTGTTTTCGGAACTAATCCGGTTTTCCTCTCGTTAGTCAAAGATTGTTTGTCCTACACACCACTACTATGTTCAACCGATTATCGACTCGAAGAACGGATCAGACAATTTGTTTTTGTCAATATAAGGCAGGTTATTTTTAATTACAGTATGCGTTTTAACCAGTCTGTTCATGATTCAGGCATTGGTCAGTATTTGTGAGACAATTGCAGTATGCGGCAAGATATAGTCATAGTTCGCTCAACATTTACGCATGTTAAAAGCATTTTTGTTAAATTACACCAGTTGTCTCTATGCAAAGAGAGCATTTTCTTCGCTCTCTCCTTCTTTTAGGGGGTATGTCTGTAGATTTTTCCATTTTATACTCATTACGAACCGTTTAAAGTAACTCTTTTGGCAATATATGTTTTCTCTTCGCCCTCGTTTTTTTATTAATACATTTGTATTTTAGATGGAGTCATTTTTTTCCTGCTTATATTATTCCTTTCTCGCAGGGTGAATTGTTATTCTGTAGATATGGTGGTGTAATGAATAGCGGCTCGTATTGAGAAATCTGTAAGCCGAGATCGAACACCAGTCGGATCCATAACATTCACTTACGAAGTAGGTTTGAATCCTCCTCTTCTCCAGCTATGGGCGAATAGCAGAACAGACTGGCTTCTAAGCCTTGGGTGCCAACCGGTCTAGGAGAAGGAAAAACACTGAATTCAAAACCGTCCTCGGCTCCGTCAGGTTTGGGGGCTCCCTTCTCCGTTAGTTAGCGAGGCCTTCTTCTCTTCTCTACTGGGTGTAAGATTCGATTATGTTAAATCAATATGTACAAACGTATTCTTCTGACGAAATCTCGGTTGAAAAGATTCCTTAAAGAAAAATGAAATCTATAAATAAGTTCTGTGTTGTACAAACACACACACATACACACACACACATACATATATATATATGTGTGTATAGAATCGAATTCTGACGTTCGTAACATTCAATTTAAAAGAGTCATCAATAGAAATATATATTCTTTATTTTAGGATATTACATCAAAAACATGAAAAGCGCTACACAAATAAAATCAGAAAACGTACACCCTCTTTTCTCGTGAAAAGAGGTTATATGTTGTCTTTATATATCAATAAATTGTCTACTCACCAGTTATATATTAATGCCCGATGTGTTAATATACATCGAAACATGATTGCATTTGTGTAGCGTTTTTACATGTTTTATAGTAACATTCTAAAATAAAGTGTATATATATATATATATATATATATATATATATATATATATCCCTGCAAAGAAGACTGATCTTTCAATTCTGTCGGAAGCCAAATAGATTTCTCGAGTTTGCTGGCCGGTAGGCGACATACATAAATAAAAAGTTACACACAAGACCATTACAGAAATGGTTGAAGTTCAATTCTTCTTGATAATTAAGAGGATTCAACCTTGACCACCACACGGGAAATTACCAGTGACAACTGCTGTCCCTAATGAATATGTAAATGATCCATAATCGACCTTCTTTTATCTATTCAAGCAGATTAAATCAAATAATCAGCTTTTTCTATTAATCGCTATCTCCGTTTTCAGTGATTTGAATTTTCTTTTGCTTGTTATAAATTAATTTTTTTTGGGGGGGGGAGTTTTTTTCTTTTTCATTTACGTTTGCTTACTCGTGAATAAGCCGAATCTTCGTGCTATATTTTCCAAAAATCTTCACCAAATCATAATACTTAAACATCTTGGAGACATTTGATTGCCTTATAGAACGGGTTGTGAAACAATGAAAAGATAAATGAAATGTTCTACTGATAATAAAAAAGCAATTATTATAAAGACTGTAGTATATCTAATCATAGCTCTATATTGATTGCAGCGTTGTTTAAATAAGCAGTTTTCCTACACTGATGAATGTCTGAAACGCTGGCAAAAGCACAAGGCCATCTGATCTTAATTGGTCTGTTTTTAATATATCGCTACAATTGATCATTAATTATTGACCTACTGTGCCCAGCTGTTAATTATCCACTTGTACGATAGAACCGGATCAAATAACAATCTCGCTTAACGCAAACTTTCATATAATTAATTACTTTTTGTTAGTTTTCTCCAGAAAATATTTACTTTCCTTATTTCCACCTATGAAGGGACTAGACCACTTGAATGAGTTTTTTGGAATTTTTCTATATAGGTTTTCATTCATTAATTTATCGATGATATCTCCGGTTTATTATTTAATTTTTGATATTTTCTTTTCCATGATTTGTTCATTGGCATTTCATTTTTCATTATTTTGCTATGTTGCTTTTTTATCTCATTTTCTTTTATATTTCATTTTGTTTTAAGTTATATTTTCTATTTAATTTCTTTTTATGACTTTTTTCTTCTTTATTTCTCTTTCATTTTTTCTTACTTTTTTCTTTTATTTTACTTACATTTCCTTGTTTTCGTCATTTCTGGATTTGTTATGGTTTTCTTCATTTTTTTTTTCGCTTAAGTTTTATTTCATTTTCCTATATTTCTGTCTCTTTCTTTCTTTCTTTCTTTCTTAATCTTTGTTTTTTATAGTTTCTTCTTTTTATTTTTTCTTTCTTTTTCTTTGTGTTTTCTTTCTTTTGCAGTGATTTTTTTTCTTTATAGTTCCTTGTTTTTCTTTCGTTAACTCTTTGTCTTCATCTTTTCTTTCCTTTTTTTTACTAAAGTTCCTTTTTTTTACTTTCTCTCCATCTTTTTCTTTCTGTCCTCCTTTTTCTTTCCTTCCAATTTTCTCTTCTTTTTCTTTCTTTTTCTCTAATTTTCTATAGTTCTTTTTTTCTTTCTATCCATCATTTTGTTTCCTACAATATTTTGTTTTTCTTTGTTTTCCATCTTTTTTTCTTTTTTCCTTCTTCTTGCCTTGTTTTTTTCTTTTTTTGCTCCATTTTTCTTTATTTTTCTTACTTTATTTTTTCTTTGTTTTCTCTATTCACTCCATTTTCTTTTATTTTTCTTTCTTTCCATCTTTTGTCTTGTTTTTCTTTATTTCCTTCTTAACTGTTTTTCATTCGTTGTTATTCTTCCTTTTGTTCTTTTGTCTGGTTTTCTTTCTTGTCTGCTTTTCTTCATTGTTATTTTTTTTCTTTTTTCCTTCTCTTTATTTATGTTTCTTTCATTCATTTCCGTTGATTTTGGTTTCTTTCTTTCAATTTTATTTCCTTTTTGCATTTTCATTTTTCATTCGTCTTACTTTTTTCATTTGTTATACGTTATTCTGCTTATCTCATTTTTTTCTTCTTTCATTTGATTTCTTTATTTTATTATCTCTTTCCTTATTTAATTCATATATTAATTCATCCTTCTTTTTTCTCCTTTAATCGAGCATTACATTCCTTTCCTTTCCTTCTGATCATCAATCAATCTTTTTTTCTTGTTCTCACTTTCTAAATAAAATAAAGTAAGTTCAAAACAATTTGAACTTACTTTATTTTCTCTCTCTTCATATTTTGTTATTCACTATATTATATCATCAGGTTTCCGAATTCTATTCGATATAACGTACTCCGCTACGCTACATTATCCGCCCTTTCGTAATTATGTTTCTAAAATAAAGCATAAGTTTTCATAAATTTACTTTTTCTTTGCAATTCAAATACTGATATTATTTCCAAAAATCAAACAGTAGACAAATGTTGAGATAAATCCATCATTAAACTACTTAAACGTTGAATGGTAGCATCCAATTAATTGCATTGAATTATCGAACTGGCTGGAATTATCGAGTTATGCTGACTTTCATATCAGAAAAAGCTTTAATATAATTGTAACGGAATGTCGGCTTTACATTTTATGTACGTGAACTTTTTTACTATTTACATTATTCCTCATCTTTGTCGCCATGTTTATTACAACGTTTCGGCCGTTGTACGTTCCCGCCTTCTTCAGGTGGTTGGAATGTCGAACTGAATCCTTTATTTCGCTCACTGGAGTAGACTGTTCTAGATCCACATGACATGTCTAATGGGTGTCAGTTATCTCCTGTTAATTCCCCTCTGCAAGTTCTCCACTGCCTTAACCAGGTATTGACCTCACACTGTTTGGATCCTGTCACTGGGTCTAACTAACGCTTTTATCTACTGTGCCATGTGTAATAAAAATGGCGACAGAGATAAGGACAATACTCGGAATAATGTAAATAATGTACATAATACCTCATTTCAGAAATATAGACGGATAATGAACTTTTTCGTAGCATGTAAATATCACCCATCTAAATGTTTTCAAGTAATTCTGCTTTGAATATTTAATAAATAGAACCACTCGACTTAAAACAAAATAAAAATGAATAAAATCGGTTTTCCGTTAAAATAAATGATCTGTGACATCGTGACGTTGGATTATAAAAAAATGAATAAGTTTAAATATAAATAGGAAAATCTGTGTGAACGTATTTATTGAAGGAAAGAATCAGTGTGTTGGTACTTTATGTTTTCTTAACGAAAAGCGAGGAAGTTCGATGTGCTATACAAGGTTAGCAGGTTTGTGTCACTAAATCATATTACTAATGTTTACTGAGTTCGATCCTTACTGGCTGCTTCAGTCTAAAATCCTTAATTGCTCCTTCAGTGAAACCAATTTCAATATAAGGCAACACTACCATCCTAGATTTAATTTATTGCATTATTATTTATTTAATATTTTATTTATTTCCGCCTGCCATGAATGTTTTGAAGACATCATCTTTCTTTTTATATGCCGTGTCTTTTCAGGACGTAGGCGATCATGGCCCTTCACTTCTCCCTATTCCTTTAAGCTCTCAATATGTTTTATCTCTTTGCTACTTTCCTTAGGCCATGTTCTGTTATCGACGTGCTTAAGCCCGCTATGTATATCACGCGTTGATTTCCCTTGTCTCTCTTTCGCTCTATTCGACCTGTCAGTATCAAATTCTCCAATCTCTCCTTTCTCATTAATTGCCCCAGAAATTTCAGCTACCTCTTCCTGATGATAAGTATAAGCTTCCTCCTTGTTAACATCCTCTCCAAAACATCATCGATGCTCACGCGCTCGGTTCATGATATAGTAAGCATCATTCTGTAGAACCACATCTCCGTCACCTCGAGTCACTTCTTCATCTTTGAGGAGACCGTCCAACATTAGCTGCCGTAAAGAAGGACAGTAGCAGCACAGTAATCTTTTCTTTGTTGTTTTGGCTATCATTGTTGCAGAGTCTTGGTCAGGGATATTTGTGTGTTTGAAAACCCATGGAGCTACTATGTGATATATTGTAATTATTGCATCAATGCCAAGTAAACTTTAGTTAGATTTTCTACTATTATCAAAACTAACAATATTTTGCCACGATGACATGTGACACATGTTAGCACAGCCAACAACCTAATTTAAATGACAAGGCTTCAGTCGGAATCCATGCCCCATTTTTAAGTGTGCTGAAGATCGGAGTTTTAAAGCCAAGAATATATCATCATGAAATCAGCTGGCTGACAAATCAAATTCGAACGCAATTCTCATAATCAGAAAGATAATTTTCACGGGAATATTGGCGGGAGATATGTATGAATTATCACAAGGTTATACATATATATATATATATATATATATATATATGATAAAAAGGGTTACAACTGCTCAATACACTTGTGAAAAAATAAAAGTAAAATAACATGTAAAGATTTTAACTTTAAAAGTGAGAATATTTAACTGATGTCTTGATTTTTCAAGTATATATATATATATATAGATAGATAGATAGATAGATAGATAGAGAGAGAGAGAGGGGGAGAGAGAGGAAGAGAGAGAGGAAGAGAGATAGAGATAGATAAATTCATTAAACAATACCAAAATCTAACTTCAAAATTATCCATCTTTGCAGCTATCCATTTATAATATATATATATATATATATATATATATATATATATATATATATATATATAGTCTCTATGTATGTATTAGAAGTCTGAGTTATTTGACTTCTGTTTCAATTATGAAATTTACGTTATTAGAAAATTCATTTGCCAAAAATGCAGTTAGTTTTCTGACATGAAATTATTGGAATTTAATTAAAAGTTGAAAAAGTTTTTTTCTGAAATTTACGATACACACACAGATACACAAGTACATATCTATACATACACAAATACACGCACGCACACACACCCCATAAATATATATATATATATATATATATATATATATATATATATATATATATATATATATATATATATTACGAATTGTTCTAAGACCGACAATTATTTTAATATATATTCCGGTTATACCTTATTATTTATCGATACAAATATTTAAGTAACTGCTCCGTTTATAATAAACACTAACAACATCATTTACTGGTCTGAATATCCGATAAATTTCATAGAAAATATGTGTCCTCCGATAGCAATCGAACCTCTATCCTACACGCAACGGTCACACTGGCTCACGTGCTATACTATTTAGCGTCAGAAATAATGATATTTACGATAGATGTTTTTTTATATTATGCAAAACGATTGCTTTTATTTTATTTCATATTTTTATATATAAAAAATTCACCTTATATTTTCCCTAAATTAAAACCGTAAACGATACAAAATATATTTTTATATTCCTTTTTCACATTTTTTCATTCTCACACACTCTCTCTCTCTCTCTCTCTCTCTCTCTCTCTATATATATATATATATATATATATATATATATATATATATATATGTATGTATAGAATATAATATAACAGAAATGAGTAGAGGAAAACCTTTTATGACCCCATTTTCATTTCTTAAGTATCAAGGCAATACATTTCACACCTACATACATATATATATATATATATATATATATATATATATATATATATATATAGATAGATAGATAGATAGATAGATAGATAAGATAGATAATATATATATATATATATATATATATATATATATATATATAATGTTGTATACATACCGCTGTGGAAAATACATAAATGTATATAAATTTCTTTGATTTGTGTGATATTTGCTCAGCAGAGGCAAAGCTGAAAGCATCTCACCGTTTCTTCTCAACGTTAATTCAATTGTATTGCAAGCAACGCATGTATGTTTAGCGAAATCCAATGATATTAGATAATATCCATCATTTATCAATTTCAGTTTAGAAATTTTCAATAAATCTAAACGCCATGAGTTACGACCCGAAACAAATATTAAGATTTAGAAATGTTTAATCCACGAGATAAGGATTCTTCAAGCATATTCTCAGGCATTGGAAATCTGGAATATATTTCCTAATCTGGAACATATTTCGTTGCTGAAAAACAATGTAAATATAAGGAATTCAATGTAAGAGACAATGAAAACACGTCGAGTGTTCAGCATGATTGAAATATTTTCACGTAGTAATTTACGTAGAAAAGTAATACAATATAAGGAAAATATATATTTGTTCTGTTTTAACGTTCTATTAAATCTAAAAGTCAGAGAAAATTGCTTTGACTTAAAGGAAAATGTTCTGATAGAATTTTTCTGGTGCAGCCACAACATAATCTAGCGGCCACGTGTGGTCTTGCACAAATATGTTTCGTTTTGTTGTAGCAAGTCTATCTTGTTATCTTTATCTCAAAAGACGTACAGAATAAAAAGTTTTTAAAATAGCTTATTTCCTTCTCTAATTCAATAAATTGTTTCTCAATTTTATGAAACAAGTTTGGAATCAGATATGCATTCCCAAAACAGTGTTTATCACGTATTAATTCATTATGAAAACAGAAAGTTAACGATAAAACCTTCATTCATACAGAGGTATTTCTAATTGATCCATCATGGTGAAATTATTAATGAATTATTAACTACGCTCGCATCGTTTTATGAAAGACAGCTCCATACAAATTTGTTTGGTTTTTGTTCTGGAATTGGATGAAACAATTGTATTTATGTCACTAAAAGAAAACCCAATATATTGCTTATATTTCTAATGATAATATTTATACCTGCTTTGTCGACTGCAGAACAGCATATGACCAGATTTATCCTTCTTATCATAAGAAACCTTCTTACAAGAAACGAAACAACTGAATACACTGATCTGCATAGTGTTATATATCTGATGAGGACCCCACTACGGAAATATTTTAGGTGTCGTCAGGAGTACAACAAAGAGGGGACGATTCTTCTTTCCCGCCAGAAGACAAAGTAATTCTGATGGCATAGGTGTTTATAACTGGGACAAGAATCATTTTGAACAGAAAATCAGCATCCTCTATCAAGTGCTCCTAGAAATACGATTCAAGATAGACCTGGAATTTGAGTGAAAGAAATGACAGCACCTCCCCTATATCCATCTTAAAAATGAAAACATCCTCTATAAAGTGTTCCAAGAAAAAGTACTCAAGAGAAACCTTTCCGAAAGAGAAACTTTTATCTGGAATTGAAATGAACGAAGTGATGGCACAAATTCAGGTGCAGGAATTAGTAAATGATTAACACTTTATATGTCTTGGAAAGTAAATCAATTATAATAAATTAAATACAAAGAAAATGAAATTGTACATCGAAGAGCCTTTTTTTCCAAATGTAGATTCGCTCAACATCGATAATTGCTACAAAACCAAAACATCAATCTAAATATCCTTACAAGATGCCAGACATGGTGTCAAACCCGGTCAAAAGTATATAAGCTGTAACATGTATGCATTTGCTTCCAAATATCAGTGGTGAAAATTGATTTATCTTAGTGAGGTTTAAGGGTTTTGTCAATGATCATACTTTTTTCAACGTTGTGGTATGACGCTTCAGATTCACAAGCAAATAACTGTACTAAATAAGAGAAATCATATCAGATGAGGATTACCAACGAGAGCAACAACTAAAATTAATCGCACATATAACGAGGATAAAATAATGACGTAAGGCCATTGTACAGTAGACGAGGGGTGAGCTAACCTGATGACATAGGGATTAATATTTGGGATAATAATTACCTTGAACAAAAAGCAAAATCCTGTAGAATGTCCCTGATGTAGATATAATAAATGCTAAATACGACAAATACGTCTATCTATTATAACAAATTTCGTACAGGAGATAAGGAAATTGAATAGAGAAGAGGATGTGTTATTTTCGACTAACACTGCAAGTTGCTACGAAAGCAAAACATTAACGTAACAACATAGGTCTTATTCTTAAAATAATCTCGTCAGCTCAAGAATTTTATAAGGATGCGTTGCATGGCGCCAAGCTTGTACAGAAATATCTAAACTTTTTATAAGCTATTCACTCCAACAAGACGATAATGCCACTAGTACGGAGTGGGTTGGAGAGAGTGAATGTGAGAGAAAATATTGTGTATAGTGGAGTTGAAGAAAGAATAAAAGATGAACGGGGTTCAAGACAACAGAAGATGGCGACTGACGTTGCAATTACATTCCCGGTGATTGTTTATATTCCCACGTATTGACGCATATATCTTGAACAAATGAAAAAAATCAAGGGTCGTAACTGGTGTTATATGTCGTTTATTGTAAACAAAATATGATAGAATTTATTTTGTGTGACAGGCCTCTGGTTATATGCAATTGATTGAGTATTGGTTAAACATGCCGATAAAACATGTCCGATGGTCTTGTAGTTGCATTGGTAGAATGAGAAGATATTATAATTTGGCAGTTTCCTTTATATGTTGACGAAGGTGTATTTTCTTGTGTGAAGATCCCTGATTTGTTGGCGATGAACTATAATCTTTTGTCGAAGTGTCTGGCCTGTCTGGCCAAGGAAATGTCCCTAGCAACCATTGCATGTTATTAAGTATATTAAATTCTCTGAGTTGCACGAAAAATCATTTTTAATTTGGATCCGTCTTTGAAGTGAAATTCGTGGTTATCTAATAGGTAGCTGTGTTGGGGCACAATTACATTGCAGATATTTCTCTGGAATTTATCAAAGACCTCGAGATGTACAACAGGTGAGCCCTAACAGATCTGGTAATAGTATTCAATGCACGGACAAATCGTAGATTTGTAGATTTGCAAGATGGACTCTGACGAGTAAAACCTTCTGGCACGGCACAATGAACCAACATTTATATCAGTAGATGCAACTATCGATTCAATGTATTTATTCCATATCGATTGGACGAAAACGTGAGGCCAAGAAAGTACAGTGAGACGCTCTCGTGGTGTCCAGTATCAGACATGCTGATGACGAACAGAAAAGTGCCTCTGTGGAGGTTAAATGAGATCAGTTTTGGTTTGGAGGCATTAAAATTAACAAGCCAATTTTGGCCTCAGTTAACTATTTAGAGAGCAGCGGCCAGGTTAACTAACGGATTTACTATTAAGACAAGAGTAAATAGTAGTACCATCAGCATAAATGATGATATCAGGAAGATTATTGATGAAGATCAAAAACAGTGTAGGATCCATGATAGAATCTTGGGGGAAAACTCGTATTTGTGTGAAATGTTCTGGAAGCGAGCCCGTTCAGAACGACCTTCATTTCACAATTAGATATAAATGATTGAATTAATTATTCTGCAATACCGTAGCCCTGAAGCTTAAGAAGAAGACCAGATTGACAAACCCTGTCAAATATCTTTGATATATTTAGAGCCACACCACAAGCTTCGGTGTTGTTATCAAGAGCATGTTATATATATTTACCTATAGCCGTAAGCACGTTAGCGGTAGACCGACCAAAACGGAAACCATATTGTTTATCAGCGATTAAGTTGTTCGAGCAAAGACGCTTAACCACTTCAGCATTGATTAAAGTCTCGAATAATATGCCAAATTACGGTAGGAGACTGACAGTGCGTTAGATAGAAGGGTCTCCAGATTTCTTAAAGACACGGACTACAGAAGTGGATTTTTAACAAACTGGAAAGCAGGAAGCAGCGAAGAATTAGTTATATCTTTTGAAGAGAACTGGAGCCAGCTCGGGATCACCTTGCTTTAGGACGACGCCTGGTATCCCGTCATCTCCACTTGCCTTATGGGAGTCTAATTTAGAAATGATGTCCGATGCAAGCAACGAGATTATATGCATATCACTCAGTAGAACCTGAGTTCTTAGGGGATGAATCAAGTGTCGGTAATCCAGATGAGTCCAGTGTTGAGTTGGAGCACTGTCTTATCTACTGGAGATCTCAGGATTACGAATTGATTGAACAGACGAGGGTCTGAGGATTGGATGTTGTAAA
>CAHIKZ030002224.1:4492500-4545000 GCA_903632075.3 Acanthosepion pharaonis | reverse complement strand
GCACTCAAAAATACTGGATTCAAAGATACCACTATTCAATATAAAAACCCTGTTAATTGCAACCATAATAAGAAAAGAAGATCTAGAAAGATCATCTGGTTCACTCCCACTTCCAATATAATGGTTAAAACTAAATTAGGACGTATATTTCTAAACCTGTGTGTGTGTGCATTTCTAATGCGTTTGTGTGTGTCTGTGTGTGTGTGTGTGATTGTGTGTTATTGCGCGCATGTGTGTGTTTGTCTACGTATACCTTCATTCCTTTGTCTACACCTCCAAGTTTCATCAACTGTCAAATCATATTTTAAAGAAATGTATTTCATCCACTACAAAATTTGTTGCTTCTTCACCAATCATTTTCTTTACAGATAACAAACTTTAATATGTTTACACAAAGTTTTAAGAAAAACTAAGCAATGAAATGGTCGCTGGGCATGAAATTCAATGCTGCATTCCTGCTCTGTCTACCGGATTCAAATGAAATGTTCAAGCAAATAATAAAGGATATCGATCCTATCGTTGATCGATACAAGGCAGATTCGACGAAACGTGGAGAATCATCTTCGATCTTACAATCACATGATGTAAGATATGCATTTTCAAAGAAAATAAATTCGTAAAATATATATTTTCTCTTTCTCATTTATCCAATCTTGACTAGAGCATAATAATTCAATTATAATAAACTTTACTTTGTTTTTATAATTATATTACATTAAAATATAGTTAAAGCGCGGTTATAAATAATCAACCACATCAAATCGATTAACTTTGTTGACCACAGGTTTATAGAGTATATAAATATCTCTCATTCTCTCTCTCTCTCTCTGTACACACACACAAACATATAAATACATATATATATATATATATATATATATATATATATATATATATATATATATATATATATATGTATGTTATATCTGTTTACATTAGTTTTACTATCTAAATCTGGTGATTCAATCTACATACCTATCTCTCTCTTCCCCTATCTCTCTCTTACTCTCTCTCTCTCTCTCTCTCTCTATATATATATATATATATATATATATATATATATATATATATACCATACTTATTATAAAACCCAGGTTGTGTGTGTGAGTATGTGTGTGTGTGTGTGTGTACGTTTATATAATTTCCTACATTTTTCAACCGATTTCAACAAAACTTCACAGGACTACGTAAAATTACGTTGCGGTGTTTCTGACAGCGCCAAAAAGTGGAAAAACACAATTGTTTTTGCACGAAATCAATTTGAAAACACGATTAAGAGGCATCGCGTGAATGAAAGGGGGACAACTCATATCGAGTTATACTTATTATAAATAAGTATGAAATATATAAAATTATAGTGTGTTCGTTTATATATGGGATAGGATTTCCTACATTTTTCAACCGATTTCAACAAAACTTCTTCTTGTCTTGCACACTTTTTTTTCTTTATTTTTACATTCAGAATGCTTTAAAAATTCCATTTACAAGACATCTGTTTATAATAAAATTCTATTCAATCGGTAGACTCATAACGATTGAAAACAATGTTTTTGTTTGAGTTTGGTTTTGAACAATTCGTAAAAATAAATAAAAATAAATAAATAATTAAGACATGCGTGTCCGTCAACCTTAAACAATAATCTTTGTCAATTTTATTTTTCAGTCTTTATGATGGTCGATACTTGATCTATCTCTTACATCACCCGGCAACGCCGGGCTCTACTGCTAGTGTATATATATATATATATATATATATATATATATATATATATATATATATATATATCAGTACGTGTTTATATCTATCTATATACATACGTCCCTATCTGTCTATCTAAATCTGCTTGTATCTACCAATCTGTCGCACTTCTAACAACATCACCAATACAGAATTCATAATCCCGTGCTTCAAAAAACTTTCTACAAAACTTTTAACTGATTTAGTTAATCATAATACTAACTCCTTTACCACCACGTCGAAGACTATCAGACGTATAATTATGAAGATAAATAAACCCAACACCAATTGAAATAACTGCATTTATCAAATAAATTTCTTGCAATGTAAAAGCTTTTACATCGCAGGCATCACGGAATCTGAAAACCCGTGTCTATAAACATGAAAACAGAAACTCAGCCATGATATATCAGAACAAACTAGCCATAACTTTGATTTTACAAATGGCACCTTAATTTAAAAATAATTTAATAGTTTACGTCGAAAGTATTTTGAGTGAATAATAATAACAGTATTAACAAATATATACATCCACGAAAAACATTACTTTACCAACTTAAAGAATCTGACGTATGTTTAATTATTATCAAGTGAACATGCGAAAATCTACTATACTGTATGTTAGACTCGTACACACACGCGCGCTTATGAAATATACGTCAGGATCTGAACACCATAGAGACAAAATAGAATAATTGTACACTTACATACATAAAACAATATTTACGGATTTTTAGTTAGGCTTGAAATCCGTTAATTTCCTGTAACTTCGAATGAACGTTTCGTCTCTCCCTAAATTCGGAACGCCATAAAATATATTAACTTTATTTACGAAGTCGAATGTATGTGAAACATGAGTAACCAATGAAAATCAAACAACATCAAAGTAAAAATACCAAAATGTCTCACTTCTTTTTCTCCATATCTCATTCTCTGATGAAGCTTTAATGAAAGGGAAACATGTTAGATTAATAAACGTTTCATATTTGTTATTTATGCGTTCATTCTGTTAGATTCCGATCCATATTTTAGTGATGTTGGATACCAAATCTATCTATCTCTATCTATATATATATATATATATATATATGTGTGTGTGTGTGTGTGTGTGTGCGTGTATGTATATAATAAAAATTTTGGAAATTAAAATAATTTCGCATAGTTATTCATCGAGTCTCGAAGAAGAATGGTCAACAAAATGCAGAAGTCACTGCTGGACGGGTGTTGCTTACTTCCACAGACTCATCGGCAGGGCTCATCCACTCCTGAGAATAACGGTAACGGTCCGGGTTCGACTCTAGTTAGTGGATACGCACTCCGATGCATCCCAAAAAGGAAGAAACGGCCGTCTAGTGTTTCTGCAGTCTGCTGATGATTCTTCATCTAGATTTGATGAATTATTATGTGAAACACACACACGCACACACATATATATATATATATATATATATATATATATATATATATATATATATATATATATACTAAAACAAACAAGAATGTTAGTGTAACATATAGGAAACTTGCCAAACGATCAAATTCCATAAATAGAAAAAAAGAATTCCGAACACGGAATAAAAACGGAAAGCCCAAAGCAAAAAACCTTCCTATGCAGTAAAGTAAAATATTCAATGCCTAAAAAGACTTGGCGAAAAACGTCAACTGTTTGAAATTCTCACGATAATCAAGATTTTTTTCGTCTGAAGGTCGTAAGTGTGTAAAAATTGAGTGAGTGTAACTCGACTAAGAATTTTTATTCAAGAAAAGAGACATTCTTTGCCGATTATATTTTGAAAGGATTTTTCTTCTTTTGGATTAGTTTCCATATGTTGCTGGTGAACGGCTTAATAAACAGTCCACTGTTTATATTGGTTCTTTTAACTTTCTGAAAATCACTGAGATACCATCTCTTTCCACGCCAAGATACGAAAACTAATCAAACGAGAAAAAATGTTGAATAAATATCAACATTTTGTGGAAAGTCAATTGGCATGGATAAGAAATTTTAATAAATCCTTTTACTTAATTAACAGTATATAATCTATATATCATGTAAAAAGTTTTGATTCGTTAAATATATACAATGTATATTTGTCGGCATATATATATTCTGTTATCAATTTATGCCTATCTCAGCTACGAAAGATAAAAATATTTAGAGGCAGAATGAGATTGGCTAAGATGTGCGTCTAGGCACGGCGGATAACCGATATTCTAAAATTAAAAAAAATGAAATATCGCGTTCCTCCATTTTCTGCGTTTCCTATATTTACATCTTCAGTTTCCCTTTATATATAAAAAGTAACATTATTTAATTCAATAAAGTCATTTTAGAGAAGGAACTGTTTTACAGACAAACATAATCCACATTCTCCTTCACCCACCTAACATTGATATACAATTACATATAATGAGTACTGTGCAGTTCGATCGTCGCTAAGTGTTTCATATTTTCGTTTTTCTCTTACATCTAAGCTTTGCTTAGTAAATCATTATATACCTTATATAGAGAAATGCATGTATCATATCTTCCTGTATTACATTTAATATAGTAGCCCAGAAACACAAACATACATGGACACACATACAAATGCAAATATATGTGGAGGCCATGTGTATGTGGCTTGCATAATCATTTATTATCAGCATACAAATATTCTATTTTCAATCATTTTTAAAGAGTTCTTTTAATACAAATTAAAGGGCATATTTTTTTTTGGTTAACAGCCTTTTTTACTCTGTCTGATTTTAAAAATATTATTTTTTTCCCCAAAAGTGTGGTAAAGGCCGGTTGTAAGAAAGACTTGTTAAATCACAGATACAATAATAGTATCAACTTCGAAGAATAAATTATTTATTTGTATAATGATACAAAATGTGGCACAAGTCCAAAAAAGTGAATAGGGATAAGGACGGTCATTTTCTGTCTTAACATTAAAATAAGCTAGACATAAAACACTGATCCAAACATACAATATCTCTTTCACCAAAACAACGCAAACTTACTTACCATTCTTACATCTGTTGTTCATGATGACGGTCCTTCGAGTATAGAATCCAGAGGTTAGCAGTGAATATTTTGAAGACAGTAGGAAATCGTTGTTCAGGTTAGCAGTGGATATTTTGGTAAAAGTAGCAGAGCGTAGATCGCCCTTCTGTTTCTCTTCCCCTGACAAGCTGGAACAGGACATTCGGGTAGGAAAACAAAATGGCCGCCTTTATACACGACGGATTGAATGTTCTACGTCTTCTGATTGGTTAACCTTCTATTGGTGGACTATAAAGTGAGGCTAACTCACTAGTATATATATATATACACAAAAAACTGCAACAACATCATCCACCATAATTCCTCAAAAAAATCCATGAAGTCTTAACTAGTCCCCATATCCACAATTCATTGTCTGTGTGTTGAGTGGAGTTAGGTGAATACAAAAACAATTTTTAAAATCTAACCCCAATGAATATTTGCAAAATGTACAGAACTATTTACCAAGAACTAAACAAATTAATGTTAGTAATAAAACCACCTACAATCGCTAAATGTGACAGAAACATCGGTTAACTGGACGAAATATATACGGGATTTTAATAATATCAAACATTCATTCATTCCAAGCACTCACTCAAACACACACTCATTCAAACACAACAACAAATACGAAAATCTCACCCTAAACGAAAGGCACGTCGCATACACACGAGAACTGATATCACTGACCACGTAAAGAAGGAAGCGAGGGGGAATTATACCAAAGGAAAAAATAAGGGTAAAAAGAAAAGACGCCAATGAGCTAACATCCACTAGCTAAGTTAACCTAAAGACAGAAACTAAGGACAAAACGGAAACCAAACGAACCTAAACGTGGGTGGGTTTAGCCTATTTTCAACACAGGGAGAACAATACCTTGACATCCCCTCACACTCGAAACAAGCGTGAAAGGTTCACCCAGCTTTTGTCAAATTCTGATGAAGATAGTTGCCGCTTTTCCGTCCTAATTTTGACTTTAAGATCAGTTGGGAAGAAGCGTACTTCTCGCCTCCAAAGAATGATCTTCTCACGTGTCATCCAAATCACGAATCTCATGGCCCCTAGCAAGCAAAAGAACACGTAGTGTTCAGCCTTCGTCAAAGGTAGAACTATATTGATACAAAAAGTACTGGCCTAAAGGAACTTCAAAACCTTCCGTGCAGCATGCGAACAATGAGGCCTTCAACAATCTTGCATAATGGCATCACGACTTGCAATGAAAAGCGTGACCCAGGGTCTCGACCTCTTCCTCACAATGAAAGCAGTTTGGAGATTTTTCCCAACCCGCCGAAAGAAATCGTTTGGCGACCCAGAGGGCCCCATGAATCACCATTAAGGTGAGTGATGCTTCATCGTTATTGAATGATACTGAGCGAGCCTCCTGCTTCGTCAGTCCGTCAATCGGTTTAACACGAACGGATCCCCTAACACAGGATATAATGCCCTACGAGACATCGCCTGGACAATAGAGAGGACATCCGACAGCCGTAAGGGGCGCTTAAGAACAATACATTCACAGTAGAAGGAGCACTCGGATTGGGGAATAAGGCTGACCTCCTCCTTGTAGGATGGGAACATCTTACAGGCGTCTTCCTTTCAGAAGGGGGAGGAGACAGTACCATAGCGGCCTTGTCTCCTCGCAAGAAGGGGAAAAAGAGCTTTACTAATTGAATTAGTGTGGCTAACGGAAGAGGAAGTACAGAGTGTCGCATATTTCCGCCCTCCCCTTTAAGGAAAGCTTCCTCGAACACCACAGATGAAACACAATTTCGGCCTACCCGTGTACCCCCATCCACTTCCTTTCTAACTGGATATCGGGACCGAACCAGACACCGAGTATCTTGATCGGCCCATCAGTTCAGAATAAATGTCCGGGAAGAGAGCCTACCTTCAACGCACCCACCTTCAACAGACTTATCGCGGTTGATATTGATCCCATTCACCGTCTCGTAGCCACTAATTTCTTAAATGACTTCGTCAATCTCAGCTCTACTCGAGGCAAGAAAGGAAACATCCTCAGATTAGGCAAAATACCTGGCCGAGGTGGTAGCACCAGGTAGGGAAATTCCGCGTAAGACGGTATTCGCCCTCAACTTGCGATGGGAAGGTTCGAACGCAAAAACGTAAAGAAAAGGCGAAACCCGACAATCTTGAACTGAGTCAAACAATACGAAAGGCTTCGATCGTCCTCCATTCACTTCCACCAGCAGACCGGTGCGAAAGTACGGCCCGAAACTGACCGCCGAAAGAACAACCTCCAGAAATCGATGGTCAACCCAATCGAAGACCGTGCACGGATCTAAATTGATCAGCGCGGCTTCGCTGTCAACTTGTTCGATGATCAAGCATACCGTATGAAGGTTGTCCTGAATAGTCCCGCCCTTCACAGCACAAGTCTATTCAGAGCCAATCAGGCTAGGGAGGAGAGCCTGAAAACGGTTCGCTAAGACCTTAGCCAAAATCATTAACTCTGTATTTAACAAGGTTAAAGGGCGAATGCTGCCTAATCTATCGCCACAGTTCTGGTTCTTGCGTAGCAACTTGATCACACCCGTAGGAAGGCGTTGATGTTTAAACCCCTGCTTCATCCAGTTGTCGAAAATCAAAGCCAGCAAAGAACAAAAACGGACGTCTGTCTCAAGTACACTTCGTAGTGAAGACCATCTAATCCCGGAGTTTTGTCCAGGCCAACCTGCTTCAACGCAATCCAGATTTCCGTCGCTGTGATGGGACCCTCGGACCGAGAAGCTTCAGCTGCCTCTAGGTAGGGAAGGTCGGCTAAATAGGTGTTGAACTGAGCAGGGCTCAGACCGGGCTCCTTCGTGAAAAATTGCTGAAAGTAATCACAAAAGCCTCACATATGACCATGCTTGTAGTCACGGCAATCTGATGCACGCAATATGTCGCTGATATGCATTCCTAGCTTCATCTGCATGCAATTCAGACGTTATACTCGTCGACTCAGAGGACATTTTTTTTTTAAACCTAGCCCTAACTACCGGAGCTTGATCCTTCTTGATAAGCAATGAGACCAACTCCGCTTTAGCTAAAGCTACGTCCCCACTATCACGAGATTTGATTGCTCCATCAACATTTTTGCTCAAAATCCGTTTGCGCTGCCTAATCTATCTACATTGAGCCGACGACTATAATCAGCAGCAAACATTTTGATATTGGATTTTAAATTGCACCTCCATGAATTCCTACTCACAGCCCACCGCCATGTCCCACTTTATCATTTGTAGCAGCTGGTCCCCGTGATCTTACTCAGCAAACAATGATGAGTTCAATTTTCAGTATCCACCCATCCTAACCTAAGGTTTCTTTAATTTTACACGGAGCCTATGATCCGAATAAACTATGTAATGGAAACTTTGACACCCTAAGAACCCTAGATCGACTCTCCTGACTAGGAACCGTTCGTGGTAGCTAGAACGCATGTCTGTAGCCGCGTCGCCCCTATTAGTCCAAGTCCATACTACATCCCGAGGATATTCATTCTAGTACTTATTAAGTGGATGAAACTTATCGATAAATTCCCGAATTCAAGAACGGAATTCTAATACCCACTAAGAATTTTCGTAACCATTTTGAAACAAAAAAGGGAGGGGGTCTTTTTTTCTCCTCTTTCAATTGAACGGAAGCAAAAAATAAATAAAAAATCAAGTAATCTTTTCAGACAAATAAAATTAAATAACAGTGTTAAGAAAATAAACAGATTTGACACACAAAAAAACTTGAAAAGTAGTCACAGAATAATACAAAAGAGTAAAACGTTAAAGAAAGAAACGAATAATTAGATATTCAGAAAAAAACAAAATTAATACAGATAACAATTAAAAAGTTCAAATAAGTGAATTACAAACAAAATTAAAAAAAATGTTTGCAAAAAGAAATAGAGAAAAGATTACACAAAATAAGGTAAACAAGAAGGAAACACGTTAAACAACAATAAACAATAAATCTTTCTTCTAAAGTAATACAAGAATAAAATTAAAACGAAAATCTATAAAAAGAAATACGAAACAAGCAATACGTATAAACTAACAAATCTTAAAAATTCAATATGGCCGCGGTCAAAAACTGTTCATGCCCCCAAAAAAACAAAGCACAAAAATAAACTTACAAAACGGAAAGATTAGACAAAATAAACATTAAAAATTAGAAAAAAATAAGCACACAGAAAGTCTAACAAATAAAATACAGAAGACTTAAAGATACTTAAAAAGAAAAAAAGAACGAAGTAACACGTAGAAATAATAAATAAACAAAGAAAATAAAGTCGGGCGTAGAATAAATGCACAAAGTAAAACAGTCTTTCGGGGTGTCACAGAAAAATAAAACGGAAGGAAATATATTAAAAACTAATTATAAAATAAGATAAAAATAGAAAGTAATACTAAAAGAATAAGAGATACAAGGGATAAAGTAAAAAAAGAAATATCAAGCTTTTGGCAAAACATTAAAATAAAAGAACGTAAGAAAATGTAAATTAAAAAACTTACAGTAACGAAGGGTTGTAAATCAAAAACAGTTCAATGAGTAGCAGAAAACATGTCTGGTGATAAACACCGTTCGTTAGCGGTCTGATTGGAACAATATATGTAGAGGATATAATTGGTAAATTATAACATATTTTTCTATATAAATTCATGTGTTGGTATCTGTATGTTGACTGAAGCACAAAATTGTTTGATACCAGGCAATGGTGCTATTATGCGCTGATGACATGGAAATGCCCAGATCTCCATCATTTGTTTTCTGGTTCTTGAGAAACACTGTCGTGAACACCGACTAGTTAATCAAGGCACAGTGAATAATCACAGTTCGGACGAGAAGTTATATTGAAGAACAGACGGATGAGACATTTGAATCCCCTCGAACACACATTTATTATGTGCGTCCCGGGAAAACTTAATGGAATGCATTAGCGACAACCGTAGACAGTGCAGTTCATGTCCGCCTACACAAGTCATTGACCGTTTTGCTGTAGGTATCAGGTCCAAATTGTCCATAATTGATTTGAAGAGCAATCTATAGGCTTCCGGCAAATGGTGAGACCAACACGTTACCCTACATGCCTAAACATGTGTTTAAAGGACTCAGAGGATTGGCTTATTCGCGCGCAATATCCGTTACCTACTAATATCAAGTAATGCTGTTGATATGGAAGCAGTATGGATCAATATATCTTTAAATAAAGTCGATGACACCTTGAAGTAATGAACTTTACTGGGATAGATATTATCCGGTTCTTTTCTTAAACACTCTGATTCAAACATGCCATCAATTTTGGCAATTCATTATTCATATATAGAGGAAGGATCCACCAAATACACACAAACGTGTATGTCGGAAAAAACACACACACACAATTATTATACATACATACATACATACATATATATATATATATATATATATATATATATATATATATATATATATATATATCAAAATGTATCCTTTCCTGTTACATCCTTAACGTATTAGACATACGACAACATTCATATTTCTATTACTTAAACCGTCTTTAACTCACCTCTCTAAAACTTCTCTCTGTTAAGTTTTAATTTCCCACCTTCTCTCGTCTGTTACCCCTCTCTTTAGCTCTAACATTCGTCCCACACTCTCATACTTCACACTCTCTCTAAATTCTATTTTTTTATTTCCGGAGTTTTTTTTTTCGATTTTCTTTTTGAATTTGTAGCTCTGCTGAATTTGATCGCATTTACGATTCCAATGGAATAAA
Source organism: Acanthosepion pharaonis (assembly GCA_903632075.3). Lineage (NCBI taxonomy): Eukaryota > Metazoa > Mollusca > Cephalopoda > Sepiida > Sepiidae > Acanthosepion > Acanthosepion pharaonis. Next base: position 4,534,479 of record CAHIKZ030002224.1, on the reverse strand, counting down.
TTATGACCATGGAATATTAGTGTTTAAGCCTTTTTATTATATTCTTACTCTGTCCTGGACATTGAGTTCTACCTGGATTCTATCCTCTTGGAATTTTTTTTTATTCAAACATATATATGTATGTGTATGCATGTATGTATATATATTTATATATTTTGCATATGTATGTATTTATTTACCACTAATATTATCTATCTATCTATCTATCTATCTATCTATCTATCTATCTCCTTATATATATATATATATATATATATATATATATATATATATATATATATATATATATATATATATATATATATATCTATATATATATATATATAAATATAACAGAAAATGATAGTCTGAATGAATGTCTGATCATGAACCATTATAATGTTTGTATGTTTGCTTTAATTTCGGGTGAAAATAAAAACAAAAATTGTCCAAAATTTGGATATTTTTTAATTAATTTGGTCCTTGATTTGAGCTTTCGGTTTACATGAGCTATCTTCAGATTGGATATGCGGACATTTTAAGAAAGATATTCATCATCAAATATAATAGTTTGTAATAGTGACATAGATCGTTATTATGCATTTGGTTACAATAGTATAAGCGTTTGTTTTGACGTACATTATTATTATTAATATTATCAATTTTGTTAGTGGTATTATCAAGTTTATTGAGATACATTTTTATCTGTTGATCAATGAAGGAATTATGAAATCCATTATTAACAAGACTTTGTTTAATGTTATGGAATATGGTTTGGAAGAAGAAGTATTTGTGTGCGCTGGATTAAGTTTTTATTATTATTATTATTATTATTATTATAAGAGCTAACTTATATCGTTGTGGGGGCATTCCCTATTATAATTAAGAAGACACGAGTTAAGGCTAGTGGATTTCCTATGTAGAGAAGTAGCAAATGTATATATACTAAAATCAATAAATTCATCAAGGAAGTTCTAATGTAAATTTGAGGACGGACTCACTTTGAAATTTGTTTTTAAGTTTTGTAATTTGATCAATATTTTTAGCTAAAACGAAAATGTCATCTACGTATTTTACATAGGTGGTTAATTAGTGTCATTAAACGCAATCATCAGGCCGGATGATTGCGTTTAGCATGAAACAGTCTGTCACCTCTGAGTGTTGACTTCAATGTTAACGTATATATTTTCACACACACACACATACATATATATATATATATCCAAGTATAAGATAAGAACAAATAGAGTATTCACCTTACAATATGGTTAAATTTTAAATTTGGTAGTACTATTTAATATGTTTATAATTAGTTAGTAAATTGCGGCGCATTTTCTATGAGAGATTATTTTATTTTGTTTATTTAGATTTAATATAGCAATATATTGCTGTCTAGTCGGTATTATTTATATCTTGTATGAATATTACACAATTTTTAAAAAGTTTTAAACGGTTTAATTGTTTTCAATGGTTACCTAAAGAAGCCCTTTCAATATTCAACTACAAAATCTATGTTATAATTATAAACTATACGTTTGATTATATTCCTACCCCTCCCCTTAACCTGTTATGAAAAATTGATCTAATCCTATTTGTCCACAATTATGATGCAGTGTTTCCACTCGCTTATATTTTAGATTAATTTCATGTATGCCACAATGAACTTGTCTAGGATTCTATTTCAGTTTACATTATTCCATGATCGCAATTTCCTTTTATTAGGATAATTTTGAATTTAGCGTAGGTCTGACACCTGGTTGAATATTCAGGGTTAACTCACAAGCCGCATTTTAATTCTGATCTTGTGTTTTCTTATCTCCTCTTCTGGTTATTTTGCATTTGAAGTTAAAAAGAATCGTTTACTCAACAGTTATTTACCATCGCCTGAAAAGGCACGACTCTGTGCCAAAACACGAAAGCTATTGTGCAGCCATTTCTAACATGTTTTGCTTTAATCCCCAATATATATATATATATATATATATATATATATATATATATATATATATATATATATATATATAAAAAACCAGGGTTTTACTTACTTTTGACACGTTTTACTTATCTAGGTGTAAACACCAGTGCCAATTTCAACAAGTCCTGCATTTTATCAAACAGGCCCTAATTTATTTAAGTCGAGCACCATTACATTATCCGAAACAGAGACTCAGCTTTGATAAATCTTTCTTTCTGGACAGATACGTAGTTTATTTGATTTCAATTCGTTAACTCTCCTATTCACACTCTCTCATTCATTCTTTTACTCTCCTTCATAAACTTTCCCCATCTCTTTGGCAAGCCCGCCTTTCCTCATACATGCAGTCTTCTCCTATCTATTCCGTCTATTTTCCTCATCTAAAGAATTGGTGACATGTTGATATTTAGTATAAATTGCTTAGACTGGTACAAGATTTTATGTTTTATGAAGAAACTGAAGAACTCACTCTTCACCATCAAAATAGATTTCGGGATTTGTTTTAAATATTTGGCAGGTTAGTATGCATCCATAACGTTTACTTAGTCTGTCACGAGATCTTAATTATCGTGAGTAGAAGTAACATGTAATTATTAATACTGACATTTGCTAGATTTCAAAATTCTACGTACAATTTCCAAGATGTAGTAGATAAGGATTTTTGTCATGCAATCTCCATTTTGGAATAGCAAGTTTCTGCAGATTCCTTAGAAATCAAGACAGTCAAAGAAAGCTATTTATTATATTAACTGATAAACTCTGATAAAATCGCAACCGTACTCTTTTTTTTTTACAGTGCACCCAGCAGGATCATGACACTGTTGTATTCCTCTTTGAGTTGCAAAGAGTGATTCCGGAGAATAGATAGATGCTCTCGTAATAAAACAGGCGATTTCATTTCCCTCGAACAGACCAGTCCCATCATGAGGTGTGAAAAAGTTTGAAACACAATGGTCACGGTTTTTCCGACCTACAACAACCTTTCCTTTAGAAAATTCCACTGCTTGAGTCTCGAACTCAAAAGCTCGTCGGCATTGGACTTGTGACACCAAGATCTCTAATGAAGTTGATGATGTCTTTTAGATTGGTGTAGGAGTGGCTTATCTTATGAGCTGCACCTCTGTAATCTGGATCGGTGATATCATCCTCTTTTGAAAATGAATACTCGTTCTTTTGAGGAGTGGGTCTAGGATTTTCAGGGGAGCGCGGCAATGAGGCAATTGATGACAGGACTTGACATATGATAGCGAGAGCATTTCTGCCGTCTTGTCTTTTGGAAGGGTCCAACATGCAGGAGAAGCCATTAATTAAGGGATCAATTGATTCCCTCTAATTTTGTGGGGTTGAAAATTTCATAGCAATAGTTTCCAATCTGTAATATCCTGTAAAAGAGTCAAATAAAAATATGAGGATAAAAAATACAAATGTATTTCACCCAGTATTATTGAAACATTCTAAAAGATTACATTTTTGCTTTTTAAAATTGTTAAAATTGTGCTGAGGATATGCAAAATTCAGACTTTGGACACCAATTAATGTAGCAAATGGTAAAAAAAAAACAACAGAATCTCGAATACTGAACGTACGTAATGTTCCTTATTTTTATGGCTCTTGCCCGTGATCAAATAAAGAAAACATCCATGATAGTGTGGACATTTATGTGTGAATACTGAATCATATTTATAGGGTAGATCTGTCACTTTCAAGTAAGTATTTACTTTATGAATCGAAAACACATGAATTATATAATATAGTGTAATGCAGTGCATATTCGGTTGATAAAAATATATCCTGTATCATTGAAAGAGTTTTTATCCATTTACTGAATATATGATGCTTCTGAATCAGTTGATCAGAGGTTCATGAGTCTGAAGGTAACAGATCTGGTGGGGGAGCAACAAATGTAATATTTCCAACCCTTTGTCAATGAATATTTGTTAAGTCAAGTTTGCAATATTTAAACTAGCATTGTTTTGCAACAAAATCACTGACCTAATTTTTGCCTTCTAGAAAATCGTTGCATTTCACTATTGACACAATGATCTGCAATGTTGGAATCAAATTTGAAAGATGTGACCGCTTTCTGTTTGATTTATATCGTTATATTTTCTCTAATTCTGATGGAAAAAATAAGAATGGATTTTTCGGTATAATTTTTAATAGGTAATTATAGAAAAATTGCTAACAATTCCATTGGTAAATATGTTCTCAATATTTAAAATTAGTTCCAATTTAGATTAGTAACGAAAAGATTGCAGACAGTAAAATCGGCTAGTCAAGATCAAATTCCTGGGTACTCCGTTTAGTTCTCTTCCACAAATGTGCTCTTCAGAAAAGCAGGATTCCCTCTCATTCTATAATACCTATGTGATAAATAGCATTGCATACTTGTCTCTCATGGTGTGGCAAGCAGTATCATCATCATTTATTCAGTTGGCGTATTTTGCCATTATGCGCATCTTGGAGCAATGTTGTTTGTAGGCCGCGGATCAGTACATTACCGCATCCCATTCAACTGTGCAAAGCAAGGTGAACCTCTTTGCTGCAAAGGTACAACCAATGATGTTACACTTCATACACACTCCCAAGTTGTTTAGAAGGCAAATTTCGAATTCAGAAACCGGTATTCGTCAGGTTTTATTCCTCTAAACACACCATTTATACTACGACACCGGGTGTGTTTTTAGACTAACATGATTGACTTTAGTCTGGAAGATAAGATAGTGATTTACTAGGATTTATTTGGGATAACTTTAATATGTAAAGAATTGTATAATAAAATATATTACGCCTCGAAAACATGCAGATTTTCTGTTTAATGACGTATGTCTTTTGAGTAACAGAAATATGAGTTGTTGCTGAAAAAGTGTAGTCCCCATTTTTTTATATTCTTCAATACATATTTATATGATAACAATTATTTTCTTTTGTTTTGCAGGTAAGTATCTTCCTACACATCTTCGATGATAAAATATCGAATTCTTTAAGAAGAAAATTATGGAAGACAGAAGTAAGTACTAACATTCGGATTTTCATTGTAAATATAATTGTAAATACAATCTTGGGCCATTGTAGAAGAAACAAGAGCAATTTGTGGCATGATCAGAAAAAAGTGATATTCGCAGAAGTCTAATCATATTAATATATTTCTTGTAATATATCGGAAGTATCAGAAGGATACAAACATTCATAGGTAAAGAATATATTTACATAAAGAATACACGATAACTTTACACATGTTATTGAATATATATATATATATATATATATATATATATATTTATATATATGTGTGTATATATATATATCTATATATATATATATATATATACATATCTATCTATATATATATATATATATATATATATATATATATATATATATATATATATATATATCGGTTTTTCCTTCGAATCCGAAGATGATGTGTCGTATCTGCCTCTCATCTGTAAACTCCACAACCCCATACTGGAGACGCACAGTCTGGAACAATGAGAGATCAGTGATGATTTCATGATAGGTATCAAATAATCAGTTACATAACGGACCTGTGCGTGAGAATTTTATAGTGAGAGGATCGTTGACCGGGGACGATCCCACTCTCTCGGCTGGAAAATCTTGATCCAGTGGCACGGAGAGCCGTTACGACGTGAGGTTTTTAAGCTGCAGTGGATGACCAGGACTCTTTAGGTGTCGTGTCCATACACTAGGGCACCCCGCAACACTTGCTCCCACCGCTTTCACAACATTTGGATCCACAGGTTATCTCTTCTGTTTGTTACGCCGGCAGTCTTCGCAGTAAGGTTGACACGGCTCACACTTAACTCACCGGTGTTTGCAAACCCGTTGGCTACCCTCAACTGGTTTAGCCGGCCTACCAAAGCGTTTGCCCGATGGTGGCCGCTGTTTCATGCGACAGCTTCTAGGAGCCGCAGGTGATCCCTGAAAAAGAACATGGCGAACCCCCTTCGAAAGGTACTACATCTCCCTGACACCCCATAAACGCCTATTGAATATATATATTTTTTATAAATACCCTTGTGCAAATTAATTGAAACAAATTCCGTTATTTTTTTTTTTTTTTTAAGGAAACATGTCCAAGTGCACATGTTGGTACTTCGAAGAGGAGGCACGGTGGAGTAGTGGATAGCGGCTTGGATTGAGGAATTGCAGAGCCGAGTTCGAATTCCAGTCGAATCCATTACATTCACTTACGTGCTAATACCCTTGGGAAAGGTATGAATCCTCTTCCTCTCTCTCCAGCTATGGGTAAAATAGCAGTACAGACTGGGTTCTATAGCCTTGGATGGCAACTGGTCTAGGAGAAGGACAACTCTGAATTCAAAACCTGCGGAGGGTCGTTTGGGAACCTTGTGGTATTCGGTGCACCAGGTCTCTGTATTCGTCCCTTCAAATCTTAGATGAGGGTGAATGGAGTCTCTCTGAGCCTTGGTTGGCAATCCATTTAGTGATGGTGTCACGATAAAAACACCCTTGATAGCCCTAGCGAAACATCAAGAATTCAGCTATTGACAAGATTATGAACTACACCAATCAAAGTATTGGCTATGACAGATAACGAATACTGGAAAGGTGTAGTGAGTTCAATCTCGGCTGAGGCCGCAAGATGATGATGGTACTTCGAATGTCCATTCCACGAAGTCGTTCTTTTCAGATTGATCACAGATTCTCAATTGGATTTAAACCAAGAGAGTTTCCGAGCCAGCCAGTCGATAGTACTTAGATGTGCTGACTTTGTTTGCCAGTATGTTTGTGAAGCGTTACAAATTTTCGAACGCTGACTTGGAATAACGTCCATCGCAGACAATAGCTATAGTACAACTAATCGACAGTGTCTTGGCGTGATAAATTTCTGATGCAATCACGGATGACGCAATAATTTTCAAGGCCAATCAAATTTCATCATAAACTCCGAAAATAAATTCATATTTCTGCACACCACAGCAAATGACCTAATCCGAGGAAACAAATACAAATCGATTACACCCTGTCACTGCAGTGAATCTAAAATTGTCCTTATGTTGAAAGAAAGGAAACTAAAGCGGTTGTTTCAATTTATTTGCACAAGGGTGTATTTCTTCTTAAACCAGAAATGTACCATAAAAATCACACTGAAGGTCAAAAAAGAGTTTGAAAACAAAGAAATGTTTCACGCAGAATACAAGGAACTAGACATCTTCGAAAAAAAGATTGACTTTAGTAAGAAGCATTTAAACATTTTCAGAAATAAACTAAAAAGAGATATAAACAAAATAAACAATTCATTTAACGTATTTATCGGAGCGGAAAAAATAGAAATTTATATGAAGCAAGCCCCCCGCCCAAGCCCGCACAATGCAGTGTAGTCAAGATGATTATAAGAAATCATACAAAGCACAAAAATCTACAGAAATATATATTAATATGTAAGCTAAAAACGCGACCAAATATTTTATGTAAACAGTCGCATAAATGACAACGTTGAATAAAAAAAAATGCATTTACACTAAAAGACCGAAAAGAAAACTTCAACAGAAACCCAAATGCACAGTCTAAAAAAATAACAGCAAACGTGCAAAACCAAAACAACAAAGAATAAACATTAATTCCGACTTCAAATAGCCCTTAAGTAACAGTGTTCCTGATCAAACTAAACTTATGAATAATTACATCGGTCACACTACTACCTGCCTATCCAGACGACTTACATTACATACATTACACCTATCCGTCCACAGCTCTATCAGAACTCATTTAAACACACACACAAACCTGCCAGAAAATCTTCTAATAAATAAACATTGACTACTCAAAATGTGTTTACTCAATTTTTTAGTAGTTTCATAAACTATTGCATTAGAGTGAGATGTTTTAATGAAGCGTTTCGGTCGAAGCATAATAAAGATTTTAATTAAGCTAAAACTATCACAGCGTCAGGAAATTCGAAACCGGCTCTCCGTTTTTTTCATTCCTTCCACATTACTCTCTCTGTTTACATATTGATTTATTTATTGAATAGCATCGCTGTTTTTCATTTGAATGGTTCTCCTCTTAGTATTCAATCTATATTTTTCATAATAAAACAAAAAAAAAATAATGTTTCATGACGGACCTAAAAAAGTAAGCAAGTCAGTAAGGAATGATGCGGAAGACAGCGTTAGCGACACATGCAAATCTAAAAAGACAAATCAAAAACGTTATAATTATCATCAGTTTTATGTTTTTGTTTGCGGTAGATATAATCTAAAGAAATCTGTTATTTTTTCCAATATCTGTTGAAATATGAACAGATCCACTTCAGTAGACTTGATAATAAACTAAAAACTTTCCTGATGAATAGATATGATTGCATAAAACACCCACAGCGAAGTGAAAAAATTATTTTATTATTATTATTATTATTATTATTATATTTCGATTTCTGCTAGGGTCACAATACCTCCCAAGTATTATTATTATGATTATTATTATTATTATTATTAATAATAATAATAATAATAATAATAATAATAATAATAATAATAATAATATTATTTTATTTCCTTTGTTTTCTGGTGTGTACTCATTTCTCTCCGCTTCCTGACCAGAGGACAACATGACATATTCCACTAAGCAATTAAACACACACACACACACACACACACGCTCACACACAGACACACACATGTATTTTACATAGATAAAGCCACTCGTGAGAACAGTCCTTTGTATTTCGTCAAGGAATAGGCTGCCAGAAATCCCTTAAATGAGTCTACTGGAATCTTTTCCAATCAATTCGAAGCTCCAACTACAAGAGGAATTGTTGATATTCTCACACGATTTCAAGTTTCTTGTATTTTGATAGCTTTTGGAAGATCTTCAATGACACATTGCAGTCTGCGGGGACTATCCTATCCATATTTGGCTTCTTTTTTTTTTGTTTGCGGTCTCTAATAACGATGTCTGGACGATCAGCTTTGATTGTTCTGACCTGTGTGTATTGTGTAGTTCCATTAAATTTACAGATCCGTAACCGTGTGTGGGTGGTATTCATACAAATTTCCTTCAGGTTCCGTAGAAGTTGTATTTTTTCCATTACAGATATTGGCTCTTTAATCCTTTGCTTCATATTCAGTGAGTCCCAATAATGGGCAACCAGATACAAGATGGTCAACTGTTTTTATTATTATCATTATTATTATTATTATTATTCCTTTGATTTCTGTGGTATACACATTTCTGTCGGGGTATCAACCAGAGACTTAAGGTCAGAAAAAGGATCATGTCATTTTCCACTGACCATTTTTTTTTAAAAAAAAGGCTAAGATCTCACACGTTTTACATAAATAAAGCGCTTTGTAAGGTGTGAGCTGTAGATGTGTGTACAACGTTTTGTAATACTTTAAGTCTTGGCCTACCAGGAATCATTTCAATTAGTTAATCGGATAATTTTATAATCAGTACAATCGCTCCACCTAATCTGGAATTATTGGTGTCATCATGTGCTACATGTGGGAGATATTCACTTCAATAAACTTGTATTTTAATAGTATTTATTCAAGATCTTCAAATGTATATTAAAATCTGCTGTGACTGCCATGTTAACAGAAAGCACATACTGTGCAACCTGATACAAGATGGTCAACTGTTTTATTATTATTATTATTATTATTATTATTATTATTATTATTATTATTATTATTTCCTGTTTCCAACCAGTGACTTAACGTCAAAAATGTCTTCATAGATTTTTCGACTGATTAATTTTGTAAAGAGAAACAAAACTAAAACCCTAAAAATGCCCGTAGACCATACACATATTATATAGCTAAAGCTCTTCGTAATATATGAGCTGTACATGTGAGTAGAGTGTTTTGTATTTGTTTAAGGTATGGGCCACCAAGAATCCCTTTAGGAATCTATCTAATCAATCCGAGGGCTCAAAATACAAGTCGAAATATTGATGTTTTTATGTGCCACATGTTTTAAATTTCCACACGACAGGTGCTCCTATCATGCCGTACATTTCATAGTACCACATGGAAGGTACTTCTTCAAGACCAGCTCCTGTATCCGTATCATCTGTAACGCGTGCAAAGATTTTCGTCCTCTGATCTCTCATCACGGCAGAACTTGTCGCGTTGTTTGTTTTTTTTGTTTGTTTGTTGTTTTTTTTTTTGTTGTTTTTTTTTGTTACGTATGAGACAACATTGGAAGAGAAAGAATAACAAATCTACACAACCAACATTTGTGGGCAGATTGGAATGTGCACGGTACAATACAGGCTAGACACCAGCACCTGTTTACGATTAATGTATGGGTTGGAATTGTAGGTGACTCTCTGGTCCATATGATCTCCCAGCTCGACATACAGGAGCTGTCTACAGGGACATTATTTTGAGCACACTTCCAGATGTGCTAGAGGATGTATCCCTGCTAAAATGCATACATATATTTCTCCATCACATTCTAGCCAGATTGTTAGCGATACACAGGCTGACATCTATCATAAAAGATGTGTAGGTAGGGAAGGGTCGGTTCCACGATCTGTACGTTCCCTCGTTCTCAATCTTTTGGATTTTCATCTGTGGGGCCACTTAAAATAATTGGTTATGTAGCAGAGATTAATATTACAGAGATGTTTCATTGGCGTGTCATTGGGGCATGCGAAAACATTAGACACCGTGTGGGAGTAGGTGAAAGGCTCTGCCAGTCAATGAACTATCGTGTACATGCGTGTGTAAAAGCCAGCAGAGTACAGTTTAAACATTTGTTGCTGTGTTGAGATATAAGGATAACCGTTTTGACATATGTTTATATGGAAGTTTTAACTTGTTTCGTTTCAGGAAGCCGCCCCAAAACTATCAAAAGTTTTATTTTTGGATTGTAACTTAGATTGTACATTTAACAAAGTTTACCGTAAACTGAAACTTAACAACTCAAAAACGAAGGATATTTGGATATATGTATACATGTATTTTGTCCTAGTTTTGTTGTCAGGGACCCGCTCCAAAAGTTTCTAAATGTATTTTTGATACACCCTGTATATTGGAGAATATATTATTCACACAACCACGCGTGCGCACATACACACACACACATATATATATATATATATATATATATATATATATATATATATATATATATATATATATATATATATATATATATATATATATATATATATATATATATGAATAATATTAAGCAAATAAATACTAATGGGTTAAAATATTTGTAACACGTTTCATCCTCTAGAATTACTTTATAGGACTAAAGTAGTGTTTTTGTTGGTGTAATTATATTTATATAGATTGGGGAGGGGAATGTAATAACGTCAAAACCAATGACAATTTTGATTTTTTCAATTTAAATTAAAAATTAAAAACTTTCAACGTTCCCGCATATTCGTCGTTTCTACTCAGTACTGTGGCCTGTTTTTAGCCAGGAGAAAATAAACTACATCCAATTTCAAAATTTAATTACTTAATCCCTACTCAGCATAAATAAACAGTATTTGGAACTAGTATAGAGTAGGTCCTCCATTTGCTAGTTTCAGAGCTTGTATTCGATTTCTCATGGATTTGATCAAGTTTTCAACAATCGTCTGATCCATATTTTGCCACTATATTTAGCAATGTTTCTTTAAGGGTTACCACTGACGTGATTTTGGTTGTACGCTCTCGAGGTTTTTGGTGAAGGTGCTCCCAAACGTGATACACTTGGATCCGTGTCAGGAATTTAGGATACCTTTGTGATTCCTTTCAGGCCTTTGCTACTTTTCTCGCATGACATGGCGCTTGACCTTCTTGTCAATCTGATTGGTTTCCAATAGTGGAAGTAGTCCTTTCTTTTATATTTGACAGTATTTTGGACTATTAATGAACTCATCAACAAGAATCAGCTCAGATTACCATCCAAACCAGCCAGCGCCCCACACCATTACTCCAATCCCTCCATGTTTCACAGTTGCCTGCAGACATTCAGTGTTCCAAGTCTCATTCTGATATCTCCAAACATAAATCTGTCTCGAATTCGAATACCGGCTGAATTTACTTTCATCTGTCATAATTACAGACTACCAACATTCATAATCTTTACACTCGAATTCTCTCACCCAGACTATACGCCTGGTCCTTGTAACCTCTTAAACCAAGGGATTTTTTCTTGAAACACTTCTTTGACAGCCTACTTTCAGAGTCTTTCTCACCGCATATGGCGACATTTCCATGCTGTTGGCCACATCTTTACGCCCTGTCGATGGTTTCTTATGACATTTCTATTCACTGCCCTTTTCGTTCGCTCAGACACGATGTTTGGTATTCCTGAATATTGTTCTACATGGCAATGGCCTTCTTCATTAAATTTTTTGACAATATTATTAACCGTTTGATGATTAACCATGAAAAACCTAACAATTTATCTATTTGACTTGCCACACTAATCTCATCCTTTTATTTGCCCTCGTTGAAATTCACCAATTTCCTTAATTCCGAGAACTTTCGTTGCAAAATATAAGTCAACTATAGTTCATAGATTAAAGTAGTTTGATACTAACACGGTATTGTTTGAAAAAAAAACAAAACAAAAAAGATACGTTATTATACAAGCCAAAATTGCTGTAATTAAGGGTGGCTAAAAACTTATCATAGCCCACTTTACATAATTGAAAACAACGCTTACGGTTTATATTCACTGACTCTGTGGGTGAATATCCAAATTTCCCGTTTCCAATTACACATAAGATTTGTCCATTTCACTCAACTATGCTCAGCAACTGAGAATTCCAAATTAAATGTGAATTGACAATTTGAACATGCACCATTTTCAGTAGAATTGAGTTCTGCACAGTTAATAGATGAAATGTCGGCAGCGTTATCTAAGCTTAATATGTTTGTTAAGGAGATCAGATTAATCCAGAATTAAGAGAAAACGACATGTACACGGAAATAATAAAAAAGTAAATATATAAAAATAGAATATTATGTAAAACAAGGTCGTGTCGTATCACCAGACTTATTCAACTGTTTGTGTTGTGATTCTGAGACAATTGGAATTTTTATCAGGATTAAGTTTTGGTGGCCACAAATGACACATAAAAGAAAATACGGGTATTCCTACAGATGATAGTACTATATAGCAAGACAGGCTAAACTTCTTTCTATTTATTATTGAAACATGGACTTGTCCATTCGCTACGAGTAGAACGTATGCTTATGGAACAAGAGCAAAAATTGGTTTGTAAACGCGTAGCGCTTTTTAGGAGTAAGCTTGTCGTACTGAACTACAGTATTCCCAATTCATGTTCTCATGAGATTAAACAAATCTCACAGCCTTTGTTTCCAATGTTTTCCGTAAAGTCTTACTAAGCAGTAACTATTAGCATTCGACGAATTTTCTAATAAATAATAAATGAAACCGATAAGCCAGGAGAAATCCACAATTGTTAGAAGACAGAATGAAGCAAATATAATAATTTAAATATATGAGGATTTTTTTTTAACGGAGAGTGCAAAATCCGAAGGCGCGTTGAGATAACTAACGATGCCTTCTAAAATATAAAAGAAACAGGAAAATCTCCTTAGGAACAAAGGAATTTTCTTGTTAGTGTTGTGTAATGTCGATCCTCTTATCTGGAAGTGAATGCTGGATAATCTGCACATAAGAGAAAAGAGACTTGAAGCAACAGACATGAATTACTACAGAAGGATGCTGCGAATAACGAGGGGTGAAAATGTGAGAAATGACGAAGTTTTACAGAAAAAAATAATGACACTTCTAATTCATATCAGAGAGAGAGAGAGAGAGAGAGAGAGAGAGAGAGAGTTAAATTAAGCTAGAGAAAATAATCAGAAAATATGACTTCTGTTTTGGATTCCGAGAAGAAATTCGGTCTCCAATGAATGACAAATGCAGGGATGAAATATAACAAATAAATGTATTTACACAATAATACAATTGGTAATACGGTTAGTAAATCCAGAAACACGGTTAGTAGCAATAACAATATATATATATATATATATATATATATATATATATATATATATATATATATATAGTCTAGTAAGTCCAGTTTCGAAGTAGGACTTCCTTAGAGTCTACGTGCTTGTAACTGTGACTTCTACAAGCGGTTAACTCACACTTATTACTCTACCTCCAACTCAATCACAATCTCTCTCTCGCCCTGCTCTGACTGACCCTGGGTATTTAACGGCAGCAGTCCAAGTAACACTGGTCGAGACCACTTGTATGAAAAATGGGTGGATCCCATAACAACTTCGAAATTTTAACAAACACAGTTACAGAGGAAGGATGTATAAAATATATCTAGCAAGTTTCTGTATATTGCTGGCAGAAAAGCGATTAAGAGACATAACGAAATGACAAAATTTATTAAGTGTTATAAAGGATAGGAAATTGTGGAGAGTCATGATCGCCAACATACTGATGGGACTCAACACATAGAAGCTGATATTAATTATCCTATGTGTAATTTCTAAATGCAGAAATTAGCATAAGATTACTGTAAGTCATTAATGTTTAGCGTAAATATATAATTGAACCTTATTATGTCTTCAAACATTATTACTATACTAAAGTGAATCTATCCTCGGAGTCTTAGGTGAGTACAAGTCAACCAGTAAAAAACAACCAGGGCATCAAAAACAGATGCAATCTCAGACAGGTTTTCAAGCAATCTAATTAAAACTTCGATAGCTACTGATTGATAGTCTGGGATCAATTGTACTCATTCACCGGACGATAACAGATGGACGGGCTTTACCTCTGACCTAATCAAATTAAAATTCGGATTGCAGCTTAATTCAATGACAGACTAAGCTGACATGCCAATATCGAACAGAAAATAATCAAATTGGAAATGAAAGGAAAACAAGATAAAAAGAATGATCTCGCCTTTCAGTCAATAGAGAACATAAGGAAGAAACAAATTATATATATATATATATATATATATATATATATATATATATATATATATATATATATATATGAGGCTCCAGTAACTCAGTTCATTAGAACCGAACCGCCAAACATGCATATATGATTTGATTATAGTAGTGAAAGCTTCTGCAGAAGCAATCATTGTTTTGGAAAAACCGAATATAGATAAATGGCACACAGCGTGCCAGAAGGTCCATATACACTATCCTTTTGAATTCGGAGTTTTCCTTCTCTTAGACCGGTTGCCACCCAAAGTTATAAGACCCAGTCAGTCGTTCTATGTACTCATATCTGGCGGGGATGGATTTGTACCATTCTCAAGGGTATTTGCACGTAAATGATTATAACAAACTGGTTTAGAATTCGAACTTTTGTCTTTGATTCCTCAGTCCAAGCCGCTATGCATTAATCGACAGTACTTTCATATTGTGAGCGTTTTTTTTATGTTTTGAATTTGAAACAAGTCCGAACATTAACACTTCGAACCTAATATTCCACTGTCAAACTTCCATAATTCTTCATGTATACCATGCAACCAATAAATACCACAATATAACCATTTCGTTAACTAATTGATTCAGCGATGAGACATACACCTGGACTCCACATAATAAACAGAGAAATCCCGCTAGGATCAATGCATTGTATTGTCTCGAAATAGAGTTCGGCGAACAACGGTCACTGCTTCGTTCTCTTGAGGAGAGTAACCCGGAGTCACACCATCTCTATTAAAAATTGAATGTCAGAAGACATCATTTCACTCTGCGAAATAATTTCATGCAATTATGGTATAACAAAACACAGCGGACACGATATCAGCTAATTATATAATCACCAACAGTGAAATGACGCCGATAAATTGTCAGTAATGTAGATGGTACAGAGAATGAACCAAATCCTTAGGCCTTTCTGCCGTCTATAAAGCCATAAACGACATTGAATAATCTTGGAAGGAGGAAATATCGCCTTCTCTCTAAGTACTGATTAGTTAAGACCTCGCCACATCTTACATCTTTTTTTAAAATTTTTCTTTGCAGGGTTTGTGACCCTCAATTGGACCTGTCAAACATATTGTGTTTCAGAAATACGATACATGCCCAAAAACAATTTTATTAGAAGATCTGTTCGCTTCAATCCTTAATCATAAATTATTTTACACCCATGATGATGCAACATACGCATACAAACGCCATGAAATAAATTACAGGTCATATCTCATTGTAATTGTATTAGATGAACATTGGCATAAAAGAGATGATCAGAATCTTTTTGACAAATATACACACATATATAACCTTTTAAACCCTTTATTCTACATTCAACACTATCACTTGATACGACAACAGAAGTGTTGAAACAAAATGGCTATTTTTGTAGTAATTTTATAATATATTTATGTGATAATTTTCGAATAAATAATTAAATTTGCTCTACTCTGTATTGAACACTCTTTTAAGAATAGTATTTTTGGTTATTGGAATTTATTCCGTATTCACCAATCCTATACTTGAGTTATATATATATATATATATATATATATATATATATATATATATATATATATATATATATATATATATATATAAAATAGTTATATGATCGATTAACGGATGATTTTGACAGTCACCATAATATATATATATATATATATATATATATATATATATATATATATATATATATAATGTGTGGTGTGTGTGTGTGTGTGCACATGCATGTGTGGATTGTATCTGTTATTCGGTACATCTCTCAATTCATGACTAGATATTAAGAAATTCTCCAAACCGAAATTGTCAAAATCGATATAAATGACCGTTTTATCGGACGAATATTTTTTTTAAATTTTTCATCTGACTTTCCGACAAATAATCATATTACAATTTCTCAGTAATGTGATCTTCTGCTTTCTAAACGTCTATTATATTATTTTATTGATCACGTCATACACATGATTTAATACATTCACTTAATCTTCCATTCCTCTTTCATCATTCCATTTCTATCACATTAAATATATATATATATACATACATACATACATACACACACACACACATATATATATATATATATATATATATATATATATAAACAGAGAGCGATGTATATGTATTTTTCAATTACTTATTTTCTCTACATGTGAGTCACCGCACAGCAGTCGATTTCACAATGTATGTTTCAAACATCTTTTTCTCATACTGAATAAATCTTTTTCCACAATTCAAATTATATATGTATTTTATGCATTAATAGATTAGATCTGCGATTTGCAGGTCGGGAACACTAAAATCAAGCAGGTGCGGAAATTTAAATATATGGGAAGTGTTTTGACGGAGAACGGTATGTGAGGCACTGGGATCCGAAGACATATTGCGATGGCAAAAGACTCATTCAAAAAGCGAGGCAGAGTAGTACGAGACCGGAAGATTTCATTGGTAACAAAGAAAAGAGCACTGAACTACTACGAGTCATCTGTCCTCCTTTCCGGCAGCGAATCTTAGACGGTCACCTCAAAGATGAAGAAGAGACACGAGGCAACAGATGTATGGTTCTGCAGAAGGATGCTAAGGATATCATGGAACGAACATGCTGGAGAGGATGCAAGGAAGGAGTAGGCATATAGTTAACATCAGGAAGAGGCAGATGAAATTGCTGGGACAGGTAACAATGAAGGAGGGCTTGGAGAATCTGATACTCATAAGTCTAATACAGGGAAAAAGAGAAAATGGAAAAGCAACACATGCGATATCTGGCTTGCTTAAGCAAGTGGATGAGAGAACGTGGTCTGGATGAGGCGACAGAGGGACGAAACATTGAGAGCTACAAAGATAGGAGGAAGTGGAGAGCCATGATCGCCTATGTCCTGAAGGGACACGGCACATTAAAAGAAAGAAAGCTATTAGATTTATCGATATACCTACCTGCACACACACACACACACACACATATACACGCATATACATGCATATATATATATATATACACATACATACACACACACACACACACACACACACATATATATATATATATATATATATATATATATATATATATATATATATATATAGTAATCCGTTGATATATAAAAACCAAATGAATTCTATTAGCACATTAGGAAATATAAAATATTCAAACTGATTCACAATGTTTTATAATAAACCGAGCAATCGGAATTAAGATACCATTATAATATATATATATATATATATATATATATATATATATATATATATATATATATGTGTGTGTGTGTGTGTGTGTGTGTGTGCATGTATGTATGTTATGAAAGTGAACATTGAAGTCAACACTCAGAGGCGACAGAGTGTTTCATGCTAGACGCAATCAACAGGCCTAATGTTAGCGTCTAGCATGAAACAGTCTGTCGACTATTGACTTCAATATTCACTTTTATATTTACTTATGCCTATCCCTCATATTGAGCACTTTATTATATAAATATACCACACCTTAAAACTATATACTCGACTCTCCCTTCGAATTCGACGTACGAGGGTCATGCAGATCAGTTACTAGCACATGAAATTTGATTATAGTGGTGAAGGTTTCGTGCAGGACCATCCACACTTTTTGAAGAGCCGAATACAGAGACCTGGTGCACTAAGTGCCACGGGGTCCCCAAACGACCCTCCGCAGTATTTTTTGTTTTTTTTTATTCAGTGTTGTCCTTCTCCTAGACCAGTTGCCATCCAAGGCTATAGAACCCAGTTTGTCTTGCTATTTACCCATAGATGGAGGGAGAAGAAGAGGATTCACACCTTTCCCATGGGTATTAGCACGTAAGTGAATGTAATGGATTCGACTGGAATATATATTTAGGCAGCATTCAACATGTTTCATTGACTAAAATAGCGATAATGTGTCTACTTATTTTTATACTGATCCTTTCCCGTCGTTTAATCAGTTTCTGGATGATACGGTGAATGTCATCAAGAAAGGGAGGACGTCTTTTTAATCCAAGCACTTTTAACCTTTTCTAAACTCATCTTCAGTGGTAAATTATGAGGACAAACTTATTGTAACTTCGTATACACACATGCGCGCGCACACACACACAACACACACACACACATATATATATATATATATATATATATATATATATATATATATATATATATATATATATGAGATTAAAACAAATATAAATTTTGTCACTGAGCTGATTGATGTTATTTCAACATTCACTTTTTCTTTACTGTAGAGTTTGTAATCGTTTGTTCTATTCATAGGCGAATCAAATTAAAAATAATGGGAACGACTTTTCAGATAATACTTGGACCGAAAACGGAAAAAAATATATAATTATTAAGTAGCTGGTTCTTGAAACAGACTCCACGGTGAAAATATTAAATATAACATTTAAGTTTTCCCAAGCACAATTCCGATAGCAATTACAGGTTTTATCTATCTCAGTCTGCTTTTACCTAATGTTAATCACTTCAAATCTATCTATTTATCTATCTATGTATCTCTCTCTCTCTCTCTCTCTCTCTCTCTCTATATATATATATATATATATATATATATATATATATATCATATTTCATTGTTCAAATTATTGAAAACGAGATTAATCATGCTGTTTGGTGAAATTGTCCAGGCATATTTATATGAATTTATTAGGCGAGCTTATATTTACTATCAATGTTAAAAATATTTATAAAATATCCATGATTCTTTTTGTCATGCAGAGAAATTCAACAATATTAAATTCATTATGTAAATAAATCGAAAATGTATAGTCTACAAATCCTTATATTTGATAAATATGATATTTTTTTCTTTTTTGTTTTTGCATGTTAATATGTGGCTCTTTGTAATTAAACAGGCGCAATCCTTTTTCTCATCCATTGATTTTCATCATTTGCTACTCTTACGATTTCAACATTATTTGCAACACATTTTTTTATTGCATTTCGGTAACTTTTGCTCAAATAATATTTTTCTTTCTCATCAGTATCTTAACACAGATTTTTCTTTCTTTATTCCTATGTAAACTCTGTGGAGTATATCATGTATGTGGTTCAGATATCTGGGAAGTAGTTTAGCAGAGGAAGGAAATAATGACAAGGAAAGTCGAAGAGGCATTTTAATGGTAAAAGAAGCCTTCCAAGAGCTAATTTAGTTATTATGAAATATGCAAATTTCATTAGAACAAAAAGCACAGTGCGGGACATCTTTGTAAATATCAATCCTCGTATATGGCAGCGAATGCTGGACAGTTTCCCCACAGGTGAATAAATCAACAAAGAAGTAGTACTATAGAAGAACATTGAGATTAATATGAACTGAACATTTGAGTGACAATAAAAGTTTAAGGAAAAATCAAATAATAATAGAAACAAATGAAATTAGAAATGTCAATTGAAATTAGAGAATTTGGTACACAGAAAATATATCGAAGGCTAATTGGTCAACTGAACTCAACGAACCATTTGCCTGACCGGTTTATGGTGTCGCAACGAGGAGTTGGTGTGATTTCAAAATGACAAGTGATCTAAGAGCAGCAAGGGAGAGGAAGCTGTAGAGAGCAATGATCAACAATATACTGAAGGGAGACGACATATAGAAGAAAAAGTGTCTAGTTGAAATCATTGATATATCTTAAACAAAATCGACAATAGTAATCCTTGACTTGCCATATACATTTTAACTATTTTCTCTTTTGAGGCCAACGTACCGATTATGATTGGAGTTGTAAAGATGACATCGGTATACAGAGATGGAATAAAAGTTTTATTTAACAAAATAAAAGACCACCTATTCCAATTATTTCAAGTGGAAATACTTAAGATTCACCTCTTGAAAAGATAAACTGTGATCTCTGAAATGGAATGAAAACAATAATAGCAAATGTCCTTGATTTCTTCATAGAAATTCGTAATGTGGAATTAGTAAATTCTAAACATTACAAATAAGTCTGAGAATCGATCAGTTATAAAATTTTAGTATAGACGATAAGGAAAACTCAGATTGCAGTAGTGGGACGTTCGTCCAACACTGCACGATATTATATAACCAAAATGCTAATTGGGATCACTAGATATTAAAATGGATATCTTGTATTGCGTCCAGTTGGCAGAAAAATATCGAAACTAGCATCTGTATACAGCGGTTTTCTCAGGTCATTTATAAAAAAAATAGTTCCACGCGAATAACTATTCTGCGTTTAAAGAATAGAAGCCTTCACCAGATCTTATGAACTAAGGAATTAGAAACGAAGAGATTTGCCAAATAACGTAAACTTTATCACTTGAAGCAGCAACAAGTAAATGTATAGCACAAGTAACCCGAATAGAAAATGACAAACAATATATTGGCTTTTCGCTCTACATTAAAATGTTTTAAGAAAGAAACCATCAAGAATATTCGAAAAAGTGATAACTGATATTGAACTTGAATGCGTTATTTTCCAGAGGGAGCCAATTGAAAGATAAATATTTTATGAATTTCAATGGACAAAAAATGGTAAATGGCCGGTCAATGAATACAGAATGTTTTATATGTGGAAATGACTCATCTCACCATTACAATTGCTAAAATATGTGTTCGACTATTTCTGCTACAACTCAAAAAGTATCTTCTGCAATTCCTGATATAGCAACTAACTTAGAAGTGATCTTTATTTGCATGGTAAAATTCCTAGCTGCAATATTAATCAACATCATTCACTAAGCAGTATGTCTTCATTATCTCTTTTATCGACCAAACAACAAGATCTAACAAATTAACAACATCTATAGGATCCTCGCCAGCGGTGTGTAGTAGGTAAACCACTGCCAGTGGTGGATTATTTAAACATCATATTACGCCTAATTACAATAGTGTCCAACGTATTTATGAGGATTGCGACATACACATTAGTGTTCATAGGTACGGTATATAACATTATTAATATGACGGATGTGTGGGGGGTGTAATGTTAAACGAGTCGGAATGAGAAACCGGGAAGTAATTTCGAATTACAGAGTTGCTTTACATTTATTTTCTTGCAAACACGCCTGGGAAATTCATGAATACATTTCTTCATCGCTCAGTTAAAGAGTAAATATTAGGAAAGATTAGACGGTTCAAGAAGAATATTAAGAGTCCAACATATTAATGTCAAATTAACTGTATATACAATGGCATTCAATGTTTTCCTTCAATTCGTCTGTGGAGCCGGAGTTAACTCCATCAATCAAATCTGAAGCAGTGAGGACAATTGAAGTTGTTGTTTGGGACCAAATGCCAAATTTGTACAGAACGAATAGTTGCCTTTGAATATTGATTAACTTTTTTAAGAATTTCACCGCAGGCATGGTGGGAGTGCCACTAGCACGCAAGGGTTTACAGAGTGGGAGAGTAAGATTAAAGAGGGGTGTTTGCGTAAAATATAAAGATAAAGACGTGGGCCAGGATTAGAAGATGTAGATTGACATTACATTTGAATATTTGAAGAATATAGCTCTCAGGGAAGTAGGTATGAGTAAGGAATGTCCACTGTGAGGAGGTGCGAGAGAAGAAGCGGTTACATTTAACAGTTTCGACAGTGAAAGTGTTGGACCGAGAGGCTGACCTAGTATCACGCTTAAATTCATACAGTTTGGGTACTAGTAATAGTAGCTAGCCAGAGCAGTTGCTGTGAGAAAGTGACTGTAGACAAGTTACGAGATAGGGACCTATTACATTGCATACCTGTCTTTGGATTTTATTAAGTATCTCTAGATGAACAGCGGGAGCACCGGGCCATATATGGCAACAGTATTTAGTGCAAGGATGCATGGTAGATTTATAAATTTGGAAGATGGACGTTCTGGCGCGACACAGAAAACCAATTTTGCTTTCGGTAGATGAAGATATTGATACAATTTGTTCCACCTCAGGCCATGGTGGAAAATGGCACGCCAGTACAATTGATCGTTGGTCTTATCTTGCACTAGTGGAGGTAGTTTTGCTATAAAATAGCAGGCGATGATGCGATTAAGTATAATGTCCAATGTAGATTATTTTTCCCGTAGAGAAAGTAAAAGAAAATGGACTCCTGCCTTTTCTATAGCGAAGTGAACTTAAATTATCTCAGCTGCAATTTGAACGTGGTTCACCGAAACCATTTTCTGTCCTTTTAGCGTTAAGCCAGCTTCATGGTTGAATCTTTTTAGAAAGCGATTAATATGTGTATATGTACGTATGCGTATATACAGGCGGGATCGAGTAGTTTGTAAGTTTGCTTCCAGATTATGTGACGTTTATGATTATGTTAGCACCAAGTCACAAGTCATCGTGACGGAGGGTTTCTGCATATTACTGTTGTTCAAATTGCAAACCATAACAGATTATTCTCACTCTCTATCCCTCTGCCTCTCCGCCCCTCCTCTCTCTCTCTCTCTCTCTCTCTCTCTCTCAGAAACGGTAACAAAGTCCGTGCAGTATTGTTGCAGTATTAACGACCGGTTGGTTATGTTGATGTATTGGGAGAACAGTGATTGGCTAGCTGCCCTTGAAAACTCATAAAATATGTATACATATGAATACACACATGCACAAGTATTTATAAAGAAAAAATGCTCGGGACACTGGCTTTGTTGGCTATGTAACCAAGATTTATTATTATTATGGAACTAGCATAAACATATGCCTGCAGATGGGAAAGCGTAAAAGTAACGATACATATTTTAACAAAGTGTTGCTCTCTAAATAATTTCGCTCTTCATTTACTCTTAATCATTTAACCAACAGAATGATGAAAAGAAAAACAATTATTTTACGCAATTATTTGTCAAAAGAAACTGGTTTATTGTCAATACACATAATATCTTACGTGTATGCATGCAGAGAATGTATGAAAAATGATATTTCCATTCGTATAATAACGTAATGTCCACGCAGAAAATCACCTATATGTTCTAAAATATTAATCTGCTGTTTTCACGAAAACGATCATCATTTCTTGAGCTTAACAATCTATGCTTTTTCTACGTACAAATTCAGTTCCTTGCTTTACACATTAGGATGAAAGTGAAGTGTTTGTGCGTTCTGGGAAGAATTTAGCACATATATATATAGAGTAGGCATCTGTTTACCTCTTGAGATAAAGGTTGGCCAAAATTCAATACTTCGTTGGTGAGTCTGGAAAGATCTCTCCAGGGTAAAGCCGGAAGTTTACCAGAGTTGACAGTTAACCGCCTTCGGGTTTCCAACGTGGATTATACGTCTGAATTTATTTTCATGGCTTTTTCCATGTTTAGATGAGACCGCATATTGGAGGAGGTTTTAAAACAGGCTTTTAAATTCCTAGATGGACTGCCTTCTTGGGTTGTATATATATATATATATATATATATATATATATATATATATATATATATATATATATATATATATATATATATATATACATACATATATACATTACACATACATATATATATATATACACATATATATATATATATATAGATAGATACAAATATTTATATATACACATACATACATATGTATACATACATATATACATATAATATACATATATACATGTATGTATATACATACATACATATATATGCATAGATATATACATATCTATACATATATGCATATATATACATACATATGAAGAAAAATATATACGGAAAAAACAAACAAAAATGCTTATATGCAATTACGCCGTTTTAATGTTAATATGTCAACATATAATTGCATATAAGGATTGTTGTTTGTTTTTTCAGTATATATTTTTCTTCATACTGTCGGATCTATATCCATATATTTGCTTACATACATACATATCTATATTTATATACATACATATTTATATATACATACATATATAATTAAATACATACATATTTATATATACATACATATATAATTAAATACATACATATATATACATATATATATACATATAAACATATATATATACATATATATACATATAAATATATATATATACATATATATATATATATATATACATATATATATATGCATACATATATATACATACATATATATACATATATATATATATAAATACACACACATATATATATATATATATATATATATATATATATATATATATATATATATATATATATATATATATATATATAAAGTTATGTGTTAAACTACGAAAGTTTTCCTTTTAATAATCTTTTTTATCGCTTTTTTTCTTTGTTTTTCGAAGTAGTCTTAAGGTGTGCTGACGATTGCGTCTAGCATGAAACAGCCTGTCGTCTCTAAGTTTTGACTTCAATGTTCATTGTTCATATATATATATATATATATATATATATATATATATATATATATATATATTATATATTTTAAATATATTCTTCAGTCTAAACTAAAGGAGAATCTCAAAAAACGAAGTATTAAGTGATTAAAATACTGTTGTTGTTGCTAATGAAATATTCTCATCTGTTTATATATATATATTTATTTTTTCATTATTAATTTAACTATATTTATATATTAATTTAACTATATATATTAGTTTTAATCCGTGAACATTCCACGGGTTTCCTCTTCTCATGAATCTTAATTCCTATGTTCATTATTCAATGTCGGTTTCTACAACAATTAAATAACCGTAGATATAATCCTGTCATATCGTTAAATACTTGAACAATAACATTAGGTTATATGAATTCTGGCCTTTTTTCAAGAACTAAGGGTGTATAAATGAAATGATTTGAAATTTAAAATTTTACCGAAACTGCCATTAAACCAACCTTTCTTTCTTTCTTTCTTTCTTTCTTTCTTTCTTTCTTTCTTTCTTTCTTTCTTTCTTTCTTATTTGCTTGCTTTCTTCCTTTCTTTCTTTCATTTTCTCACTGGAACCAAGTAATGCCTTTCACCTCTTTCCACGCTATCTATTCGGAATAAGCTATAATGTATCGACATGATATGTTTAGACAGTTCTATTTTCTCTTCTTTCTTTCTTTCTTTCTTTGTTTGTTTCTTTGTTTCTTTGTTTCTTTTTTTCTTCAATTCTCTCACTGAATAATAGCCATGCCTTTTCTCCTCTTTCCACGCGACGAAACCGGGATAATCTATTACTTAGGATGTATAAGCAGATATTAAACAGATCTAACTTCTTTCTTTTTTTTTTTCTCAATGAAACCATGTAAAGTTTTTTTCTATTTCCACGCGTTCAAAACTGAATAGCCTATTATTCATGCGGTATTGGCAGAACATAAGAGATAAACACAATTAAAATAGGTTATATATATATATATATATATATATATATATATATATATATATTTATATATTATTTATTTTAATACATATGTGTTTGTGCCCGCTCTTGTTGTTTCTTAACGGAAATATCATATATTAGCATTTTAGTTTTCAGAGCACAAATCTACGTCGTGACCATTTTATAACGTACCGTGGATTGAACTTACTTACATAAACCTGTAATAAATGGTTAAATTAGGTTCAATATCTTTGGAATATAGAATGTAATTGAAAACCTAACAGCTAAAGTCTATCAACTTAAGCTTGCTCAGTAAACAACTATTCAGGATAGCATTAGTCTAATGGAATATCAAGCTCTTTCCGTCAACAAATTCCTGAAGCTGTTCATCGCTTCGCGCCGTCAAGTAATCCAGTGGGAATCGTGGCCCTTTGATTAACGCCTTTTATACTTCAAAATGTAGAGAATCCTATTCGATTCCCCAAATATTTACAAAATCACCTTCTTTGGATGAGGAACAGTATTTGGCATAGTTAATGGGGGTTTCAATTTATTTTCTACACGAAACCTTGCATTCCTCAATTCAAAGAATCTATTTTCCTCGCTTGTCGCATGTAGAAAATGAAATATCTTCCGTGTACGAAATGCCACATCATTTCACCTAACCTGATTAAATTGTTGCTAGTGATGAGCAATGAATGATTTATGCGTGTGTACTATGTTCATCATCATATAATGTTGGTTATTTTCATGTAATACTATCATATGAACTCTATCACGAATTATTTACGGGGTCGAGTATCAGGACACAACGATGTATATGAAAACTGTTTCTTGTCATTAAATTTTCAAATAATTTCTTGCGTTTAATTCGCAATCTACTTGATTTGTGGCAAGTCCTATCAGGATATCGGAAATCATGGCTCATCCCAATATGACTGGGACGGCAGAACGAATACAGAGAGCTATAATCCGTACAGAAGCTATATATATATATATA
This sequence comes from Acanthosepion pharaonis, assembly GCA_903632075.3. Classification (NCBI taxonomy): domain Eukaryota; kingdom Metazoa; phylum Mollusca; class Cephalopoda; order Sepiida; family Sepiidae; genus Acanthosepion; species Acanthosepion pharaonis. Next base: position 4,507,362 of record CAHIKZ030002224.1, on the reverse strand, counting down.
TATATATATATATATATATATATATATATATATATATATAGGTAAGAGGTTGTAGTTGTTCCAACGAGAGAAAAGTGTATGTTTTAAGAAGGAGAGAGAAACCGCAAACGTATTTGATTGTAATGTGGAATGTTAAAAATAAATATAATGCTTTATTTTCCATAATTTTACAACAGGTGTTTCAGGTCTCGCGACCTTGTTCAGGTAAAGAGAGGATATTTCTACATATTATTAAAATGAATTAATTTTCCTTGTGTTTTTCGATGTCTAACATTCCCTTTTTTGTGTGGTAGTCACACAAATGTCTTTCTTGGACTGGCTGTGAAAAAAGTTCTTCTGCTCGAAGTGTAATAAAACAATTAAGATTGGTCCGAGAAAGGGTAAGGAAAGATAGCTGTATTTTTATCTTTTAAGGACCTCTGTGCGATCTTAGATCTATTTCCCTGTTTACTATTGTGTGTGTTTTTGCTAGTATGCATACGTATATGTATATTCCGTCTCTATACATCTATACTGTCTTACAAGGAATTCTTACACACAGAAACACACACTACACACACACACACACACACACACACACACATATATATATATATATATATATATATATATATATATATATATATGCGTAGTTATGAATAAATACGAATATACAGAGAGGGAATTATGAGATCAATATACATCATGCAGATTAGAAGTTGCAGATACCAATACAAAACAAGTACATCAACTTAAATATATGGGAATTGTTTTAACACAGGATAGAAAGTGTACCACTGAAATTCGAAGGGACATTTAGATAACAAATGATGCCTTCCAAAAGCTAAGCAAACTATTAGGAAACTGAAACAATTCGGTTTGAAAAGATTAATGAACTGTAATGCAACATCAATCCTCTCTATGGCATTGGATGCTGAAAAATCTCATCACAGATTGTGAAGAGACTTCAAGCAGCAGAAATCTTGTTCTACTTGAGTTTGATGAGAATGCTATGACCCAATCAATTGAGCAAGGACGAAGGTTTAGATAAAATGGAAGCAAAAAAGCACACCTATATTTAACATCAAGCAGAGATAGTTAAAATTTCTGGGGGACATAATTAGGAAAGAAGGCTTGACAAAATTAACATTCACAGGACTGAAGGCAAGAGGGATAGATGAAAACAACACATAACCTAATTAGCGAGTTTTGATAAGTGGATGGCGGTGAAAAATTTAGGGGAGATAGCAAAAAGGCAACATTTATTTGGAGCTGCAAACGATAGGAAATTGTGCAACGCTATGACCACCAAAATCAGGAAAGGACTCGTCAAATAGAAGAAGTTAGCGAACTATCCCGTTGTCGACAAATGGGAATATAAAAGTTCATTTTTAGAACTGAACAACCAAATATGTTTTTAAAATAATTTCACCCCAAGAAAGGCGATAACGGTACTAAGACGTAACGTCTACTGGAAATGAAATAGAACTAAATATGAATTGTTTATAGTGGGTGATGATTGTATTGAACTAGTAACACTCCTTGACTGAAATCGTAACGGAAATGGCGCAGTGTGCCACAATCTCTCCAAACTGACAAACAGATTTAAATTATGTTTTTCCTTCTCTTATGTATGTACACCAACTATACAACTGGATGGAGAATGGATTTTGGAGCCTCATTAAAATAATTCCGTCAATCCTTAGACTAATGCAATTCTAATTTTATTTTTCGGAGTTCAAAAGCGAGCGGCGGTGACAGTCAGTTCTTTAACGGAAGCCAACAATCAGGAAGGACAGTTGCCTCTCGGTGTTGACATTATTTTCCGCTTTTATATCTCTATATGCCCCATCACTGATATCGAGCACATTTACTCAAAGATATATAGAGCATAGCATAAAATTATATTTGATTATATATATATATATATATATATATATATATATATATATATATATATATACGTTATGAAAAAAACTTGGTAATCCGTATGGGTAGTCCCAAGGAGGATGAAATCCTGAGAGCTTAATGTAAATCCAGAGCAAATATTTTAAAGAAACAGACCACTTTAAGGTTCCATTATAATAATTAATTTTACCAGAGTCCTTTTAAAGAACGCCGGATCATCAGATAGCACTTCCAACAGATGAAACAAAACGAAATGAAATGAAAATTCATACTTTTGATGTCTAGTGTAAGTTTTCGTAATTTAACAGAGTTCGTTTCGTGTAGAAATTTCCGAAATGTTTTTGTATGTCTGACCACTTTCGGTTACACGTTTAGCCATTATCAAGAACATTAGCACAATTAGGTTTCATTCAAATACACGTAGAAACTTACTGAGCTCTATTCGTAACACACTCTTTGATAATACAAATATAATAGACTTATCTACATGGAAAAGAATGGTTAAAAATAATGGGAGAATTAGTAATAAAAAAAAAAGAAAAACTAACACTCAATAATAAATATGAAATCGTCTACAATGTGATGACCGTGTTTAGAAGGTAAATCCTTCCTATAACTCTAGATACATATATAAATAATCCGCACATTCAGTTAAAAGGAAAAATAAAATCATCCTTGATAATGTCTAAATGAAGAGACGAAATTGCTCGGATATACAAAACATTTGGACAATTTCTACCTAATTTATGTTCAGATAAGAATAATAATATAAAGCACAAGAAAAATTAAATAAAATATTATTTAATGAAATATATAGTTCGCGGGCACCCCCCACCCCCCACACAAACACACAAACAAACACACACACACACACACACATATATATATATATATATATAGAGAGAGAGAGAGAGAGAGAGAGAGGGAGAGAGAGAAAGCGAGAAAGAGAAGTAGAGAGAATGGGAGAGAGAAAGGGAGAGATGCGTGTTGTTTTTTTTTCTCTGTGTGTGTCTGAGTGTTTACTTTATTTCTCGATATATCCATACCAATGAAGAAAATAACCAATTTAAAAGGCGTAACGATTTTTTAAAAAAGATTCCCTAATAAATCTTCGACTATCGCCTGACGAAGTACAATCATAGTACTGAAACATGAAAGCTTTTGTGTAGCAATGTAAAAAGTTTTTATTGTAATCAATAATAATAATATATATATGTATATATGTATTTATTATTATTATTATTAGTAGTAGTAGTATATGAATATATATATATATATATATATATATATATATATATATATACATACATACATACATATATATATATATATATATATATATATATATATATATATATGCATCAGATAATATATGTTATAGACTCTATGCCTCCATACATGTTAGTAGACACCTGTGTACCGGATAGCAGAATGGTTTCTCCAAGATACCATACGAAATATTGTGGCGTCTGATGAAATTTGTTGGAGCAGTTATGATCTGACTAGTAACGCATATATTTCTGCTTCTATATCTGCCTATATAAATTGCAAAATTTGATATTTTCTCACATAGAATAGTTACAGGCAATATATTGAAAAGAAAACTTTTTTCTTTTTTTTTGCTTCACCTTTACAAAAACCACTCTAATGATTGATAAAAGATGCTTATTTGTTATTTCCAGTTATCTTCAGGCTAAGGCGGAAACTATCGACCGCTTCTTGTTTACCTAAAAGCTGCCAGGAAATCTCGCGTGAAACACGTTGCCCGGCGAGGGTTCACATGCCTGGTAGGTAAGCTGGAAAAAAATGTAAAAAAAAAAGGGGTCAAGACGAATTCAGGTTGGCATCTTGTTCGCACTGAATATTTCTTTATGTGTTGCAAGTAAATTGTGGCAATGATATGGTGGAATTTCGTCTCCTTCTTCGGAAGTCCTAATTTCAGTATATCGGCGAAACAGCATTGCAGTCCAACAACTTGTATGAGAAGTAGAACGACAAAACAGTTCAGATATTAGATACCCTCAGTCAGACATGAGAACTATATATATATATATATATATATATATATATAATACAGTTCGAAAGTTTGGATCACCTCACGGGTTGAAATTAACAGAAAAGTGAAAAGAAAATGAAAAAGATATCTTTAGATTCATTAAAAACAAATAGAATCAATCTTATACTTTGAGGAAAATTTGCAACGAATGTCAAAATTTTTGCTGCATTAATCGAGGCTAGAGGATGATAATTTGTTGATAGTAAATTTCATAATAATTTCTTTATTTTTTTTTTGTCACCATAAAATTTCTAATTAAAAAAATCGCACCGGCTTTTTTAACATCATGTATAATATTTTTTTCTTATTTAAAGTATAAAGCAACTACTTTTGGGGACAATTTTAAAAGTTACCAGTCAGATTTAGCTGTTCTTATTTGTCATAAAGAATGTAATTTTTTCTTAATGTAGTGTTATATTTCTAGTTTAATTATACATAATCATTAAATAACATGACCTGGAATATATATATATATATATATATATATATATATATATATATATATATATATATATATATATTTATTTAAAAAAAATATGATTCCTTCGCTACATAAGAGTTATTATATATCAAAAACGAGAGCCGAAAACCTCAATATAATTATTAAAATTAAATTGAATTGAATCAAAGTATTAAGCCCTGTTTCATCCTCAAGCAAAAATTCAGGAATAACCAATTTCGAAATTTACGCAACTTTATAAGCATGTTCATTCGCAAAATTAATTACTATGAAAACGGCTGGGGCGACCGCTGTGATAAGGGGCCTAACAGTTAATTTTTATCCACATATCAGTCATCTTCGGAAAGAGCACAAGCCGAGGTAGGGTCGGGTGTCCATTTTATGATGCCATTCATGTACGCACATAGTCTGGTCAGTCACAGCGTAAGATAGCTTTAGGCACCATAATATGCCGTTAAGTGTCTGGAGAATTTTGTTTTATTTTATTTTATCTATTTATTTTTTTATATATTTATTTTTTCTTTTAAAGGGCTGTTTCGTGTATAAACACGTCGCACTGGACTACAATTTGTTTCTTTGACGAATTCATAAAGGGTTTTTCTATGTTATGACTCTTTTAAGCCTTTAAGCGTTTTATTAGACTATGAAATTTAATTTTTTTTTATGCTAATTGTTTAATGCAAAAATTTTTTGATGTCGGTATAAACCGTTAACTCATGTCTATGATTTAATAAATTTTCATTATTAAGAAACTTAATAATGCGTAGTTTTTCATGTAGGCATAAAGGGCATGGGTCATCCCAGGTTTTACAAGTTCTTGTTCTATTTATTATTTGTTTCTTTTAATTGCCAAAAATATTTTGATAGAGATGTCTGATTTCTATTTAGAATATTATTGAAAGAGCTTTTATGTTGTCTCTATCTAATTTTAAATTCATTCTTCGTTGAACCAATGTATAATTGAAGCTCTCTAAGCTCGGAGCACTGTTTTTAAAAATAAAAACAAAAATACTAAAGAATTCCGGATTATTTACCTAACGTGTTCTTTCCTATTTTTCTACATATCTGCACACACACACACACACACACACACACACACACACACACACATCATTACGAGGTTAAACGTAGATACACATCCAAGTGTTCCAGCATACATCCACACGCAATTGTAATTCTATTCTGGTGTCGAAACTATAGCGTATATTATATGTAGCGATGTTCTTTCAACAAGGAGCAGTTTTTTGGCGCTTTTTCGTATGTGTGATATTGTGTCTAAGAAACACCGAAGGAAATTGGCCTACCCACCACCAATCACAATCAAACACAAACAAACATAAATAGAGTCAATTGTATAAAATAAACCAGTTTCTCTGATGTTCACAAACTCAAATACATATAACTGAATATGTTAGCTATACACACCGCATCTAGATACACACAAACACACACACATATATATATATATATATATATACACATATATATATATACACATATATATACACACATATATATACATACTCACATATATATATACCCCACATATACATACACACATTCACATATATATACACAGGCGCACACACACCCACACACACACACACACACATATATATATATATATATATATATATATATATATATATATATATATATATATGCATATCGACGTTCTATTATGCACAGTGTCCCTTCGGGTCTTGAGCGATCATGGCTCTCCACAATATGCTATACTTTGAAGTCTTTAATATTAACTTTAACTCGCTTTTCCACTATCCTTTTACGCAAAAGTAGGTTATTCATTGTCCCACTTCCTTTAAATATATCTTGCGCGTGTCACATTTTCAATACTTTTTTCCTCATATGTCCCAAATATTTAAACTAAATCCTGATAGGTATTTTTTTTGCTTCCATTTACTTAGAGCTTCCTCGTTGATCACATGACCCGTTCATCGTATTCTCAACATCCTACTGTTGAAGCACATCAGTTTTTCCTCAAGTTTACTTTGAGGAAATTGTATAAAATTGAAAACCCTATCAGAATATTGATATTACATAGAAGGCCTACAACTATTTTCTTTGTTTCTAATCTTTTGTTCTCATTTTTTCATCATCTTTTCTTATATTTTGCTATTACCGTATATTTCTTTCAAGTTTCGCTTTCACATTCTGCGCCGTCTATTAAAATGCATTCCATTTACGTGATCCTTTATAGGTGTGTAATTTTAACACCTCCATTTCTTGTACTGTTTTTATTGCTGGCAGAACATAAATTTGCCTTCTTAAATTACCCGGAGAAAATAAAATGCCGCAATAGCATTCATAGAACAATGCATTACCGTCAGAACACATATCAGGACGTACATTAAAAGGAATAACGAAATTTAACAGAGGACGATAAGTGCGACACTGAGATCCGTAAACATAATAGGATGGCCAAGGATATATTCCAAAAAGCTGGGCAGAGTATTACGAGACAGGAGGATTTCTTTGTTAACAAAGAAAAGAATACTGAACTGTTACGTGGCATCTGTCCTTCTTTACGGCAGCGAATGTTGGACGATTTCCGCAAAGATGAAAAAAGAGACTCGAGGCGTGTGGTTCTACAGAAGGATGCTCGGGACATATCAAAAACACCTTATGTATATTTTGTGGTCCATCAGGCTCTACCTAATGGTTTCTGCTTTGCCTGATCTACCGCTGGCGTGCTCACAGCCATAAGTGAATTTGTATCCCAATCACTCAACAATAATGGAGACGTTCGAGCCGTGGCTCTAGACATCTCTCAAGCGTTAGGATTTAGCATGCTGGTCTTCTTCGTAAGCTTCAGGGATACGTTATTACATGCCGGTTATTTGACTTAATACAATAATTCCTGTCAAACATCGAAATGAAAGTCGTCCTAAAAAGGTTCTCCTCCGGCTACCATCAACCAACTAGTTTCAATACTACATGGTAACACCCTAGATGAGGGTACGGTCATCTCATTGACTCTATCATCGTTCGTGTTCGTGATCGCCACGATATAAACCCTACGCGATCACTAAGAATCGGTCAATGTTGGTTAGCTCGCATACGGCAATGCCTTTGAAGAAACCTTTTAGAAACAATCGAGCCAAACCACTAAAGGTAGACGTAACAAAGCTAAAAGAGAGGGAAACATTAGACTCTTTCCAAACATTGGGTGACTCAAATCTTTCATCGCTTGATATAGATAATGAAGTTTAATCGGCAGGTTCTGCCTTACAAAACATACTGTACGGGTATATTCAGCGAAACCATCAAGACTGCTTCGAGTCAAAATTAAATCTCTCCTTGAAAACTTGCATAAATTATATCACGTCCGGATGGCAGACGAAGCATGCCTATCAAAAAACGGGGATTTAAATTAGCCAAGGGAAAATCACATATCAAAATTGAGGGAGATGAAGAAGGGCTGCTGGACAGCAAAGGCCAAAGCATTTCAAGACGCTGCTTAGAGATGCGTCTTCAAATAATTCTACCAAGACTTGAAGGGGGTTTTTTTGTCCAATTTCCAACGGTCTATCACCAATCTTTTCTACAGATAACACTCTTTTGACAGAAAAAAATTCACAATATCAAACGCTGGAAAGAACACTTCCCCACGGTTCTAAATCAGGATATGTATGTTGATGTTGAAATAATAAACAATCTTCAGCAGAGAACTGTTGTACAAAGCCTTTCTGCTAATCCTTTAACCTTCGAGCTCACAAAGCCATCAAACAGCTTTGGAATGAAAAAGCCCCCGGCGAAGATGGAATTCCATCAGAAATATACAGATGTGGCACCAATCTTTTGATACGAAAAATTTGTGATTTTTTTCCCTTGTGTGGGAAAAGAAACAAGTGCCACAGCAGTATAATTATGCTTCAATTTCGATTTGTATAAACACAACGGGAACAGGTGTGATTGTGACAACGATGAGGAATATTTCTTCTTTCGGTTGCTGGCAAAATCATTGCTCATATCGTCATAAATAGACTTAAAGAATTTGTCTCATAATCGTCATTACCAGAAACCCAGTGCAGTAGAGGAATCGATGATATGATCTTTTGTCTCAAGCAGGTTCAAGAGGCACGAGAACAAAACAAGGATATGTTGTTTTTGTAGACTTCACAAAGGCCTTCGATATTGTATCTCGAATGGCTCATTGGAAAGTTTTGTAAAAGTTAGGTGTTCTAGAAAAATACTCCGTATTATTATGTCCATTCACGAAGGAATGAAAGCTTTTGTAAGATCGGGAAGTGAGCAATGGAACGCCTTTTTCGCCCCCAACATTACAAAGCAAGTTTGCGTTGTTGCTCGTCTTGTCTTTGCAATTTTCTTTTCTGCCATGCTTGAAAAAGCATTCTAGGACTCAAGTGAAGGTGTCAATGTTGGATTCAGAACAAGTGAAGATATATACAATCAGCAAAGTTTTAAAGCACAATCGAAAAACTGGGTCTACAGCTGATGCCGATCTATTAGCACACAGTCTAGAAGACATTCAAACTATCCTTGACAAATTCTCTGAAACAGCGAAAGTAGTTGGAATCACTATCAATATAAGAAGACCTAGCTAATGTTTCATCCAATCCATCTCTCGCAATTCCTTCCGTAATCATTAATGGTACGGCATTAAAAATATTGAGACGTTTACATCAACAGTCTCTTTTTATGGAAAAATTGACAAAGAAATCCAATCCAGAAGAGACAAAGACATTCGGTAATCTTAAACATTATGTTATGGAACACCAAAGACGTATCTATCACTGTAAAGTTCGACATATACAGATCAGGCGTTCTCTCAATCCTGCTAGTGGTGCTGAAAATTGGATCCTGTACCGCAAGCACAAAAATCAACTTGACAATTTTCACATGCACTGTCTTCATGTCATATGTAATATAAAATGGGATGACAGGGTCAAGAATAGTGCAATACTATAGAAATGTAACAACATCATAGGTACTGATTCTAGCAAAGAAACAACTAAGGTGAGCTGGTCATGTTGGGAGAACGGATGAGAATAAGCCTCCCCAAAAAGATGCTGTATGGACATCTACCAAAATCCAAGCGTTCAGTTGAACGCCAATTCTTAGACTGCAAAGACAAAAATGAAGGAAACTTTAAAAGTCTCAACTTTGATCTGAAAAACTGGAAAGCCGAGGCATCAAACCGAAAGGAGTAGCGTAAGACATGATTCACTCAGTTAGAGGGTTTGAAGACAAAAGACTGAAGCACTGTGATCAGATTCGTCAAGCTCTTAAGCAGAGACGCCATCAAAATCCAGCTTTAACAAAGTTCATCTGTCGGTATAGCTTTGTCGCCATCAGCGAGGCTGTGGTAATATTGCACTTAAGAAAAAACAGCTTAAATATCATTCTCCCATATCTGATTATCTCCACAATAGCCCCTATAGTATGCATGTGTGAAAGACAACATCCGCTGCTGGCCCTCATTTAACATTCAGGACAGGAAAGTCCACCAAATCTATCTATCTATCTATCTATATATATATATATATATATATATATATATATATATATATAGAAAGAGAGAGAGAGAGAGATATATACCGATATATATATATATATATATATATATATATATAGATAGATAGATAGATAGATAGATATTATACATCTTATTTATATTGTTTTATGAAGGTTACATTCTGTGATATCGCAGGTCCCTTGCATTATGCAAGCCTTGCAGATTTTATTATTTATGGCCTCCTTCGCAACAATATTGGATTTAACCTACGAACTTTTGTACAATCTTCATGATATATTTTACGCGGTGCATATGGTGGGACTTACATTTTCTCTTTCTCTATATAAAATAAAAAAAAAACTACGTCGTTCCGGGGACATCAACTTTGAAATCTGCAAAGAAAATAAGAAAACAAATATTTTCAAAGCAATCCAAAACATACAAGGCATGAAAGAATTATCGAGAATAAAACAATAAAACAAATGGCTGAATAAATATTCTATAACTTTCTAATATGGTTTGTTTGACATTTCTAACATTTTCCCACTCATTCATCATCCATTGATTTCGTTAACTATTCCAATCTTTTCACTGTATTCATTTTGCGACATTTTTATATTTTTCTCTATGACCTTTGCTTTCATATTGTTTTCTATACACACACACACACACACACACATACACACACACACACACATATATATATATATATATATATATATATATCTTTTCATTACAGCCATTATTTTTCTACAGAATTAATAGCAAATAATGTGGGATCTCTTCCAGAGATAAGCCATCATGTATTCGTCTTTTTGCATGTTGGGTAATAATGAGTTTTATAATATTATATAATAATATATATATATATATATATATATATATATATATATACAGAGAGAGAGAGAGAGAGTAAAGAGAGATACTATAACTCGCGGTGTAAAAATAAACACATATGATGAACTATGAAAATAAAAAATAGTACACAAACTGATAACTTGGAAAAAAATTCAATAGAAAAAAGTCTAAAACATCCGTACTGCTTTGAAATAATTAACCAGAACCGCAATGTCTTATAAAAAAGAAAAAATAGATGCACCTTAACTGATGCGTAAAACTGCTCAAAAGATTAAGTAGAGAAAAATTAGAATAACTAAACACCTAGAACCTATCTACTTAGATTTCAACCTCAGGTCATCAAGATAATTCTAAAGAGGATTGGCCTAAAAGATATTTATTAATAATATATATATATATATATATATATATATATATATATATATATATATATATATATATATATAAATGGTTCTCCTGTCGGTTTCGATGTATGAGGATGCGACAAATTAATTGATTCAGTTATGGAATTTAGTGCGATATGCTTAAGTGGCACTTAAGATCCGCTAGTGATTTACACAGGAGGTTGCATATGGAGCAAGAGTAAGGATTGTAGGATGCGATCACTTTTAGATTGGCTGACCTTTTAGATCCTTCTCTCGCTTCTTGAAGATAATTCACAGAAGTTTAAGGAAAACTGCTGAGGCCATTAAAACACGTTGATCTCTATTCTACCCGCTCCAATGTTAAGCACTCGAGAGTGTTATGAGGTGTATTGCAAGCTGACATATATATATATATATATATATATATATATATATATATATACAATCATATATATACATCTATATGTATATATATACATATATATATATATATATATATGTATCCATATATATACATATGTACATATATATATACATACCTATATACGCATATGTATGCATATATATATATATACATATATATATATATATATATTTACACACATATATACATACGTATATATATATATATATATCTTTACATATATATACACACATAAATATATACACACGCGTATATATATATATATATATATATATATATATAGACATTTTATGTTTATACATTCTTTTTATAGATACAAATATTTCAGTAAATGCTCTGTTCATAATAAACAGTATTAAACAACATTTAATGTTCGAGAAATTTTCACAGAAAATATTCGTCCTCCGACAGGATTCGATCCTGTATTCTAAACGGAACCGTCATTTAGCTTGCCTTTAACCGATTTGGCCACTGAAGAGCGTTCGGTTAGCAAGGTCGAATTTATTGTATTTAAACTTCAATCTTCCATGATTCTCACACGTACATTCATATCTGTTCATGGCGTATCAAATGTAAACAAATGACGCAACACATTATGAAATGGGCAAAGTCCGAGAATTATTCTAAGGCATTTTTTATATTTATAAATTATTTTTATAGATTTAAATATTTAAGTAAATGCTCTGTTTATAATAATCAGTATTAAACAACATTTACTGGGCTGAATATCCGAGAAATTTTCACAGAAAATATTCTTCCTCCGACAGGATTTGAAGCTTCGCTATGGATTTGAGAGCGCTATTTGAGTCGAGATCGCAAAAATTTAACATTGTCATGGCGAGACATAACCCTAATTTCTATCCAAACATTTTATTTTCTCGTATTCTTGCTTGGAGAAATCCTTTCCGGCTCCATGCTTCCCAGCCAACTTTGATCCGTAAAAACTTAAATGCAATGTCAATCGCTATCTACTGCCTTGCTGTTTAGTATTTCCTCTTACCGGACATGTTTAATGTTCCTCTTCCTTCTTCTCCCATACCCTTGCGTTTTAGCAGTTTTACTAGCTTGCATAGAGTGAAATCTTTTTTTTATAAACATATGTGTGTATTCTTTATACTTTATATCAGTAATTTTAATAATATATATATATATATATATATATATATATATATATATATATATATATATATATATTATATTGTAATAATATGCAATAATTATCTGAATTTATCTTGCTGTCACTATTAAATTTGGAGGGACTTAATTTACGTCTTAAATTATTTACCCGAAAATTATTCACCATTCACCTATAGTTTTCTAAATCGTATTCTAGATATCAGGTTCAACCAATGGAACTTAACATTAATATTAAAACTTCGCGCCAAATTGTTATCATATGTATATTTGTAGTGTGGTTGCATTGGGCCCTAGGCGTACTCCACAGAATTTTACTGTCTATACGTCAAGTAATTAATATTCCATTAATTTCTGTTAGTCAAACCACTATTGATAATTATTATTCCATTCATTTCTCCTACACGGACGAACGGCATTCCCTGGTATCGGCAAATCAAACCTTCACGGCAAGGACGCCCGATGTCACTTACACAGTAGCTAGCCACTCAAATTCGATCCGTATTTCATCGGTGAGATATAAGTTCTACTCTAACAGCTTCTTCTCTCGAACCACTGCGCTGTGGAACCGACTTCCAACCAAATATTTCCCCGATCACTGCAATCTTAAGTTAAAATATTTTACGTTTTCTATACGAAATGTTCCAGCAGCCAAGAGAACTTGAAGAACAATGCGTTAATATCAGGAGCAGCTAATTACCCTATTCTCCAGAGAGCGCTCGGGTCTCCGAGAGCTTATATATGGTCATCTACAGACAGACTGTTTCGCTATATCACAGTTCTTCATTGTGGCTAGACGTCTGATTGCTTCAAGCCGGGATCGAAACTCGAACGATTTGGCATTAGTCAGATGTGTTTGTGTATGTATGTAAACCTCACCAACAGCCGGTTGTATATGTGTGTGTGCGTGATTTTGTAGTATGTATGTTTGTGCGTTTCTAGCTATCGATCTAGCTATCTAAAGTTACAGGAAGTGTGGGGGATAAACATGTAATTCTTTAAATATTCCTTCCTTCTTCATATATTATTTTAGATTCAAAAATCTTAAATGCCCGTTACTATACGAATTGACTTTTTCCACATTTTTCCGAGTCATTTTCTTTGTTAAGCATTCAAATCAAAGCGGTCAAAAAAAAATGAAACATGTATAGGCAAATCGATTAAATACCTCCTCATAGAAATATCTGTATTAAGTTTATTTCCATCCATTTAATATATTCCTTTTCTGCTCGAATAAAATCTCTTCAATAGTTTCCAAATTAGCCAGTCAAATTCTCCATCGTATATTTAAAATGCCATTACTTTTTACCGTTTTATCCCTTTAATAGTCAAAACATTTTAGAATTTTTATGTCATTAGAATCTTTTCTTAAAAATATTAAATGCTTCAAACCTGGAAAGATCATGAGACCATCATCTTCGTTGTTAACAGTTATTTTCTATGCTTAATGTCTTTGACAAATTGGAATGCATTTTTTTAAAAATAGCATATGTTCAGTTGAATTCTTTTTACAATTTGCTGAATATTTTGTTCAACAGAGAAACCTTAAATTTAAAAACCTCGACTAAGTTATCCGATAAATCTAAAAGAAAAGAGTGAAAAGTACATTTCCATTTAAATCTCAAACTCGTATAACAGTTTTCTATAAATAAAACTTGTCCAGTCGGAAGATAATCACAATTGTTTATTTTCATTGTATCATTAAAAAGATGCCGGTTTTCAGCTCATATTTTATATAATATTTAAATCATATGAGAGAACGTAAAAAGTATTATGAACTAACATACCTGGCCAATGAAAATCATTTATCAGAATATATCATTAAAATAATACCAATACACACACACACACACACACACACACACACACACACACACATATATATATATATATATATATATATATATATATAATGAAAAACAGACAACTTTAAAGTTCTATTGTTATAATTTATTTCACCAGAGAAATCCTCTACAAAAATTTAACCCACTCAGATATTTATATTTAATACACAAAATACACTACTCTATTCCGTATTTAATATATATATATATATATATATATATATATATATATATATATATATATATATATATATATATATATATATATCATCATCATCTTGCGGCCTCAGCCGAGATTGAACTCACTACACCTCTCCAGTATTCCCTATCTTTCATA
>CAHIKZ030002224.1:4422500-4487500 GCA_903632075.3 Acanthosepion pharaonis | reverse complement strand
TTTGTAACCGAAGAAAATGGAGGAAATTGATATTTAAAAATATGGTCGGAAGTGTAATCCTAAATGAGATATTTTGAATAATGATGTTTTATTTGTCGACATAATTATTAAAAGTTTCTGGCAAGTTCGCATATGAGTTACCATTATTGTCTCAATTGGCGATAATGGAAACACGAAATTTCACAATTCTCCAGCAGTTTCCTTATGTTCAATTTATTTTTGTCTAGCTAATCTTCCTGTTTTTTTTTTTGAGGGGGTGCATTTATCTTCTGGAGTCTTTCATACTCACCAGTATTGATGAGTACACGGCCCATTCATATTCCATATTTGCACTCCTTCGTCAATTCGAACAGAAAGGCTTAGTATTACAAATATTGATTTATGTAAAATATATATAACTCTTATTATTGTTGTTCATTATTGGTAGACAGAGTAAAAATAATTAATTAGGCTTAATCTAAGATCTTTATATGTGATGATTATGCAATATTTTCTACTTTCTTTGAGAGATTATATGGAAGTTAGGAACGAAGTCTTAAAATCTAAGACGATTTTAATCTCATTTCTTCCATCGAAGGGACGAAGAAATACACATGGAACCATCTTTTAAGACCCATTCAGAAATAATTCATGATTCTAATTTAATTTTTTAAAGTACATTCATATATCTAAAAGCATCCTTATGGTAAATATTTCCTTTTACGTCGATTGTAATTTGTCTTAACCAGAATGATTTATAGATGGGCCACTTCGCACATCCAGAAAGAATTTCAAAAATAAAACCTCTTCGGGTATCATAAAATTCTATAACTATTTGGCACGAATGTAAGTATTTGGTGGGTGTGTTTTATTACCGGAAACAATAATACATTGTTATCTGTTGTCTCTATATACGACAAGATATAAAAAAGATAATTCCAACAATATTTTCACAAATAAATTGTTTATCATCGAACTGGCTTTTTGCCACAAGCCTTCTATATATTCGTTTATGTTTGTCTTGAAAGAAAAAATTTCGACCGAATTGAGAGCCAATGAAAACAAAGCCAAAAAATCACATAACTTCAAACCAACTTTAAATTCGTTAGAGTTTAAAATGTTCTCCAATTCAAATTTTCGTCGTAGATTATATTTAAAGTGATACTCGTCATTCACAGTTTCGCTTCCTGGTTAAAATTATCCGCTGTTAGAAATTCATATTTTAAAGTTGACTTTCTGTGTCTGTTATATAAATGTTTTATAGTATTTGTTCGGAGGAGTTCTTCCCTTTGTTACCTAGAATATTTTGATTTAAGCGTAGTATTAGATTGACCTCAAAGTATTGTAGAGGACCGTGTAGGTTTGTGTGTTGTTGAATTAGAAACACGTGTGCTTTTTATTCCTGCTAGAAGGTCCGACTACAAGAAAATGGCGGACTCTAGTTGAATCCAACCGAAGATGTAAAGCAAACAAACAAGACCGATATATATATATATATATATATATATATATAAAATATATATATATAGATATTTATCAACAACATAGAAGCGACAGTCTGTTTCATGCTATATGCAATCATCAGGCCACGTGTGCTGTTATTTTTTTTCTCGGCTATTTATACATATACGGGTCAGTGGTGCATTGTGGGTAGTCTATTATGACGGTTATTTTACCGGAAGTCGTTTATTTATTTATTTGGGTTAAATTATTTTGCTTGTTTTTGTTTAATTTTATTTTTTGTTTCTTATTTTATTTATTTATTTATTTACTTATTTTTTAATCGGTGTTTTTATTAACGTAGTAAAAATTTGTTTATATCACTTATTTAATAGTTTTGTTTTGGTTTGAGAATTTAATTAAAGCTATTTTTTCGGTTTGTGGGTTGGTTGTTGTAGTTTATTCTAACTATTATTTTGGCAGGAACAGTTTTTTAATTTGTGTTTATTTGGGTTGGTTATCTTTATTTGTTTTTTCTAGCGGTAACTTTATCGGGATTAGTTTATTTATTTATTTACTTGGATGAATTTAGGTCAATGTATTTTACTTGTATATTTTCTCTTTTCGGTTTTCGATTTTTAAGTAACGTAGTATTTATTTATTTTTTATTTTTATTTTATTTTATTTTATTTTTATTTTCATTTTTTATCGTTTTATAACAGTTATAGCTATTTTTTCGTCCGATTTTTTGGTTTGATTTTTTAGTCTAACTAATATTTTGCTCATATTGGTTTTGCTACTTTGTTTATTATTTACTTTATTTATTTGGGATCGTTGTTTTTTTTTGTTATTATTATTATTATTATTCCATTTCGTCTATTCTAACAGGTGGGATTTGGTAATTTGTTTGGATTAGTTAATTTTGCTTATTTTATTGTTATTTTGTTTACTTGTTTATTTATTTGTTTTTATTTTATTTTTTCCGTTTTCAATTTTTAAGTAACGTAGTAAAAATTTGTTTTCATGTCTGCATTTTGAGATGAGCTCGGATCTTTTATTTAATAATTTATTAAAATTATTAAATAAAAGATCCGAGCTCGGACGAAAAAAAGCTGATCTCTGTGAGAGATTACATTTTCAAATGTGTCCGGTGAAATGCAAAGTGAAAAGAGAACGAGGCAATAAATTGCCCAGTATATATAGTGTAGGGAGAGCGACCCCTAGTTAACAAGTAGGGAATTAAGGAGGAGATAACTCCGACAGTCTCAACAATCTGAGGTGAGATCTGCCTAGATGTAGCTGTAAGTCCTATGCTACTAGTTTACTTTCTCGCACATTAATTTGAAAACAAACTTAATTGCAATGTCAATCGCTATCTACTGTCCACCTGATTAATCTTACCTCTTCCCGGTCATTATTAATATTTCTATTGTTAATTCTTCTTCACCCTGTAACTCATCGTGTCTTTAGTCAGAATTTATTTTATATATCTTTGTAGAATAATGAAGGCACCCAACTTTTGTTCATTTGCGTATTTAATGGGGTTTTATTTCCGGGGTAAAAATCGACACGACTTAGCATTAGGGGTCATATTAAACATTGGTCTATAGTAATACTTTAGCCCACATCGCCCGCAATAATTGCATGTACGGCAAATATTGCCAAAACAAGGGGATTTTTTTTCAATCTTGATTATTCAGTGAGAAAAAATAAGTTAACGGAGAATCCATGCAGCATTAATGTCTGACGTTGAAAATTTCAGCTAGGTAAATATAGCTAAACAAAAATTATACAATTACACATATATTGAAAATCGAACCTTTCATATATATTAAGAAATTGAGGAATTTTCGAATGTTAATATATTTACAATTTTCCCTGGTGTCCAATTTCTAAAACTAGAAAATTTCGTGGCTATGGATCGAGCCGATGAAAGTCAGGTGATCAAAAAATATGTATTCGTTTGGAAATTAAGTTCTGGCTCATATAAAAATGGAAAAAATAACAAATGTTTCGTTGATATTAATTGATATATCTAGTCAATATTAGTTAAAGAACTCTATATGATCACTTTCCCTCTTAAATTGCTGTAATGAGCTGAAAAGTTAACAGTCAGACATAACAGTGCCTGTTGAGCATGGAGGATTATGTAAAAGTTTCATAATTAGCGCCATAAGATGTTTTACTTGGTTATTCGTGTAATATATTGTCTAGCACTTTATGTAAGATAATCTATTCGATTAAACAACAAGAATCACTTTTTGCTACAATGCTTCCAACTGACGGCAGTTCATCGAATTAACAGTTTCGTGTTTTTTTAGCATTTCATAATAGATGAACGTCACGACAAAAAGGCACGAGATGTTTCGAGAGTAGTCCTGGTTTGTGGATGAATTCGATTTTTTTCGGTGAGTACTAATATTATCTTTTGTTGGTTATATTAAAAGACAAGGTAATTTACATCACTGGTTCTGATTCTACCCAGAAATGAACCAGTAGTATGTATACTCTTCAATGATGAGAAAATGCAAATTCTTTGATTAAACTTAGAAGCAGTCAGTTGATGAGGGACAAATGGTACAAATTTAGACACATTTTTCCGAATCTGTAAAGATGTTTTATCACCGAATGGCATTGAAGTGCTAAGCTAATTCTTGTGCTGTTTTCTTACGATATTATTCAACGATGGTTTGAAGAAGCTCATTATTGAAAACATTTCGATATCCAGATCGAAGACTAATTTTTTATCAATTCACCCCGAGCAGAGTGACAATGCCAATATGACGCAAGGGGCTACAGGAAAGGAAAGAGAACGTAAATATATTAGAAGGAACCGGAAACCCTATCCTAAACAGGGAACAAGAGATAAAACTCTAGTCCTATTCAGAAAATCGTAGGGGAGTGTGAATCGGATGATAGGCGAACCACTCGACTCAAAGTTTAGGTGGAGACGTTAGAAGTATAAAGTTGAAGTAGACTTTAGAAGGAACCGGAAACACAATCCTAAACAGGAAACAAGGGATAAACCTCTACTCCTATTCAAAAATAAAATTTATTTACTCCTACTGAAGGAAGAAAATACATAAATAATATTTCAGAGTTTAGACGTTGACGTTAGAAGTCTAGAGTTGAAGTAGACTTTACAAGGAACCGGAAACCCATTCCTAAACAGGAAACAAGGGATAATCATCTAATCATGTCCAGAAATAAAGGTAGAAGTTGAAACGGGTGACAGGTGAGTCTATCTACTCCTATTGAAGAGAAAATACCATTAGTAAATATAATTTCAGATGTAAACATACAAAAAAATTATACGATTGAAATTGAAAGAAATATTGCTGGCAAGTTCAGATATTTAAACGGTAGTTTGCATATATTGAACGCCTATTATTAATTCTTACTGCTTCTATTATTGCAAAAACCTTTTGATCTCTTACAACATATAAACACTTATATGCTTCTAATCTAAACATATGTTACACGGGTTATTTCATTAGAAAGGTTAACCACTTGTGTATAAATAATCTGCCCCCCCAAAAAAAAAATAACCTAATAAAAATTATTTAAAGCAAATATTTGAAAACGACCTTCAAAATAATTATCAAAAATTCAATAGGATTCATTTTTGTTTGCGTGTCATACGATATAATACGCTAGGTGTACATACAGATTTTGTCTATGTAATGCCGTTAATTAATTTCAGTAACGAAAAAAGGATATCTAATATCATCTGCTTTTCACTGGTGATTGCAGCCATGTTTTTATTGGCTATAAATATGACAGATTATTCAAAGATGTTTATGAAACGAAGAGATGAAAAGTCCAGACCGGTTAATTTAAAAGGATATTTAAAATGAACGTGTGAAAACCTTCCAATAACAGTGAGAATGTAACAAAATATGACGTCATATTGACAGCAAAACGAAATTGGAAGTAATATAAGATTATTTGCGGCATGAAGTAGGGATGGGATATTCTATTGTTATAAATAAACCGATTACCCAAAATGACTCCATATTAATATGAAAATTGGGAAAATATATTTAACGACACGCATGAGAAAACATTCTGATAATGGTATGGAATTAACTGACATTATATCCTTACAATTTTTCACTGCTTTAATCATATAAATTAATGATAAAAGTCATCTTCCATTAACTTCTTAGATAAATTTATATATTTCTAGATGTGATATTTGCTTAAAGGTGGTAGTCTGGTTATTTCAATGCCTTTAGCTAAAATTCATAATATTCTGAAACATTTCACTTTCAACATAAAACGGTACCACATAGATAGATAGTGCGATAGCAACAGACTGAGATAGATAGATAGATAGATAGATAGATAGATAGATAGATAGATAGATAGATAGATAGATAGATAGATAGATAGATAGATAGATAGATAGATAGATAGATATCACGTAGTCCTGAAATGTTTTCCGCACAACCAATAATCTATTTCGCACCACAATATCTGATATATTTCTGTTTGGTCCAATTTTGGGAATTGTGTCGGCCCGAGAACTTTTCGGCACCAACTCGTAGATGAAGGTGATTTACATACGTACATTGTAGACCTCAACTGAAAACAACATTTCGTGACCAGAAATCAATATATTCATGGAGCACTGCAGTCTGGTAAATTCATAATCACATAAACACACATACTCACAAGCAATGTGTATGTGTATGTGCGTGTGCGTGTGCTGCAATTCATATCAATGAATGAATGTATACGTATTAGGGCATCCTTTGTAGTCTTTCGCGTGATTTCCCGATAATCTCTGAACCCTTTGATCGAAGCCTAACCCAATATAAACTGCACATGCGCTTTGGCTATTCAATTGTGCTTATGAACCCGCCATTCTTTGTTCAGTAACGAACATGCTATCACGGCCGTTTGTACAAGCCGAGCTTGAGAACGAAAAAGAGCAAATCTTTGATTCAGTATCGATATAAACATACAATTTCATCTACAGAAAAATACACAGGAAAATAGTTTCAGGTGATCGCTTATATATAGGTGTATGATGTTTAACATTGTGTGGCACAAGGATACTTAGTTTTTCACACTACTAGATTTCTTTCATTGAAATGGACCCTTTATTTGGAAAAAAATATGCTATTACCAAGAAATTTGATAATTAGGAAAATGTTCGCTAATATTTGTAGCACTTTTCCTACCGTGCGAAAACATATTTTTTTTTGCACTTTCCTTTGAAATACCCACCCTATTTTGCTTATACTAGACGCCCATTTGATGTTGCTCCCAAAATATTGGAGCATGGCTGTATGGTATCCAGTAGACACACGCTCAAAAAGTGACAAAATCGTTTTTCACCAATTAAGTACGTGGTTCACAGATTTATGGAAGACTTACAAGTATTATTTTTTTGCAACTCGGAAATCCGCGCTCGGATTGCCGCAGCTATGGCAACGATGCCCAAATTGACAAGTATATGGAGGAGAAAAATCAGCTTTCAAACGAAGTAGACATTGTGCAATCGCTGGGAGTCTTCATTTGCATTGGCAGAAATGGAGAGATGGAACTAAGTCTTTGAGAAGACTCCTCGGCATCTTCTATGGGAACCAATGAGTAAGTTTAGAAAAGGGTTAAAAGTTTTGTAAGCCGCAAGAACCTTTTGTCGTCACTGTTAAACGAAGAAAAATGGCTTGATTCGGACACGTTGCAATGCATAACAACCTGTGCAAGATCATCATGCAAGGCATAGTTGAAGGTGAACGTAGGAGAGGATTCCAACGCAAAAAAATGTCAAACAATAGGGAAACGACTATAGCCGAATTGTTGATAGCTGCCGATGATAGAGCGTTTTGGAGGAGATTCAATGTAGCTTCATCATTTGGATCCCACGTGCTATTATAAAGGTCAAAGAGATGATGATGACGACAAAGACGATGATGATGATGATGATGATGATGCTGATGATAATTTATTACTGGAGAATGTATGTTTAAGACAATAGAAATGAACATAAAACCCTGTAGTAGAGAAAAGGAAGAAGCAAGGAGTGATTATTACGGAATATCTTATCGTTAGTGAAAGTGAAAGTAAATATTATGAATTGTACACCGAGAATATCAATATTAAAACAACTGCTGGAATTCAAGAAATAGTGAAGACAGTGAGTAGAATGCGTGACACAAAAATCGTATCGCAGGGAACAAATGAGATTTTCATAAATAAACTAAAAAGAAGAGCGAAAGTTTTAGCCCTAAAGACCATTGGATCTATAAAAGAAAATTCTAACAACCATAAGGATAACACAGGATGACTTTCGAACATATAATGAGGAAAGAAGACTCCTTGAATTTAAAACTGGGCAAACAGAAGACAATTTCCGTTTAAGTCACATTCGTTATTTACCAATATCACTTAAAGTGAAATTGCTTATAGAACAATGTTATATATTAAGCCACATTGAACGAAGAAAATATAT
The DNA here is from genome assembly GCA_903632075.3 of Acanthosepion pharaonis. Taxonomy (NCBI): domain Eukaryota; kingdom Metazoa; phylum Mollusca; class Cephalopoda; order Sepiida; family Sepiidae; genus Acanthosepion; species Acanthosepion pharaonis. Next base: position 4,479,618 of record CAHIKZ030002224.1, on the reverse strand, counting down.
ACATAGGTGTAACTGAAGGACCCTCGAATACAAGAAATTACCCACACAAAACATCTGTTGCAAAGAGTAAATACGCGCACAGCACAAGGCTTTCTCAACATGCATGGGAAATTAACAACAAAAAACAAATAACACCAAAATCTTCATGGAAAATAATGCAAACTGCATCAGCCTAAACAATGAATCTAAATACTGTAAACTCTGTCTGGAACTGAAAATATCTTTAATCGACCAACACACCAATAAAAATTAATAAACGATCAGAACGCATCCCAAAATGCAGACAGGAAAACAAATTTTTACTACGTTACTTAAAAATCGAAAACCAAAAACGATGAAGAAAATAAAAATAAATAAAAATAAAATAAAAACTACATAAGTATAATAAATTACTACGAATCAATAAATTAAGTAAATAGTAAAAAATAAACAATCTAGGAATGCACACATAAGCACCAGTAAAAACCAAATAATAACAATCAACAACAAATAAGAAATCGATCAGTAAGGAGTCACAAAATGGATCCAGAATTGCTTCCATTCATTAGGCCCTACAATAATACTAAACTGCCGTTACCTTCCACCGAATAACCGTTACAACAACAGACGTACGATAAAGTATCACTGGCCAGCAAATATATGATTAGTCAAGGCAAAACACCCGGCGTACAGGCCTGACGATTGCGTTTAAACGTGAAAGAGACGGATGTTGACCCCAAAGTCCAATTTTATCTTTACATATGCACTATCCCTGATATCGAGCACATCAACTTATATATATATATATATGCAAACAAAGTTAATACAAAAAATAGGAACCTTCATCGCATTTCTATTTAAACACGGAATTTAACACAAAAAACGCACGCAAGGAAAAATACAGCTTTCAAAGAAAAAATGTTCCCCAAAACACAACGAACTCAATGACTACGAGAATGACTTGACTAACTTAGTAACAAGCATAACAATCCGTAAACAATTAGACGCATCCCCCACCGCCTAAAAAAAACTAAAAGTAGATATAATTAAAACAAACGATTCACCTAATATATTTATCGCAGCAGACAAAATTTTTTACGAACTAAGCCGCCCACCAAAGCTAAAAGTAAATAAAAACCCATAATTATAGCATACCTTAAAACTATAGTTTTATCATATATATAGATATGTCCCGGAAAGGAATATATTTGTTCGAAGTAACAAAGTGGTTTTGGACTACTGTAACAGAGTAGACAAACTAGCAGGTAAGCGTAATTGACTGGTCCTCGTCGTAGTGGTAAGCAATAGGTGTAGCCAATAGGTGTCGTCCCTGTACCTCCACATCACTCTGTATTTATGGCTGACACCAGCCAATCATATTACTGTGAGGGGGAACCCAGGTGTATGCATATTTATTTATATATATATATATATATATATATATATATATATATATATATATATATTTATTAAAAGACATTTTTTATGTTTAACGTTCTTTTTACAGATACAAGTATTTAAGTAAATGCTCTGTTTATAATAAACAGTATTAAATAACATTTACCGGCCTGAATGTCCGAGAAATTTTCATTTTTCTCTTTTCCGAGAGAGAGAGAGAGAGAGAGAGCGAGAGAAAGAAAGAGAGGGAAACTATCTCCCGCCTCAGGTGTTAATATGTACCCTAAAATTTATATTATAATATATTAATATGCAAAATATATCCAGTTAAATGAAGATGCTTAATTTTATGCACTAAATTCAATTTCGTTTCATGGCTATTATTTTCAATTTAGACCTGAACAATACTCCCACCCGAGAAGCATTATTCCAGCGTGCCATTCAACTTTAATATATTATAGTACACGTCACGCTGTCTATTCTACGTGCCGTGGTAGCCGGCTTCATGTCAGTTTTCATAACGGGCGCTGAAGGCAGCTGTAATTACGCACAACTGTGCGAAATGTGAGCGGTTATAAAATAAAAGGAAATATCCTTTCAATTGATTTTTTGTATCTTTCTTATATAAACCTCGTGTGAATATTTTGTAAAAATTTACATCATTTTTCTCCGTCCGTCTCTATCAGAGAATGAGATAAATTCCTTTTCAATATTTTCTAATATTTATAAAGCTTTTCTTGACAGTTTATTAGAGAATGTCAACATACAGCCAACCTCGAATGATTACGGTACGTCTTTTTTAGATACGCACGTATGTATCAGTATATATGGAAAATTCGTATACATATATACCGACCATATTGAGATAGATAGATAGATAGACAGAAAGAGAGAGATGGGTGGAATATGAAAGGGAGAGAGATAATGAACAGAGGGTGATAGATAGATAGATAGATAGATAGATAGATAGATAGATGATAGATAGATTGTTATGAGTCCAATAATAAAGAAAAAGAAACACAAAAACCAAAATGAAATAATGTCAGACAATGACCAAATTAAAGTCTATCTATCTATCTATCTATCTATCTATATATATATATATATATATATATATATATATATATATATCTCCTTCACGTAAACAAATGACATCATATATTATGAAATGGTCTAAATCCGGCAAATATTTTATACATTATTTTCATACATACAAATATTTAAGTGAATGCTCTGTTTATGATAAACAGTATGAACAACATTTACCGGCTTCCACGCGTAGGACACATATTTTCTTTGATATTTCTTGGACATTCAGGCCGGTAAATGTTGTCATTACTCTTTATTACAAACAGAGTATATTGTTATCTATAAAAATAACGTATAAACAAAAAAATATATTAAAATAAATAGCGGATCCAGACCATTTGATGATATATCATATCATTTTTTTATGTTAAGTTACGCTTCGAGCAGATATGAGCGTTCGAGGAAATCATGGGAAATGATATATATATATATATATATATATATATATATATATATATATATATCGATTGATACATAGATATATCAAGGAAAAACTTGACGCATAATCGAAAACACGGTTATAAAATATAATTAATTTCAACGGGTAAGAATTTGACACCCGTCTCGCTACACCGAAATTAAAAATGGTTTAAATTTATCCAGAATACAAAAAAAAATATCTAGTTAACAGGAATTCTAGATACTTGACGTAGAAAATTTATTTCAGCGGGAATTATAATATTGAAGTCATGTGACGGGAGGAGGGGTTGTTAGATTTCAAACTTTTTTCATAAGGTTGGGGGAAACATTAACATCTGAAATGCTAACACATATACACATACACACCCACATATATGCATACGCACATACATACACATACATATATAAATACATACATATGCATATACACATTTAAAAGAGAGAAGAGAAAATAATAAATTAACAAATAGAAAACAATTTAAATAAAATAATTGAAATATAATGAAGGATTATGAAATGCCAATCATATATATATATATATATATATATATATATATATATATATATATATATATATATATATACATCTATATCTATATACACATGTAGGGCGAAGTGAAAATACTATACTACAAAAAATACAAAAAACATCTTAAATTCAATATCTAATTCATCTTCATATTTGTATAATTCAACACACACACACACATCCATCCGTACATACACATCCATACACACATATATACATGCGTATATATACATACTCCTACATACATATACACCCAAATATATAAATATGAAAAAAATCAAGGTATATTACTTTCAATAAGTAACACAAAATAGTTGTATTTCTGCAATTAAACAAAATAAGATAGACTAAAATTCTATTCCTAAAAGAATTTGAAGTTATTTTATGGGGATATTTAAGTATGACCTCATTCCTTTGGTTGAATAGCTGGCTATTTTTTTATTTTTACATTAATTATTGTAATATTTTTTTTGCAAACCTAATTTTCATCTATTTCTGAAGCCATTTGGGTTTTGAGACTTACTTATAATGTTCCATTCAATCTGTGTGGAGAAGTTTCAATCAAGTAATCCATAGAAATATTTAGAAAGAGAACTCTGATATTTTAGATAAGTGTCAGAGAAAGAATGATTGTGATTATATACTTTCTGCTTCCAGATCCCGACGGAAATTCCGATATATACTCTTTTATTATTTAGATTTTCTTTAGGGAAAATGGTTGTTTGGTATATAGTTTTCGGATTTACAATTAAATAAATACATACATATATAAATATATATATTGGACGAAGTCGGATAAATAATATGTAGATGTCTATATCTATTATTATATATAAGTGTGTGCAATTCTTTCGCCGGATAAGAAACTCTCCTGCAAATAATCTGTTGTTTGTTATTTTGGTCGGATCCAGCAGAATAGGTAAAAACGACGATTTTCATAATCGACATGAACGTAATTTTTATTCGCGTTACAATAATTAGAGTCACTGCACTTACATGTGTTTGTGCACGATGTGTATTTGTATGCATGTATGTTCGTATGTCTTACAATATTAACATAAAATCAAAACATAAAAAAAACAAATGTTTTTTTGTAATCTTTGAGGTAAAGGGTGTAAATACCTTGAAGTTGATATTTAACTTCTATCATTATTTATATATTGTTGTGGTGTCTTTCATCTAAAGAGTCTATGTTGGACACTTCCGCCTACTATAAGATTAGTAGGAGAGAAGGCCTTGGGGGAAAAGTCGAATAGATTGTTCTACCGAGGATGTGACTTTTCGCAGCTGCTGTCTAACTCTCTGACTTTGGGCTGAGAGGAACCAGGACGAGGCTTTGCCGAAGGGCAAAGTGAAGTCTAAGGGAAAATATTTGGCCGAGCCTACGGGCTTGGAAAACCCACGGTAAACTCGGCCTTGTGTCATATACATTACACGTGGGTGGGGGCTGTTAAATATTAACAGTCTAATCGATTGTTCTACCGAGGCTGTGAGTTTTCGCAGCTGCTGTCGAACTCTCTGCCTTTGAGCAGAGAGGAACACGGACGTGGCAGAGTCTCGTCCGGGGAGGTAGACAGACCCGAACAGGTTTATGCTAGTTCTACGGGGTGTTTTGGCCAAGCCTACGGGCTCCGACGACCCACGTTAAACTCGGCCTTGTGCCACATCTACCCTCGTGGAGGGGGTTGCTAAGTATTAACAGCCGAATAAATTGAACGCTGGGTCAACCGACACACACTCAATAGTCGTGTGATACTCTACTGTTGTACTTACTGCTTAATATATTATATATCTGCAATACTTGTTTTTTTTTTAATTTCTTCAACCATTTACTTGTTCACAACATATATATATATATATATATATATATATATATATATATATATATATATTTGTTTGTAGAGAGAAAGAGAGAGAAAGATATACCAGGTGTAACTGCAAAATTGTCCAATTGTTAGAGTTAGCTTTGAATCGATTCATCTTAGAAATGATTAAAGATATCTTACTTGAATTCTTCGTTGTTTTTATAACGTCATTGGATTCTATTTTGAACAATAATAATATATTTAGCTCTAAGTTGAAATGATGATTCCTCTTGCTGGTGCGACCACCTGACCCAGTTTTTCTCTCTACTGTTCCTCTTTTCTAAACTTATTCACTGATCTCGTGATAGGTCTTGAATGGACTTTAACGATGGAACCCAGATTATGAATGTTGTTACCATTTCTGTAAGCCTGAATGACCTTTTTTTCCCTCTTACCATTGCTCAGTTTGGAAGACAAGTGAGGTTGACACAAAAAGATTTAAAGCTGTTCTCTTACTAGCTGAATACTTCAAAGTGTTTTTCAGTGATTCTTACAATTGGTATCAAGATGGCTAAAAATGTTATCTGAAAACCTGGAAAAAAGTAACTCAATTACTTTCGTGGATTCTAGACATTAAACATTTTATGGGATGGATAATTGTCCATTGCAGTTACAGGATTTAGAGAATTTTACTGTTACACCTGATATATATATATATATATATATATATATATATATATATATATATATATATATATATATATATTTTTTTATAAATGGAACTATATTGTTCCATTGTCTATCAGTAGCTAAATATAAAAGATTTGAAGGTACAATACATTTATGGCTTGAAGTTCTCAGTATGAAGGGCAGAGCTTATGTGAATACGAAAATAAACACTGGCGTCAAAACAAAGAGACGAAAGTCAGTTTCATGTTTAAACTTTATCGTCATGTCCTGAATTCTTTTCATTTTCTCGGGAGTTATTTCCACAACCGAAGAATTCCATCTGAGTAAAACTTTTTTTTTTAATCAAAGGAACACGAATAGAATGAATGGTATGCCACTGCGTATTATATCTTTCTTGCATCTTTACAAGTGATTTCTTATTTGGATATAAAGTGTGTATTTATTTAATCTCTGTGCGTTGTCACTTATCCTCCATGAAACCTGTATAAAAGAGAGTTTGCTGCCCAAGCAGCTAATATATACGATTTTTCTCCATCTGCAAGATTTCTTTTGTACTTATTTTCCGCTTTTATCTCATAAAGGGAGAAACACTTTCAAAGCCTTGTTTCTTGCATCCCTCCCCGATCGAAATGCACTGATAAATCAATGGTTTCCCATCTGTATTCCTTCTTCAGAATCTCTGCGCATGCTCTAACTTTCAATTCCTCATGCTCATATCTTTATTCTGACACCGATATGAACAAACCTATATTCAGAAAACAAATATTTCGGGCGATTTTTAATGGTGTTGCGTTCATGTGTTACGCCAAGCGGAATAGTATGTACTTCTGTCGTAAACTGTAGTGGCGCATCAAATAACTATCGGGGCGAATAATGGACTTCTTTATCAGCGTTCTCTCACACCATATCGAATCGATCTCTTCGTATTTTTCTCGAATGACGCATTAGGAAAATGCGAACATATGCGCTTAATTCTGGCGACTGATACTTTCAACCTCATTTTCAACACCAGTTTCCTGGACTAGTCTTTTGATACCATGTTAATATATACCTGTTCTGGAAGTAGATCGGATCACTAAATATCTATCGAAGAAGGAGAGCGATGATTTCCTCTCAAATTTTATGCATCTTTTGCTATTTCTACAGATTCGATTTCACATGCTTCTTCTTCTAAAGGGGGGGGATGAATACCTCTATATTTACCTTGAAAATCTGCATTAGAAATTTTAGTTTTCCTCTAAACTCGAACATTCTGACAACAGTAAGGAGACATCCAGTTACCACATCTGCCAACCGGAACAACATCAACTTAGAGGAAAATATTGGTATCATTCGAGCAGAACTGCAATACCTATGTTAAAATTTAGATAGGTAGAGAAATAAATGTCAACAGAAATACGTGAATAGGAATATATATGTATATGTCTATATCTCTGAGATGAGGTATAATGATCACTTACATTATTTACATCATTCGGACTGTTATCCTCATCTTCACTGCGATATTCACATTTTGGCCGTTATGGAAAAAGACGTTGATTAGAACCAATGACTAGACCCAAAAGGGCTGTGAGTTCATTACCAGGCCACAGCAGTGGAGAGATGAGTTAAAGGGAAATAACTGAGACACCCGGAAGAGGCATGGCACCTGGAACTAGAACAATTTACCCCACGGTGGACGAAATAAAGAGTTCAGTTCGAAATTCCAATCACCTAAAGAAGGCCGGAATTTACAACGGCCGAAACGTTGTATATATGACAATGAAGATGAGAATAACAGTCCGAATAATATAAAAAAATGAATATATGCATATATAGAGGAAAGTGACAATAAAAACTGGTCGAGACGGATATACAAAAGAGCATATACAAGCACATAAGTAGATTATATATATATATATATATATATATATATATATATATATATATATATATATATTGAACAATAAAAATATTAAAAAATTAAAATCTTCAGACACACTGGGTTGTAGATTAATATTCTTTTGTTTTTTTATTATTATTTCATTTATATATATATATATATATATATATATATATATATATATATATATATATATATATATATATAATATAGCAAATAGAAATTGGGTCAATTAGCTGAATGATAGTATTCATTTATCGTGACTTTACATTCAAAGTAATTACAGCATCACAGTCTCATCAGTGTACTTGATTGTAATATTTACTTTGTTTAAAGAACCCATATATTTATCTTAAAACTTAATACATTTTCCTTAAAAGATTTTAATTCAATTCTTTAAAATATTTGAAATTATTTTCGCTCAAAAACTTTATTTATTATATAAATATATTCGAAAACGTTCGGTTATATATATTCGATGATTTTTATCAATTCGGTTTGTGAATTTAAATTACAGCAGAATTTATCTTCTAGATGTGTGTAAAGGTTTTTCAAGTTAATTAATTTCTACTGAAGAGTCCTAGCCATTTATAGTTTATACATATAAAATATATTTGAATTGAGTTATATTAAGATTACTGTAATGTTAAAATTGTTAATTTAAATATTACAATAAGATTAAATAATGGTTCTGAATAGTTAAGTATACTAATGTTTAAAATAAATTTATTATATATTTATTTTATTTTAATTTCGTATCTATCAATCTATCTATATAACTCTCTCTCTCTCTCTCTCTCTCTATATATATATATATATATATATATATATATATATATAAAACAATTATTGCAAACGTCTATCGCGCACACTCACACACACATATGCACACACTTACACACAAGCACATATCTATCTATCTATCTATCTATTTATCTATCTATCTATCTATCTATCTATCTATCTCTCTCTCTCTCTCTCTCTATATATATATATATATATATATATATATATATATAGATATATAGATAGATATCCGAAATATTTTAATAAGTTCAAAATTATCAGAGAGTCTTAATGTAGAGTTCGTAATAAGACTATGTATCACGTTTGCTTTTTCAACTGATTGACGTCGAAATTGATGAATAATTTTTGAATGCATAAAATTAGACACAATATAATATTTGAGATGCCTCATCTTTTCTAACACAAACGATAAATTAGGATGTTCAGGGTCCACCTGTTCTTTTTTCAGCTATTCCTGGCTGTATAGTTTCCAGTCTACTAATACATACAGAAATAATACAATTATAACAATAATAATACATAAGTAACAAAATTATTTTAATATATTTATTGTTTATGCGTTAATTTTATAGATACTACTAAGTAACTGCCCTGTTTATAATAAACAGTATTAACAACATTTACTGAACACCAAGCAGAGGACACATATTTTGTTTGAGATTTCTCGGGCATTTAGGCCAGTAAATGTTCTTAGTACTATTACTACATACAGAAAATACACTTGTTCTATTATTGGGAAAGTCATATAAAGTAGTAATAGAATATTGAATTAATGTTATCAGAATTTATGCAATAATGAACGTTCTTACACTTATAACATCAAAATAATTTTCGGAATGTTCGTAACTTTTGGAATTTCATTGCTACATACTGTTTATTACTGTTCGCAAGCAACGAGTTGAAATTTTTCTTCGTGATGTTAGATGCTATGAAAATGTTTTGCGCTCATCATTTTCTCGTCGGTGCATGATGCGACAAGGTGTAGTCGATGTCTGGAAAAGACATGTCTTGTCGGCTGTGCAAGTCTTATAGGATTATTGGTAATCGGCAGAGACTTTGATAATGCATTAATGTCAAAGATATGTGGCAGTTCGCAAAAAACGGAATGGGGAAAAAAAAAAGATTTTTGTGGGCTAGTTGGCCACTTTGAGGAAATATGGAGCCGGCAGCCGGAGGACGACTTTGGAAATGAAGGAAGAGATAAAAAAATTGTCGACATCAATGAAAAGAATAAAGAATTGGAGGGAACAATATTAAAATTGAAATAGGAAAAAGAAAGAAGCGAATAAAGATGGAAAACAATGAAATACAGCGAATGATGGAAGTAAAATGAAAGAAAATATGAAGAAAATCTTAATGAAGAAAGCAAGTTATGAAAGAAAGTGAAGAGAATCTGAGGCAGGTAAAGTAAAGGAAGAAAGAAAAGGAAGATGAATGAAAGCAAATGTTGCTTAAAAGAAAGAGATGAAAATAGATTGGAATAGAAAGGGAAAGACACAGAATAAGAAAGTGGGGAATATGAAAGGAAAGAGAATTAAAATAAGAGAAAGAGAGGGAGAATGATAAGGGAAAGAGAGATAGTGAATAAGAGAAGAGAAAGAATATGAAAGAGGGGAATAAAAAGAGGAAAGATAACTAAAAAGAAAATTAAAAACAGTTTCGCTTCTCGCACTTATCGCTTGTGGAAATCTCCATAGTTTCCAGCCAACTTTAATCTACAAGAATTTATATGCAATGTTCCTCTCCTTATGACTTAAAAAAAAAATATTTCTACTCATTGCTAATGTTTCTGTTCTTAATTACTCTATATCTGTAAACCCCTTGCGTTTTAGTGGCTGTACAGCCTTGCTTGGGGTGACACTGATAAAAACAAAAAAAAATAAAAAACATGAAACTATTGAGCCAGCCTCTACCATTATGGAAGGTTTAACAAAAGGTTACAATTAACTTGAAATCAGCCTGCTGACTCCCAGTTGCTCCTTGAAATTATCCAGTTTCTTCAGTTCTTTTTTTTTTAGGATTCCTACGGGAATAAAAGGTCTTATTTTGACCCAATTTAAACTCTAGGAAGAACTAACACTTTCGGTGGAATTCTTCTGGGGCTCAATTTAGAACAATTTCTGATTCGAATTCCAAAAAGAATAAACAATGAAATTTGAAGGCAAGTGAGGAATATCGAAAGGGTTAGAAAAATGAAAGAAATGAAGAATTGTCTGATAGAAACTTAACGAAAAATATCATTTGGAAGCGAAATAAAGATATATAGTTAAATTAATTTTAATATTTTATCGAAACAAACAAAATAAAAAGCAAGTCTAATGCAATAACCCCCCCCCCCAAAAAAAAAAACAACATCTGCTAAAATTAATGTTATTCATATGCTCATATTGGCCTTAGAGTGACTGTGGACCACTAGGCAACGTAGACTCGCACACGTGTTGGATGATGCCTAAAGATTAACAATCATTATAGATTAAATATCTCTAGTCATAGAAATTGATTAATCATTCTCTTTTTATTACCTTCATTAATTCATTTAATTTGATTTTTTTAGAAAGCAAACCAAAATTTTCTTTGATATTTTCTCGTGTTGCCTTCGAAGAAATCTAAAATAAAGAACGAATGGAAAATCCCAATTAATATTAAATCAACACGTACATGTGCTAAGTTTAATTTCATGATTATTTACCGAAGGGTGTCTTATATTTAGAACCTAACTTTCAAGAGGAAATAAAATATGGAAGGTCACGACAGGTGGTTAGATACTAGAAGGGCCGGTGCGTACTACCACCGAGCTCCACTGACCCCAACCCACGCGTGCTCAAGACTGATTGGAAACCCCGAATAGTGCTTTGTGACATTTGTTTTCTTATCAGTATTTGCATTTTTCTACCCACATTTATATTCGTTACAATTTGAACTAAGGAAATCGGAATACTAAAGAATGAAATATTTTCGCGGATTTTGACGTCATTTTTGGGTTCATTTTTTCATCCAAATCCGTGAATTAATTTCGAAAAGACATTATATATAAAATGCACTAAATTTTGTCCATAATTTGGAATGTGTTAAGTTATTCAAAATTTTAACAAGAAAAATCTCAAGTCAACTTTACAAATTGCCGTAAAACATTGTTGATTTATATGAGACAGAAATATATATCATACTTATTATAAAACCCAGGTTGTGTGTGTGTATGTTTGTGTGTGTGTGTGTGTGTGTGTGTGTGTGTGTGTGTGTGTGTGTGTGTGTGTCTGTTTATTTATATATTGGATCGGATTTCCTACATTTTTCAACCGATTTCAACAAAACTTCACAGGACTACGTAAAATTAGTTTGCGGTGGTTCTGACAGCGCCAAAAATTGGAAAAAACACAAATGTTTTTGCATGAAATCAATTTGAAAACATGATTAAGAGGCATCGCTGTCGAGAAGGAAAGGGGGACAACTCATATCGAGTTATATTTATTATAAAACCCAGGTTGTTTGTGACTGTGTGTGTCTGTGTTCGTTCCTATATGGGATGGTATTTCCTACATTTTTCAACCGATTTCAACAAAACTTCACTTCTTTTTGGCAGGTAGTGTTTCTTATTGTCTTGCACACTTTTTCTTTATTTTTACATTGAGAATGCTTTAAAAATTCCATTTACAAGACAATTGTTCATAATAAAATTCTATTCAAACGGTAGACTCATAACGATTGAAAACAATGTTTTTGTTTGAGTTTGGGTTTGACTGATTCGTAAAAAATAACAAAAACAAACAAAAATCCAAAAAAAATAATTAAGACATGCGTGTCCGTCAACATTAAACAATAATCTTTGTCAGTTTTATTTTTCAGTCTTTATGATGGTCGATACTTGATCTATTTCTTACTGTTACAGCCCCGGGCAACGCCGGGCTCTACTGCTATATATATATATATATATATATATATATATATATATATATATATATATATAATATAAAGTTTTCTTGTTGAATTATTCTCCTAAATTGCATATGATCGATTATTGTATATAATTATGTTTCAATAAAATGTATACTTTATATGAATTAAACAAGATTTTTTTTTTTTTAAATTGGGCAGTTGCAGGAGAATGAATTCTGTGACGTATGATGGATTTGGCTGAACCCACAAGAACTATAAACCGGTCTTGTTTAATAATATAGAAAACAAAACCTTCAAATCGTGTTCGATCACTGGATCTTGCAATTTATATAAAGTTCAAATTAATAAAGTAGTAATTCATATCCAGGCACACTGCCTCTTGACAAAATGGCTTCATTCTATGATGAAAAGCTTGGGTGAGTCAGCACTTGAAAAAAAAAATCTGGACTATTTTACAGGTCCAGCAAGTAAATTCTTTTACTTTTTAACCCCTACAATCCGGCGTCATCTTAAACTCACTTCTTTACTTTTACATATATTGCGATCTTTTTACTTAGATTTCATATTTTCTTGAAAAAAAATGATGTGAAAAAAATAAGTATGTTGCGAGTTTTAGTTACCGTTTAATAAATTTGAGTTCTTTTGTCTCAGTGGCACTTTATCAGCCATTATTCTACTGGCATCAGTTTAAATGGATGTCTTTTATACATGTAATAAATTTACATCTATGAAATTTTATATTTGAAAATCTCCAAAATCTACTGAAAGTAGTATTTTCCGTTTTTTCAAATTTTAGTACATATGAAATTTCATACATATATATATATTACATGTATAAAAGAAGACATCCATTTAAACTGATGCCAGTAGAATAATGCCTGATAAAGTGCAACTGAGACAAAAGAACTCAAATTTATTAAACCTTAACTAAAACTCGGAACATACGTGAAATTTATTTTCAACATGAATATGACCAGCCGAAATTGTTAGATATTTTATTTTAGGTTTTTTTCTGAAAATTACTATCCATTCAGGATGTAGGCGAGCACAGGTCTCTACACATTACTTTTCTGTAGATTTTCTTGGAAAAATAATAGTGCTTCTTACCGTTGCTTTCTCCATGAATCTAATTCTGAATATTATCTGCTCGTTGAATTTGGGTACAGCCGTAGAATAAAGAACTTATAAACTGCCATAGAACCTTCAGCTGCTGAGGAAGAGATTGATTTACGTCTTATCAAAGGGCAAATTATATGATTGTGAACACAACTGACCAAGCGGCAATTTGAACTCGGCTGGTTTGATTCCATTTGCTGCGCCGGGAACTGTTATGTCATCTGTACATTCTTTGCAAATGATATTTACTCTGTCATCCTACTAGAACGAGATGTGACACAAGGTTTATTTTTAAATGGAGACCCGAGCGCGTACAGGCGTGACAGGAACAAAAATTTCCCTCAGTCCCCGCAACCGTCGGTTCCGCTGGCCTCGGTGCGAGCACCGATCCATCCCTCTGGTACAATAGAGAGCGCGGCCTCGGGCAGCTGTTCCCCAGTGCTGGGCACCTCTTATTATTATTTTCCTCAGTTGCCCCTCTGTCGTTTGACAGAGAAGCCCCTGAGCGCACTCTGCCTAAAGACAAAGACGCAACTGAGAGATGATAAGTAAACGTGAACTTACTCAAAAAGACTATGGCTTAGTGATTTTTCCAAGCGTACCTTAGATGTGGCATAAGGCCGACAGTAGGGGGCACCTAGTGAGGATCGAACTCACTACTCAGTTGAAATTGTCATAGTAAGACAAGCTTGCTAACCATTACACCGCCTCGAGATGCCCAACATCCTTTACATATTAACGAAGACATTTTTCTGGCAAAATAATAAATATTAAAACGCCATGTGTTAATCAAAATCAGTAATGTAGCAAAGGTCAGTTGTCTAACGAGACTGTTTTGTAATAATTTTATCTACGTGATATTTATTATATTCAGCTAAGTATGGCACAGGGATATATTTCGAGGAGCACCTAGTCAAGATCAAAGAATAGACATCGCACTATAATGTAGCAATTGTTGTATAATCAATTACCCCATCCTTAGACATAACTTATTTAACTACTTTTATTTATTTTTTGTGGGGGAGTCAAGATGGACCAAGGTGCAATAGAAATTGTCTACGGTGAATCAATAATATATGTTGAATCATTTACATACCTATGAATCGAGATAAATTCTACTAAAAAAGATGTGAAAATAATCATAGCTAAAGCGTGGGCTTACCTTGAATAAAATTGATCCAATCTTGAAATAAGATCTGCCAGACAACCCCAAACGTAGATTCTTTCGAGGAACTGTAGGGGCGGCATTGATTTATGGTGCCACTGATTGGACATTAACTAAAACCATAGAATCTAAGTTGAATGGAACCTACACTTGAATGCTGAGAGCTAGACTTTAGATTTGGAGACAACAACCATCTAAATAACAGTTCTATGGACCCCTCCCTAATATTTCTATAATCTTACGTGAAAGCAAAATGTGCTTCCCAGGATGCTGCTAGTGGACAAACCAAGAAAACTCGTGTGATCAACTATTCTGGACATCTAGCCATGCAGCGAGACAAATTTCTCGCGTAGCAACCACCTTTATTGACCAACTATGTTATCAACTAGAATGCATCTATAATGATCTTCCGACCTTGATGCAGGACTGTGATGGATGGTCTGATAGATTCATGAATGTCCGAGATAATTTAGCCGAATAAACAAATAATAATTATAAATTTGTTCTAATATATATCTTGTGTAAGGTATATTAGCCTTGAATTCAGATTCTCCTTCTCCAACAATGGCGGACAACCACGGCTAGTGAGCTCAATCTGCTCATAGCTGTCGAATGAAGAGATAGATTCATATCTGTAACTAAGTTAATGTAATATACTCGAGTCGAATTTGAACTCGGTTCACTAATTCTCATTCGTGATCGCTATCCATGGCACTACTTGCATTTTACTATGCTGTGATTACATTTGAAATTTAGTAGAAAATGTTTAGTACAGCATTGAGACAGATACGTATGGAAGTAACAGAAGAAATGCTGAACTATACCGGAGTTTCCGAGGAGGAGAACAAGCCTGTCTTGAAACTAGAACTATATTCTTGGAAACTATCCCCTACCAGAATGTCAGGTAAATATTTCAAGAACATTTAATCCAGCACAAAATACCAAAATGGTAACACTAACCAAACTAGAGTTGTGGTTGAAGAGAGAATCCTGCTAAACGTAGTCTGACTGTAACGTCCATCCGATATCCAGTATTTTAGCTAGAATCATGTCGGTCTTATCTTCGGGTGGAAGTGAGATAATATTCACACTCCAGTGCAACATACCTCCATGGCCTAAAAGTGAGGATTACGAGTTATCTTGTTTCTCTGCGGTGACTGGTCAATTTTAAATGCTACTCACGCATGCGCATGTAAGGACTGGTATTAAATAAAATTTGTTATAACATTTGTCCTGAGAAAGCATATAGATGAAAAAATAAAAATGGTAGATTCTAGGCGCCTATTTTGTAAGTAGTCAATTATTTGGTGTTGTTTTATTATATTCTTCTTTTTAACTTTTATCTTTCTTTTACAATTTTATTTTATTTTCGTCCACTAATTCTTCAGTCTTCATGTTGAGAAATATTGTCTGTAGTCAAAGCTTGTCTCCAAATCGAACAGACATCATGGAAAAAATAGTATGTTATTTTGATATATTCAGCTACTGACATAAATAATTCGAGTAAGTAGAGACCAACAGCAGTTCAATAAAAATATATTTTCTTTTAATAAAGTCACAAAGATCGTCTTTACAGTTGAAGATATTAAAACTTACCTATTCAAAGAACTCAAAATATATATTAAAGAGTGCTTGGCAGAAGGAAAATACACAATATAAACATTTTAAAATAAGGACAGAAATGTTAAATATAAGAATGTTCTCAAACTTACTATGTAGAAAATTCTCTGATTTCCGTTAGTCCATCAATCGCACCCTCTAAAATAGACATATATTGACCGATCGAAACCCAATTTGATGGGAAATCCAAACCTGTAATGAAAGTGGTGGTGGGTATAAAGTATTGTTTGTTATACGAGGGTGCGTAATTTAGTACAATAAATTTTCATTAATTTTAAAAAAATTAATAGTTTCAATTATTTAACATACAAAATACTCCCAATATTTTAAAACAATTTAATGTTTAAAATAACAAATACTTATTTAAGTTTATATATATATATATATATATATATATATATATATATATATATATATATATAAGTTTCCAGTTTGCCATGCTTTTGCGAGAACTATAAACAAATCACATGAACAAATGCTCCAAAAAGTTGGAATTTGTCTCCAGAAAGAAATATTTATGCATGGCCAATTGTATGTCGCATGCTCAAGGGTAAGTAATCCTAAGAAATTTATTCTTTGCTGTAAAAAAGGAAAAAAAATTTTAAAATTCTTAAAAAACATTATTTACCTTGAAATATTATAAAATTGATTTAAATTAAAGAAGTTATTAAACAGCGAAGTTGGGCTTTTGCCAAAGTATTTTTTGAAAGAAATCATTTCATTGAAATTTCATCGAGTGTTTTGCAAAATTGAACGAAACTTTGAGTTTGTAAATGTCGACAAAATATGTTAGCGATAAATTTAACAATGTTAAATACGCGCTCAGCTTGTTTCAAAATAATCCTAATGCATAAAATTATTTATTAACCGTGTGTCTATCTGTCATAATAAACATGTTGCATTAATTAAATATTTACCTAATTTGATAAGAATATTGCATAAGAACTAACCATTGGAGATCTATTTAGTTTTATTTGTTAGAAAGCTGAATCATTGAGCATAAATGAAACGTTTTTTTCCGAAATATCTCGTCTAGAATATAATACTATATTCATTATTTATATTTATATCCATAATAAATCCATGACAAGATTTTGGTCAATCGTTTTCAGTCACGTACCGAACGTGTATTCACTCTTATGATATATACAGTAATTTGTTTACAAACTTGATAGTCAGGATATTATTTTAATCAGTTCAACCCAAGCAAGGCGATAATGCCAATAAGATTCAAATGGTTACTGGAAGGGAAAGAGAATGAGAAGGGCTTAGAAGGAATCGGAAACCCAATCCTAAACAAGAAACAATGGAAAAATCTCGGCTCTTATTCAAAGAATTATGGAGGAGATGGCTTAATTGTTTATCTGACTCTTTAATTTATTTCTATACTAAATATTGCCCCGTAGAAATTAGAGGGTTACACTTAAAATGACCATCAGAAATATGGTATCATGTGGGGAATGAAAAATTGTAAGAAGCTAATAATATTAGAAAATGAAGAGAAAACGATTGAACCTTGACTTAAAAAGAGTAAGATCGTAATTTTCAGGGAAATAACCAGATATGTGTCTGTCCCAAAAAGTACCAGTTTTGTGGAAAAAGTTGCCTTTGTGTTACTTTCTTATTGCATCTAATATGGGGGGGGGGCATGAGACTGATTCTGCTCCGTGGAAGTAGCAATTCGCACCCGAGTTGTAAATATCTGTACAGAAATGTTACCAGCATTGAAGTAAGTGTAGTATTATTAACAATATGTTAGCCAGGGTAAAATATGATCGCTCTTCCAGTCATCTTAAAATATAAATATTTTTATTACAATATTTTTAGCTCTTTAACGTCAACATCTATTTTGGAAAACCGAAACAGAGAAGTAAGGTTGGAGTTAACATCTAGTCTGAAGCTACTTTTTATTGAAGTCTTGAAAGATTAAATTAAAGCTGATGAAAGGTATCGTCTAAAGTCTCTCTCTCTCAAAAAAAAATAAATAAATAAAATAAAAGAGGAAGGAGTTAGGGAGTTCCTGGAACGATAGATTGAGCAAAATAAAAAATATTGCATATAGGAGATCGAAATTTGTTTTGGAGTAAACAGACGTTCAAAACAGGAACCTCCATTGACAATGCAACCCTATAATTAGTGGAGATTATGAAGAGAGTGATCAAACTACATAAACTTGATATTTGAAATATTGAAAGATACAAGCTAGATATTTTACCATTGAGCTGTTAGTGATAGTGCAGTTGCCAGGCCCCAGTTATTTTGTAAAGGGTGTTTCGTTAAAACAGATTATATATAAGGCTGTTTCATTAAGACGGATCAAATTCAGCAGTAAATATATCAGTGTTATTGGTGAAAATTTATTTATTTCTCTTTTGGATCATATTATTTAAGACATGGCAATTATGTGTGAAAAATAATATCGCCCAAATATACGCCAAATCTGAAAGAAAAAGAAAAAAATCATTAGACGCTTAAACCTAATTCCCATTTAAAATCGGTCATTCAAACACCATTGTTTGGTAAGTACGTTCATAAAGCGTTTCATCTTCTGCAATGATGTGAATTAATGCTTCACACCAAGTGCAAACTTTATTGGGTAGACGGCGGTTTCACTACATTTACCTTTTCTAAATTTGGATTAGATTGGGTCTAAGAAGGAAGGGTGAAACCATGAGTAAAATAAATAGAAAAAAAAGTCTTAATCAAACATCTGTTCTATCACATGTGTTCTATCACATCTGTTCTATCACATCTGTTCTATCACATCTGTTCTATCACATGTGTTCTATCACATGTGTTCTATCACATCTGTTCTATCACATGTGTTCTATCACATCTGTTCTATCACATCTGTTCTA
This sequence comes from Acanthosepion pharaonis, assembly GCA_903632075.3. Classification (NCBI taxonomy): domain Eukaryota; kingdom Metazoa; phylum Mollusca; class Cephalopoda; order Sepiida; family Sepiidae; genus Acanthosepion; species Acanthosepion pharaonis. The sequence goes on along the minus strand of CAHIKZ030002224.1, from coordinate 4,460,366 downwards.
TCACATGTGTTCTATCACATCTGTTCTATCACATGTGTTCTATCACATCTGTTCTATCATATCTGTTCTATCACATGTGTTCTATCACATCTGTTCTATCACATCTGTTCTATCACATGTGTTCTATCACATCTGTTCTATCACATCTGTTCTATCACGCGTGGATCATTTAAGGTTTGTTTTAATTTTAACTAAATGCAAGACAACTATTCGGATGAGTGTCATCTTTGCCATTACATAGAATTAATTACAGAAAGGACCTAAGACAAACCAAGGAACGGTATTGTTGACGAGTTTTAGTAACAGAGCTGCAGCATTTCATGAGGTTTGTATTTTATTTGAACTTCTAGGAAAACATTTACTGTGAACAAGGGCCTTCTACAGGGATACAGAATGAATTTAGAATTTACAAAAATATGGGAAAAACCGTAAAAACGATACAAATTATGAACAAATGTATTTTACCAAAATATCGAGAGGTGTTTCAAAGCGAATTCAAGATTCAAATCCTGTTTAGTATTGAACACAAGCAATTGATTCTATCAATGTCAGACAGACAAATGCAGAAAGATCTACACATTATGCAAGGGAAATGGAGAAGAAAAGACTAACTATAAAGAAGATATGATATATGGTTGTTAACAGGATGGACGAAAGGCTATTTGAGTGTCAAATTGGAAACTCTACAAAACAAGCAAGTACAGCATATTAACTCGACGTTAATAAATAGGTCTTCGAAAAGCAAAACAATGAATCAATAAATAAGAAAATTTTGAATACAACTGAACGACGAGAGAGTTTTAAGAGAAATGGGAATAAATTACATCAATCACATCTTAGTCATGTTTTAACTTAGATTACAGGATTTTTTTTATTCATTTAAAAGAAGCAAGTAAATAAGAAAAATATTTACATTATTCGGACTCTTGTCATCATCTTTGTCGCCATAGTTATTACGTTGAGATAACTGACATCCATTAAAACATGGCACGTGGAACTAGAACAGTCTACCCCAGTGAGTGAAATATAGGGTTCAGTTCGATATTCCAACCAACTGAAGAATGCCGGAACGTACAACGGCCGAAACGTTGTAATAAATATGGCGACAATAATGAGGTAATAGTCCGAATAATGTAAATAACGTACATAATACCTCATCTCAGAAATATAGGGAGATACTGAAGAAAAATATTGTTTTATATCTTTCAGCTTCTGTTTCGTCAAAAACAGAGAATTAAGAAATTGTCTCTACTGTAGGCCACTAACATTTGGTAATGGCAACAGTTATGTCATAGAGCAATGAATTCTTACATTGGCATCCACTTTTTTGGAATTGCGATGTAAACTTCTGAGCTGTTTCTGCATCATCCGTGACGTTTGACTTATCAATTCTTATCAATTCCTGTGGAGGATTTTGCTCTCAACTAATAACTAAAGTCGTCTTCCCTTCAAATATTAATTTTAGGAAGAAACACACGAATAAACCAACAAGTATGTTTTTATTTCAGGATTTATAGCTACAAATCCAGACAAGTCAGACTTTTATTGTTCTTTGATCAACTTTGCAGACTTTGTAAGCGATTAGATCAGAACCGTTGATGCTAATTAGATTTCAATTCTTTCTTCTTACAGTTGTAACGATCTGCAAAGGCGCTAGCAAGTAAACTTTATTTCAGTGTCTCGTTCTCTACTGATAAAACTTGTGATTGCAAATCATTAGATGTTCTCTTTGCGCAGAAATCATTCAGTTGGTCATTACTAGGCCTTGATAGTTGTGTAGAAAGAAAATTGGAAATTTTTGTCATGGGAAATTTATTGTCTGCGCAGAACACTGAAAAGCTTGTATTTAAGCATTCCCTTATTGGTAAGACGAACTTAAATTGTACTTTCGATATATTGATACCGACTGGGGGTTTCTGTCTATGAAAATGTCGTTATCTAACTTTTCATTTAAGATTCAAAACCTTGGCTAGTATTATAGCAATTATATGCTTAATATGCATATAATAAAAGTGTCGTTTAATTAAATAGTTTCTTTCTATTGTGGAGTTAGTCTCATGATTTATTTGAGGATTATAATGAAGAAGTATCTATAATAGAAAGAGACAGGAATCGTAAAGCGACAAAAATATAGAGATTGAAAAATACTAATGTTAACCTCTTATTTAAAATGATAGTTTAGATGTACTGTCAGAAGTGATGGAAATATATAAATAAAAATTTACAGTTACGAATTACTTACCATTCATCTACTAGCAAAAGTTAAATGAACTAAAAATAATTTGAGATATAAGTAACTTATCGCCTTTTTATTTTCAATTATAAATAACAAATTTCTACTTCAAATATATCAACAGATAAATGGGCGAATTATCGACATTTTACGGGATGTTACGCAATATATATACATATTGCTACATATTACATTTCCTTATTATTGCAAACGTTATTTTAATTGAAACATGTTTGAATAGATAACTGTTTTTTTTTTATTTAGCTGAAAATTTCGTCGAATTTAAAGAATATATCAACCCAGTAGAATCACCTTTCCTTCAAATGCAGTATCAACACTGTTTATTTTAATCGGGCATATATCAATGTAATTGACCACAAGCACTGAAATAATAACGGATTTGATTCCTGATGAACGATGCGGACAAAAATAGGACAATCATTTTCGATTATAAATAGAGCTTTAATATCAATCTCGATTTCTGAGATGAGGTATTGGCATTATTTATATTGTTCGGTCTGTTGTCCTCCGCTTCATTGCTATATTCACAACGTTTCACTCGGCGTACATTCTGGCCTTCTTCAGGATCTGTCTATATTTCTGAGATGAAGTGCTGTAAATATTTACATTATTTACATTGTTCAGATTGTTGTCCTCTTCTTCGTTGCCATATTCAGGACGTTTCGGCCATTGTACGCCCCTGTATTCTTCAGAATCTCTATATTTCTGAAATTATATAAACCATTTACATTATTCGGGCTGGTTCCCTGGTCTTTGTTACCATATCAAGGACATTTCGGCCATTGTACACTATATTTATGAGATGAGGTATAGTAATTATTTACACAATTTACATTGTTCGGACTCTTGCTCTTCACTTTGTTGTTATATTCACGACGTTTCAGCTCTAACCTTCTTCAGGATCTGTCTATATTTCTGAGATGAAGTATTATAATTGTTTACATCATTTACATTGTTCAGAATCTTGTCCGCATCTTTGTTGCCATATTCACGACTTTTCAGCCGTTGTATGTGCCACGACTCTTCCAGATGTCACAACATTGGTTATTTCGCTTTAACTCAACTCTTCAATTTTTTGATAAACCTCTGCTGTATCCACGTATTGAACTCACAATGCTTTGGGAGAAATCACTGGATTCAACCAACTGTTTTATCCACTGAGCCATATGTCCTTGTGCTACTAGTACAATATACCCGGATGGACTAAATAAATAGTCCAGTTCGAAATTCCAATCACCGGAAGAAGGCCAGAGCGTACAAGGGCTGAAACGACTTAAATATTGCAACGAAGGTGAGGACAACAGTTCGAATAATGCAAATAGTGCGAATAACTAGCGTTTTAAATAAGACTGGGTCTCAAATAAGTTGAAGCTAGCGTAAAAGTAGTTGTTCTGATCTAAGCTTTTGGTTTTTATTTCAGATACGAAACGACATCTAGTTTTTGTGATACATATACTTAAATGTATACACGTACATGTATTCAAGACTGCCAGATGTGTTCTATTTGGAACATCGTGTTCTTTTTTAAAATTGAAAATTTTAGGAATTCTGTTCTTTTTAAAAATAACTTACCTAATAACCGCCTTTCTGCGGCCTACACTCGGCCATGTTGGCTAAGTTTTCTTGCGGCGAAATTAAGCCCTCAGCACATTCGAATGCGCGGTAAGTATGGATGTAACCATATATATGATCAATGTTTTTTTTTCCAGATTTTTGTGAGCTAATACATATCTTTACATTGACTTTCGACACTTCAAAACATTGAGGATGCATCAATAAGTCAATGTCTTATGTTTTACGAAATTTCTAAACAGTTGCACACAGCCTAACTATTACTCCCCCTCCTGAGAACTGTTTACTTTCATTATTTTACTGTAAAACTGGAAGATCAGGCGAAATTCTGGGTCGCACACATCTGTTGTAAAACTTTGTGAAAATGGACTCACTACAAGACAGGAAAGTAGTTTTCAACTTGAGATCCACAAAGCCATCCAGATGATTGTTATCACTGTCTAACAAATACAACAAGTTTCAAAGCTTTTAATTAAAAAAATTATATAAATTATCTCAGCCTTCCCTTAGCTATGAGACCTGTTGACAGGGATTGCATTCAGAGAAAAAATTTGCCATGTCGTTCTCTTCTGAAGACAATGTCACTGTTTATTCAAGGGCAGGTAGTAGTGAGACCCACTTGATCACTCGCAGAGACCTGTACGACATTGCCTTTACGCAGCAGTCAGAGTTCCTGGCTTAAGCAGTGGAATATGGTCGGGACAGATGTAAGAATCACTAGATTCAGGACACGGAACAAGAACTTCGCCCCATTCTTCGACATGGAAAACAGGTTTTGCTGCTTGCCTCTGGCTTTTACGCCGTCATTGGCTTCCAAGATAATCCCTCAGATTGGAGTCTTTTCATAGACAGTGAAGTAAAAGCGGTATAAATGTATATCTGTGGGGACTTTATGGTCATTGGGCTCGTATGGGCATGCAATTGGGCTTCACAATTTTGTTTTCTCTGTCTCTAGGACAGTTTTGCTGTGTCAATATGCTACAAGCAGAAGGACTGAAGTGTCTAGGAGTCAATTTATGCCTGGGGAAAATAGTGTCAAAGACAAATCCTCTGGTGGATATGAACACATATTTTTCCTCCTCATGATATGAATCTTGATCTAATGAGGAATTACTTGAAGGTCTTGGACAAAAATAATTCTGACCTACAACACTCCTGAATTCCATTTGCAGCTCACATTCCTGCTGGCGCAAGGATACCATTGCCGTCGGATCGAGAAGTACTGAAGGATAAGTTATTTGATTAGCTCCGTACCTTAAATGAAGTGTAGAACATGTAAGCTAATCTGACATGGCTTCCTTGATAACGCACAAGTACCATATCACCAAGAATGTGTCGAGAAGTTGTTACAGGTTTATGCAGATATGGGATACCGAATGTCACTCAAAATGGAATGACGAATGTCACACCAAATCCACTTTCTCGACTCGCACATTAATTTCTTCCTTCTGAAACTGATGAGCACAAAAAAATTCCGTCAAGAGGGAAATAAATTACTAAATATGATAGCGGACTTCTGCTTAATGCTTCTGCGTGATATATTGGGATCAAAGTAGATGAGGTCTTTTAAAAATCTCACTTCTGACTGCTATGTATGTGTTGTATTATAAAAGTAATTTAGCTCCGTCAATATTCGGTATCTAGGCTGTTTTTTCTTTCTGTAATATACCTTTATATGCAGTATAATAAGAATAAAATATGTGAAAGCAAAAAATATAGAGGAGATTTAAAATGTGTTGCATCTCGGAAGCTGATTTGGTAGAATTAGCAAAAAATATAGAGGAGATTTAAAATGTGTTGCATCTCGGAAGCAGATTTGCAGAATTATTAGAGAAAAAAATATAGATCTCGAAGATTTAAATGTAGAGGAGATTTAAATCTCGGAAGCTGATTTGGTAGAATTAGCAAAAAAATATAGAATTAGGAGATTTAAATGTGTTGCATCTCGGAAGCTGATTTGGTAGAATTAGCAAAAAAATATAGAGGAGATTTAAAATGTGTTGCATCTCGGAAGCTGATTTGGTAGAATTATAGAGGAAAAAATATAGAAGGATTTGAGAATTAAAAAAATATAGGAGATTTAAATGTGTTGCATCTCGGACGCTGATTTGGTAGAATTAGCAAAAAATATAGAGAAGATTTAAAATGTGTTGCATCTCGGAAGCTGATTTGGTAGAATTAGCAAAAAATATAGAGGAGATTTAAAATGTGTTGCATCTCGGAAGCTGATTTGGTAGAATTAGCAAAAAATATAGAGGAGATTTAAAATGTGTTGCATCTCGGAAGCCGATTTGGTAGAATTAGCAAAAAATATAGAGGAGATGCAGAATAATATGAATTCACCACATCAACATTAATAAACTACGTCTATTTCCACGCCATCAAATAAAATAAATGTAAATTAAATTTAATCAACAGAATTTTTTTTTGATTCCTAGAAAAAAGAGTTGCGTCATGTCCAGTTCAGAAAGTAAATTGAAATTAGAAGTTTTACTTTAAACACCAGACATTTTAACATAAAACAATTTGTTTAGTGGATATCCCTATCGGTGACTTGTATAACAATATTTCTAATTGCAGTGTCTATTTCATTGTGTACATTGGTTAACTGTCGAGTATTTCTGCTACGTAGGCATTAGTTATTTTTCCATTTCCAAGTATTTGAGAGAAATTCAACTCGTGATCAAGTGCATCCATTTTGAAAAGAAAAAGTTATGAATTAAATGTAGGTCTGCATTTTCACTTCTCTCGTGATCTCCATCTTGGTAATCTTTAGGTCAATGCATATTTATAAATTGCCCAAAGCTAAAGTGCATCGGCTGGCTGATAATAAACCCATATCGTTGCAAACAATGTAAGCAACATGCGGGGTTATTTGAAATAAAAATACCTCTCTTAGTGCAATGCAGTGTTCGTCAACATTGCCTGATAGATGAGGCATCGTGTAAATATCATTGAATTTATTTGTAAGAATTCCATTAACAGTTTGTAAATATTTAAAATGTGTTGCACCTAGGAACGTGATGTGGCAGATTTCGCTACTAAAAATTCTCTGAGCTTCAAGCATTAACTGCGTGTATTCTGTTGGTGATTTTACGTGATGCGCTTTCGAGAACTGTCCACTTTCTTTTTCAATGAAAATTTATAATGAATAAGAACATCTGGATACAGAACCTGGAATCTTCATTGTTATGGTGGAACTAGAGTCAGATGTTTATTGCGTGCTTAAATTCGTCCTTCAAGTGCCTGTTCTGATGTAAATAAACACGTTGCTTTTATGATAAATGTACAGAAATCCTGTATTGCATACTGTATTAGATTGTTCATGCATTTATAAAATGGTAGATCCAAATTGTGAAGGGGTGAAGCCTAATGACCTGATATATATATATATATATATATATATATATATATATATATATATATATATATATATATTTGGTTGGATTGATGTGAGTTTGTGACCCTGGGTTTCACGATTTTGCGATCGTCAGAGTTTGTCAGACGATCGCACAATTAATAAGTACCGCGCATATAATATATAAAAAAAAATTATATATATATATATATATATATATATATATATATATACATACACTTTTCACTCACACACACAAACACACACACACATAATATATATATATATATATATATATATATATATATATATATAGTTAACGACGCAATTATTTGTACACCAATCAATTTTTTAAATATTTTAGACATTCCTCAAAATCTAATGTCCGTATGATGCCAGTTTTTTTTTAATATATTTAATAAGCACAATAAGAGGAATATAAAACTCAACGTTTAGTTTTTAAATTCGTCTGTCAAATGCGTTATATTTAACCTAATCTTCTGAAAATAAATTTTATATTCCTTTCTTGTGCTTTTTGGGCCCAAATGCGTTGAGTGTTCCGCAGAGTTCATAGGTCATACAATTATTAACATCGATAGAGCTTGGAATTTTCAACTGATTTTTTTTACTGATTGTTCTCCCAATACAAACCCCAAAGGCCACTCAAGGTAGTGTGAGTTTTTTGCAAAGTGGAATTAATAAATGCATACCACGAGTTCATGTATGATAGATATATGTTGACCATGGATTTAATGAGATCAAGTATGTAGTTATCGAGGAATCATCCTCTCGAGAGTTTGTGCCACAATTGTAACAGTTCTGGGGAAGAAGCTGCCTACTTCTTACCAAAGGAAAACGAAAGAAACGGGGATGGTTTGCCACCATGGGCATGACATGGTGAGTTCTAGGTGTAAATAGCTGAGCTGGTGAAACTAAGGTATGTAACTCGTTCGAATATCTAACATAGTAATAGTGAATGAATCTTGAAAGAAAGGCAATGATTTGTCTGCTGGATAAGGTTGCCGGGATGGAGAATAATTCCTCATCTGCAAGGCCACGTAAGCGTTTTTGAATTTCTGGTGTCTGGCCAATGAAGATTGACAGCGCCATCCCAGATATGGCAGCAATAATTCATTATTGGTCAGATCTATGTCTAGCAAAGATAGGACCAGGCATCGGGAATTTTGTGAAGTCATAAAACGAAACGGCTATTCTTCTATCCTCTTTTGCGATAGCAGAAATATACTCGTTACATTTAAGGTTGGGAGCGAGCTATAGGCGCGTTTGATATAAGGAGTACTTAACAGGATTTGCGCAGTTTAATGGTATTCCCAAACAAACTATATTATCAACAGCTTTTTCTGTTTATTTTGACCTATGCTCATAAAATAAAAAAGAGGTACGGTGGAGTAATAGATAGTGGCTCGGATTGAAGAATCAGGGAGCCGAGTTCCAATACCAGTCGAATTCACTTACGTACTAATACCCTTGGAAAATGTATGAATTCTCCTATTCTTCTCCCCCAGCTATAGGTAAATAGCAGTACAGACCGAGTACTATAGCCTTGGATAGAAAATGGTCTACCGCAGAAAGAAATGGCAACCTACTGCGGGGAAAAATGCCCCGTCAATCATGTATCGAACGATATATGATCGCCTCAGCGTGCATCACACATAGCACATAATTGACTGACTTTTAATCAGCTGAAGTAGGCTGTTGCGTATAATGACCGTAACGTTGTGAATATGGCAATGAAGATGAGTATAACGGTCCGAGTATTGTAAATAATGCATGTAATCATAATACCTCATCTCAGAGATATAAAGATATATCCTCAGCTTTGTCTCTCATTCATGACTCATTAATCATTTTTGCTTGTAAATTTCTCGTAAATTAGATGGCATTATTAATAGTTTAACTATTGTTTTTCTTATATGTTCTTTATTTTTTATCACAAAGTCAAACAAAATTAGTTGAATTTTTATCCAAGATTCATATCACCGTTTAATTTCAAGTCCGATGAATGGAAAAGCTTAAAAAAATCTGTAACAAAATACGATGGAATTCTAGAGGAAGTTATAAATAATGTATTTCTAAAAAATTAGTGAATTTCCGTCAACATTTTTCTACAACGTTTACAACCTAAGACAACTTGTTTGGCTGAACCAATTCTGCGAGAAATAGCGAAAACAAAAATATAAACCAAGTTCAAAAGAAAGTAAAAAAAAGTTTTGAGAACATTTTGTTTTCATTATTTCATTCACAAACAGTGGAACAATTTTGTCAAAATATCACTTATCAACATTGAAATAAATTATTTTGGACTTTCTTGACGATAATTACGTATATATATTTTTTTTATACATCCATGCATAGAAAACACTCACAAACACCTACATACATGAGCATGTATCTAATCAAAACAGACATACGTATATAAATGTATGTGTACATATTTCGACATAGGGATCAGTTTACCTTTTCTCAAAACATTTCCTTATCTGGATCGAGACAAAATGGTTTCATTGTTACCACATTGTTGATTACAATTCTTTTAAAGGGACTCTGTATTTCCCTTTTAAAATGAGGGAATGTTTATAGCACTTTAGATTAGGTTATTAACGACAGCATGTTTATCAGGATATTCATTGACGTTGTTTAGAAGACAGGAATTGAGCAAGTAAATTTTTTTTATGAATAGATGTGGTAAATTTATTGGTGTTAAAGCAAATGAGTTCATCTAGAAACGGGACATTTTATTGATATTTAGTTCATAAGAGAACACTAAAAACACTTTAAGTTCTGTAAATTTATTAAAAGATTTAGTTTGAATGAAGATGTCATCATATATGTCGCATAAACAATGGCCATATATATTTTATCGATTATTTTATTTTTTAAGATGATCAAACATGAATTTAAGAATAAACGATAAACAGGACTCTCCATAAAATCTGCCGTTCAATCGTATTTGACTTCAAAACTTTTTCCTTAATAAATACATTCAGTCAGTTATGTGCCATGCATCATAAACTCTTAGGCGACCATGTATCTTTCGATACATAGACGAGGCAGATTTTTCCCCAGATTACGTTGCCATTTCTTTCTGCGGTAGACCAGTTGCCGTCCAATGCTACAGAATTCAGTCTGTCCTGCTATTTAGCCATAGCTTTAAGATTATTCATACTTTTCCCTAGGTTATTAGCATGTAAGTTAATGCAATGGATTCGACTGGAATTCGAACTCGACTCCAACTTTCCAAGTTATCAACACTCAAATATGCCGACGAAATCTCATCGAAAAGCAAATTCAAATTTCTTACCAAGAAACTGAAAAAATATGGGAAAATGATATCAATAGCTCAAAATAAAATACACATATATCATCAAATGTTCAGTTAAGCACCATTTTTTAGATCTAACTCAGCTATGACCTTCATCCTCAAGGGTGAACCATCCTCATATCCTAGCTTTATCCTCAGAAGTGTTGCTTTGGGAAACAGACTCCCAAGTGTATGCTTCGTCGATCACTACAATGTTAACCTCTCCAATTCTAAACTCAACAATTGTCTATTTCAGATAACCTCCATAATACGCACTTCGTATTTCTTCACTTTACATCTGAACAACAAACTTATTCAGTAATCATCTACCTTGGTTGCCTCATGGGCGTTGCACAACGTAAACAATATTATAAAAATACTCACCGTTTACATCTCTAAAATTTATTGCGGTCTCTCGTTCGATGTAATTCGTCCTGCAATATCTCAAAACATCTGTTCCGTCTAAGCATAAACACTACGGTTTTGTGTACAGTTTCCGTGACTTTCGGTAGATATTTTCTTACTTGGGCTTCTATATTTATCATTGTAGCTGTGTTGTATGAACAAATTACATTTGTCCATATTGCCTCTGTTTATTTTGGGGGTGAAGTTGAGTGGTGTCGTGATACTTTTGATTTTATATTCTTAAACAATCGGTACATCTTAATGAGGCATGCGTATTGTTGTTTCAAAAGACACGAATGAAAATGCGTTATTATAATTGACTCTGAAATTAAAGTGTACTTCAGTGTTTCATTCAAGAAACATCACGAAGATCATGGGAAGATTTACAATGATGGAATGCACATTTTCCACTTTGCCATTAAATATAAAGTTTCACCTCTGGAATGAATTGTTCCTCGGAGAGAACACGAATCTTCCATAGGATCAGTATTAAAACGATTTTGTCTTTTGCATTATTTTCAGCGAATTTATTTATATTTCTTATTTTCTACATTAGCAGCAATAATTCACATTCCTTCTCGCCCATATCCTGTTTTCATTTTAGGTAAGTTTTTCTCATTTGCTTCAGGTGACCTTAATTTCTCCTTAAAGTACGAAAGATAGACAGAGAATAGAGCAAGAATACCGTTGCTTTGTTCCTTGTAATGTAATTATTTAAGGTTACAAAGTTATCAGATTGAGCAGCAGGTGAGGAACAAATTATGTTTCTCAAATTACACAAAAATTTACGTAAAATAGTAGGAAAAATTATTTTATACGGAAACAAATAATAAAATTGCAGTGAAAATTAATTGAAACAAACACTTCAATTTCCATTCTTTCATCACACGGTCAGTTTTAGATCCACTGGAATGACAGGGTGTAATCAATTTCTATTTTTTCTTCATATTATGTCATTTGCAATGGTGTGCAATAACATTAATTTTTTTTCGCGGTGCATGATGGAATTTGTTTGGTTTTGAAAAATATTGCGTCATTCATGATTGCATCAGATTTTTATCACGCCCAGACACTATTGTCTCGACTGTTGATTAGTTGTCCTACATCCACTGTCTACGATGGACGTTACTCAAAAAAAATAAACTTACAAAAAATTGTAACGCTGCACGAACACTCTGCCAAACTTTACTAATGAGCAAATCAAAGTTCTATAGACTGGTAAGGAAACTGCCCTGATTTAAATCCAATCCAGAATCTATGGTCAATCTGCAAGGAAAGACTTTGTGAAAGGGTTAGGTTTCACTGGATAAATACGAAAAAGAAAAGGAATTATTCTTTTTGTTTCAATTACTTTGCACGCCGTTGTAGATTTAAAACAAACACCTTTCATACAAACGGGGAATAAGTTCAGTGAAAGCGCAAAAAGAGAACGAGAATTTATGACGGGAATGTTTCTTCCCCTCACCGGAATTCTTTAATCTCTACTGAAAGTTTATTCTATCAGGTCTTCTTCTTCTTCTTCTTCTTCTTCTTCTTCTTCTTCTTTGTACCATGTACTTTCAGAACATGAGCGATGAGCGACCTCCACATCTTCCTATGTAATTATTAGCAATGATTCTCTTTTTTTCTATCACTCCCACTCTCGGTCATGTCATTCATTTACAAAATCTTGTCAGGTGGGTTACTGTTTCCTCTTGCATGCAATTTGGCCCGTGAGAGGAAAAATTTACAAATGTCTGTCTTCATTGTTATTTTTATTGACTCAAAATAGAAGTGTTTTTTGTTAGAATATAACTTCAAATGTCTTTACTCACACACACCACCAATGATGTCCTCAGCATACTACTTCAGAAACATTACTGATTCTCCTCTTCATCTACGTGGAAATTCTCCAGCATTCACTGCCATATTGGAGGAATGATATTACATGAAAGATGAATCGAAACTGAAAAATAAAAATAACTCTACTAATCATTGCGTAGAGACAGCTAAAATTTTGGGGGAATTTTATAAAGGAGGAGACTGGTTTAATATATAGAAATTAATAGCCTGAATTAAAACGAGCAAATATTGCAAAAATCACCAAATGAGAGAATTCTGTGGAGTGACATGATCGTTAACAAACATGTTACATTGATATAGCGTCTCTGGTATTAAGTTCTTCTACTACTGAATTACCAAAGAGTAATGTTAATTCTAACAGTTTCTTGTCTTAGACTTTTCAACGATGCAAGACTATTCTAGATTCTTTCACAACGCAGTCAGTTGTGCCATGCTTTAGGCGATCATGTATCTTTCGATGCATGACTGACGAGGCAGATTTTTTCCCGCAGTACGTTGCCATTTCTCTCTGCGGTAGAACAGTTGCCATCCAAGGCTACAGAACCCGGTCTGTCCTGCTGTTTACCCATAGCTGGAGGGGGAAGAAGATGTCCACACCTTTCCCAAGGGTATTAGCACGTAAGTAACGGATTCGACTGGAATTCGAACTCAGCTCTTTGATTCCTCAATCCGAGCCATTACCTCCTTCACAACTAAAATCATCAAAAAGTTAAATGACCAATTAATCGTCCTCTTCTGTTTACTTGAATCCTGTTCTTTTATTGTCCTTTCTTCTTAATAATGCCTTGTTATTATATTCCACTCAGAAATCTCTTGTATCCTCTTGTGGCATTATCGATTTCCTTGACGTGAAAAAATGTCATGCAATTCATATTAATTATTTGTCGTTGTGTGACGTTTTGATCTATACTTAGTGCTGTTGCCTCGTTTAGTAATTATTAATAAAAATGGACACATGTGTCACATAAGCGGTGTTCCGCAATGGATATCATCTCAGGATGAGAATTTGAAGAAACGAGTTCGAATTCCAGTAGAATTCATTACATTTATTTACGCGAAAATACCCTTAGGAAAGGTATGAATCCATTTCTTAAGCTATGGGTTTAATATCAGGACAGACTGTGTTCTATAGCCTTGGTTGGCAACTAGTGTAGCACAGAAAGAAATGACAACCTACAGCGTGGAAAATCTTCTACAAAGTCTGTTATGAATCGAGACAGGATACCCCATGTCTGTAACAAGTATGATACAATTGCCGGATTCGCTGCTTCAAATCTAACTACTAGTCGATTCTTTTTTTGCATTCACTTTCCATTAATTCCCTCGCGAAAGGGAATCATTTTTCTTTATTAGCAATTTTAGAATTAGTGCTTCAACCAGTTTTTAAAGACAAATCTGAATTCAAAGTCAGAATGAAGTAGAAAAGGTCATATCAACTGTCTTGTAGTAGACAGACGCACGTCTGTTGATGCAGTTGATAACACACAGCAAAGAACTAAGAATTGTTTCTGGAATTTAAAAAAATAAAAACACTGTGTAAAAATAACTATAAATAATGAAGTTAAATGTATTGAAGAGTAAACACTTTCCTCGGAGAACTCCACAGGGTTTAGAAAATTAAAAAAAGGAAATTTTAGTTTTAATCGGAATATTCGTAAGAAAATAAAATCAAGGGAAATCACATCTGCTCGTCGCAAAAAAAAAAAAAAGTGAACATTCAAAGACATTTTTAGTTTAACACAGCAGACAAAGAAATGAACAAATGAAGAATATATATTTGGAAAATCTTTATTTTTAATCTTTTAGAATACATTAAATCATCCAACAATATTTTATTCAAGAGAATAAAATATGACTATTTCGTGCTTTTATTTTTATTGTATTTATCCAAAAGTAATTCTTACTAGTCATTTTGCTTTCACATGTAATACGTATCCAACATTTTGAAAGACACTTTGACAAGTATTTGTATACACAATATAATTGGAAAAGAATATACATACATACACGTATATACATACACTTTGCAGTCGTGTTTCAATACGTATCACATGGAGTGTCTTTCCTGAGGAAAAATATGGTTATGGGGTAATTTCAAAAAAATGTTAAACAAGTTATAAATAACATTGCCCTACTTGGTATTGAACCCTCTTTTAAATTAAATGTTACGAACTTTGGAATTGTACTAATCATTACCTGAGGAAGTACAATCATAGTATTGAAACATGAAAGCTTTTATGTAGCGATTTGAAATATTTTATTATCATCTCTTATAATACAAATAAAATAATAATAATTATTATTATTATAAAATATTATTTTTCTACCAGAAATCCTTGAGTGTGTGCTCGGAAGGATATTCTGCATCCCCACTATATTAATAAGGTAATATACCGTCTTAGATATAATTGTGGATCCGATTACTTAGGTAGAACTACCTTACGGTTAGACACACAGATTAGGCAGCACGTACCCGGAAGAAGTAGGAATGGTACGTTCCAGTCTGGTGACAAGATCATGAACGCATACGGATCTGCCATTGCTGAGAATCTTATAAACAATGCAAATCGTGCCACAAATTTCAGCATTAACTCATTTTCCATCCTTAGTCATGTTCATTCTGTGTTACATTTAAAGGTAGTGGAAAAGATCTATGTCAAGTCCAAGCAGCCCTCCCTCTGTAAACAGCGGGAATGCCTATTAGGATTTGACATGATTTCCATCTGATCTTTCTAGCTTTATTTTATCGCATGCTTCTTATGTTTTTTATAATTCATATTGCAATATTTCGTATTCCCTCGATTTCATCTTTGTTGAGTGAGGGTGAAACCGGTCGGCTGGGTATTTTTTTTCCTTTTAATTATGAATGGTAAAGCTAGTCTATCTGTTTATATTTTTATATATATATATTATATATATATATATATATATATATATATATATATATATATATATATATATAAAGAGAGAGAGAAAAAAAGTAATAACAATTTCTTAGTTATTGGAACAGTACGATCTACAAGAAGATAAGTTAATAACATTGGACAGAAGAAGTTTTCACCTAAGGAACACAATTTGTCAACATAGTCACTACCACTGGCTCTGTATGCCTTTTCCAAAGCAATGATTATTAAATTGTATTAGCCGAAACAGGCATTATATGGGGTTTGTTCTTACATTCACTCGTTTCTTCTCCATATACATTCAGGAATATAGATGAGTACCAATTGATCGAATTATCGCGTGCAAGGATTTATTAACAGACTATTTTATACACACCTTCATATCAAACATTCTTTTCTACAGATTCTATGTATTGTTAGGCAAAATATTATATCATTTTCCACTGAAGCATTAAGCTCTACAATAATGGCAACAGAACCCATATCTTTGGTGTGTAAATAATATAATAGGATGGAGTACTTTTTGAATTACACGTGTGTTTTTGTGTCTATCTCTGTCTCAGTAAACACACACACACATACGCACACACACACGTGCGTGTGTGTGTAGTTGGCTATAGTTTTATATGAAAATGCTAAGTATCGTAGAAACACCGTTTATTCTTCTAGACTGTATGGACATCGACGTCAACGCGGCATAGTGAGAATAAATTTCATGCCTCAATACGACCCAGACAAACTGATGATCGTATTGAGGCGTGAAACTGGCTGTCACCACGAAGTGTTGATTCCTATATTCACCAATCTCTCTCTTTCTCTCTCTCCATCGTTCCATATATATATATATATATATATATTGTGATATATATATATATATATATATATATATATTGATTATATATACATATATATATATATATATATATATATATATATATATATATATATATATATATATATAGACAGAGAGAGAGAGAGAGAGAGAGATGTGTGTGTGTGTGTTTTGTATCTAAAATACAGATATAACAAAACTATATCGGTAAAAAAACACAATATGAATAAAGACGAAAGAAAAACTTATCTTTGCCAACATCTGAAGGGCATTATCAAAAGAAATGTAAGTTTTCTGACATCTGTCTTCATAGAGTCCATCAGACGATGTTGGATTCTATAACTATATATAATAAAAAGCTTATTTTCTTTTTATGTAAATGTTGAGAATTGAAACAGCTATTGCATTTGGTTTCTTCCTATGAATTCAAATTTATCATTTTACTAAATTCGAGCTCTACCCAAGGCATGAGTCTTCAGCGTACTTTGCTTGTTAACACAAGGCCTTTCAAGAAGTGATGCATGCTTTTATCAAATGTAATAATCGTCTCGCCTATTCCAATTTCAGCGCCGATTACCGTTACACAACCGGCATAAAGAGATAATAAGAGACATTTTAAAGATGTTTATTTTCTCTTAAATGGAAATATATTTTTGTTTCTACAACTGTCAAGTTGTAGAAACAAATATATATATATATATATATATGTCAATAGAAAGAACCAATAAACGACATGTGAATATGTTTTTTTAAATCACTTTTCCTTAATGGGATAAAAGCAGACAAATAAATTTGTAGAAATGTTTCACTTTAAAACAGGAGATCCACCAGTTGGCAGACCATCTCCTATAATATTACACACCTCAGATACATTAGTCTTTTACACACCTCAAATTCATTAGTATTTTACACAACTCAGATACATTAGACTTTTACACACCTCAAATTCATTAGTCTTTTACACACCTTAGATACATTAGTCTTTTACACACCTCATATTGATTAGTCTTTTAAACACCTCAGGCACATTAGTCTTTTACACACCTCAGATACATTAGTCTTTTACACACCTCAGATACATTAGTCTTTTACACACCTCATATTGATTAGTCTTTTAAACACCTCAGATACATTAGTCTTTTACACACCTCAGATACATTAAACTTTTACAAACCTCAGATACATTAAACTTTTACAAACCTCAGATACATTAGTCTTTTAAACACCTCATATATATTGGTCTTTTACACACCTCAGATTCATTAGTCTTTGACACACCTCAAATACATTTGTCTTTTTTTACATCGTTCAACTAAATCTTCGTTTAGAAAAATAGATCAGCCTAAAATGTTAGAAAATCATACGAACAATATTTGCGTTTACGCATGCGTATGTGTGTGCATGTGATGGTTGTTGAGTGTGTTGTCTATGCTTCAGTGTGTATGTGCGTGTGTTTTTGTGCAATATAACTCACTGAAACGTACCAAAATAAGTAAAAAAAGAATTTATTCATCCTGAACTTAATAAATGTTACCCGAAACTCTGGTCAATGAGGTCGTTTGAATATTATAAAGGAAGATGACTGATCTTTCAAAACACCATAATGTTGACTTGATATGTCATCCAATTCTTTCTAAATACGGTGAAATCTCATCAAATTGACACCCAAGAAACACTCTGAAATGTTCGTATTGGAGCTTCCGGCGCGAATGCCAAGCAGTACAGCATGCCGTTTCCAAATTACTGGCAGAGTGAATTTTGACAAAGTGACCAGTGACCAACTGGCACTACTATGCTCTGTAGTCGACAAAATAAAAACAAAAGAAACAACGTACGTAAAGGAAATTAAAAATGTAAAATGGCGATAATTTACACACACAGACACACACACACACACACACACACATACACACACACATATATATATATATATATATATATATATATATATATATATATATATAAAGTGATAAAAGTGATAAATATAGCAGTAATAAAATATCTGCATATATATATATATATATATATATATATATATATATATTTTTTTTCTGAAACTGCCCAACCTTCGTAATGAACATTAAACTCATCGAAATCTTTCCGAATCCTCTACAGTGTCCTTAGATTGACGCCCAAACTCTCTGAAATGTTCCTGTTGGAGCTTCCGGCGCGAATGCATGCATTACTACATGCTGTTTCAAAATTTCTGTCAGATTGAATTGGGTCAGTATATTTTTTTCTCACCAACGTTGCCCAACTGAACCTACTGTGCCTTCAACAAAATCAAAAGAAGCAACGCGCATGCGCGAAATCAAAATATAAAATGGCGATAATTCAGCCAACGAATCCTGTATATATATATATATATATATATATATATATATATATATATATCTGAACAACTCTTAATTTGCATAATAATATCTCACCTCAAAAATTATTTCTGATAAAAATAGATGTCAGAATATGCGTGCTATTTGTAGAATATAATAATAGTATATACTTTTAGGTAATATGAATAGGTTATGAACAGGTTGAGTTGCATAATCAAATCTACATAGATAGATAGATTGGAACTTCGATCGTGATAAAGTAATAATTATTATTTATTATTTTATTTTGATTTTCTCTTTCATATAAGTCGACTGACAGACGAGAATGTTGTTTGCAGGTAGTTATTGAACACACCTGATCAGCACAATATATAGTTATATATTGTTTTATACATACATATATATATATATATATATATATATATATATATATATATATATATATATATATCGGATGAAATTAAATTATTTGGCATTTCCTCTACATCTTAGACAATACCAGTGCTCCTATTACTCCTGGTATAATGGATGCGTTTCATTCCTTCAATCATTGAATACCCATTTCCACATCCGCATATTAAGGATTTATGAAATAATTTTGCTTGTTTGATTTTATTCGACGACATAAGCATATCTTGTATTATTTACATTATTCGAATTGTTATTCTAAGATTCATTACCATATTCGTAATGTTTCTGTCGTCGTACACTCCAGCCTTCTGCAGGTGATTGAAATTTCGAACCAAACCCTTTATTTCGTCGACCGGAGGAGATTGTTCTAGTTCTACGTGCCATGCCTCTTCAGGATGTCTCAGTTATTTTTCTTTAACTCAACTCTCCAAGGACACGAGGCCCAGTGGATAAGGGCCTTGGTTAGATCCAGTGACTAGACCCAAAGAATTCTGAGTTCAATACCAGGCCACAGCAGTGCTGAAACAAAACTTGGAGATTTCAGTTAACGGGAAATAGCTGAGATATCTGGAAGAGTCATGGCACGTGGGACTAGAACATTCTATCCTGCTGGACGAAATAAAATGTCTGGTTCGAAATTCTAATCATCTGAAGAAGACCACAGCGTAAACGGCCGAAACGTTGAAGATGAGGATAAAAATCCGAATAATGTAACGAATACAAGCAATCATACTCCCTCATCTTACAGATATAGACAGATATGCATATCTATCAGAAATCTCTTATGATCATTGGTACCTTTTTTGTATAATTATTATATATTTCATCGCAATTTTCCAGAGTAAGATAACATGCTCCTTTTCAGGTCATGTGCAGATTTACTCATAAAATCTATCTGCTTCGGTTGAATTATAATGTTGGCATATCTTCCAGTGGAATTGTTACTCTAAACCCTCGTGTCTATAGTTAAATTGATTAGGTGATCAGTACACCTAACCAGATATTAGATCATCAATCTTTTCCTCGACATGTGCCAACACAGGGAACTTTGAGTCAAGTGTATTACGTAAAACACTTATCGACTAAGATCTTGTTAACAGCCATTAATCTTATGATGGTATAAAGAAAACCTTTACCCCAGAACCATTGTAACCAGTGAATAGTCAATATCTGGATCTTGTACTCTCAGTAGATATCGACTCTGTAAGTATATTTTGTTTTGTTTTGTTTTTCAGCTTGGTTAAACGTGTTAGTATTTCCTTTTAGCTTGATTGTTTTCTTCCGCTGTTATATTTTCTCTTTTATTTAATCATTTATTTGCAGATATTTTCAGTAATGTTGTTTTCTTTAATTATTTAACGTATGTTTATTTTATTCGTACAGAGAAAGAAACATTACTATTCTGTCATTTATCAGTTAGAGTTAACTTTCAGTCACTAGTGATGTCTTATATGTGAGTCATCATACACATGGCTATGCTTCGCAAAACGAAGACCAAGATGGAGTCCGTACACGTCGCTTGCAGGCACGTTTGAGACTGATAATTCCAATGCGGAACAGGCATACTCTCACGCAGTAGTTGCAGCTAAAAGTCTAGCCTGGAAATCATTGGTAGATGCGAGCGTCTCTCTCAGACCTGTGCAGTGGATTTTTTATCGAAGTGAATTGCAGTGTACGCTGAACTGGCCTCACCCTTTACACCCGGGATTTGATCTATCATTGTCTAGCAAGGTGAGACGATGACAGTGCTGACATCGGGTCGTAAGTTTTACAGAGTGTCCTCTTAGCCAATGGCCAAGCAAAAAAAAAAAAACTGTGGTGTCCAAGATTCCCAGTATAACTGTACAAGATTGCCGTTGAGCAAAAAGCATCCACCGCCCTTTAGACAGGTCTTTTATTTAATCCTGCATAGTGACTAAGCACCCTCCTCACAAAAAAAATCTGTTGGGGTACCGGTTTAGTCGCCGATAATCCGACTATGAAATAGGTAGTCCTGGGATACATAGTAAAAGTAGCGCTTAAATGTGAGTTGCAGATGCATGTACAATCTAGCCAAAATGCGATTAACACTTTCCTTTGATGTTGCGTCTTATATATTCTTTTCTGATATTTCAATTATCTACTTAAAATCAAGATTACAATATCTAAATTTAAAAGAATATATAAGAATACTTCTTTCCTAGAGGTTAATACATTCAAACTTTGTGAATTTCTTAAGCATTTCACCCAAAGCAAGGCGGGAGTGCCACGAGCACGCAAGGGTTTACAGAGAAGGGGAGCAAAAATAAGGAGGAGTGTTTGAGAAAAGGATCTATAGAAAGACGGGGATCAGTTACAAGGCATCAGAAGATGTTGATTGATGTTACATTTGAATATTTGAAGATTATAGCTATCAAGGAAGCAAGTAGGACAAAAGGAGTTTCACTGTCGGGAAGAGCGAGAGAAGAAGCTGTTGGATTAGAAGAGGCAGTTACATTTAACTGTTTCGACAATGAAAGGGTGGGAGCGAGATCATTTTATCTAAAGTGTCCTCTAAGAACTTGGGCAATCATGGCTTCCCTTGCAACTTTTACCCGTTTAAAATATTCATTCGTGATTCTTGCTCGTTTAAAGCTGACTTTTAGATTCCATATCCTTTATTGATTCTGCTATATCTTCACATTTCTTTCTGATTGATTCACATATCGTTCTTATTACATTAACATTTCTCATTGTTGTTGTCTGTTGTGAATTATCTTTACTAAGATTGTCCCATTTAGTTATAGAGATTATATTCCATATTGATGCCATTACTGAATTTATTTAATTTTGCTAAAATACCTTTCATTTGGTAATAATTTCTGGCGAACTTTTTCATATCTTTCCATGCAGAACAAGGGATTAATAAATTTATTACACATGAAATATTTCCAACCTGTGTTTAGATCATTCGAAAAAGATATTAATACAATATGAAATAATAGCGGTGAAACATTACACATTTTATCTGTAAGTTATATCTATCTACTATCTATATTTCTCATGTTGTCTGTCTGTGTGTCTGTCGTGGGCATTGTTACCTCGCCCAGGCCGCATTTCTCACCCGATTTCTATGCGGTTTTCACCACAAGTTTGCAAAGGGCTGCCTTAAGGACATGACGCAGCCCGATTTTTCAGTTCGGACTCAGGTTCCGAAAACATCGATAATCTAAAAAATCGATAATCGAAAAAATTTGCTTACAGAGGGAATTATTGCATTTCAATCAAATTTGACATCCTCTTAGAGTCTACCATTAGAAGTGTTGTACAGAAGTTTCATGACCACGGACCCCTAAACAGCGCGGAAAATCGATAAAACCCAAAAGCCGATACGCCCAGATTGCACCTGAACCGCGTGTCGGTTTTTAGCGAAAACCGATTGGATTTATGAGGAGACCATTGGGAGTCACCATGTGAAGTTTCAACTCTGAGCGCCCCCCCCCCAAACAGAGTGCAAATGGACAATCGGTCAACCCTTAAAAATGTTTTTCCGGTTGGGCATTTCCTAAATGCAGATGAATTTAAGGTCACGCTATGCGCGGGAAGAAACAGGTTAGTGCGTGCAGTGCTGTATGAGTCGTACGATTTTTGAATCAAGCACGGGCAACGCCGGGCCATGCTTCTAGTCATGCAATATTGTTTTCAAGGTTGTTGAGAATTAAGAAAAATGGGAATATATACATTAATTCTCTTGATTTTATAATTCCCTTACACATATCAGTAGCTGTCTCTATTACCTTCCCATCCATGACACAGGTTCTTACTTTTGAACGGTTCTTTTAAAGCAACATGTTTTTGTTCACAATTTTCAATCTTGCTGTCATAAGAACATGTTGTAACCTTTTTGTTCTTCATGTTATCTCTTCCAACGAATTGATTCATTTTTTTACTAAGAATCGATAGGGTTGTTTCTATATTGTTAACACATATGTGATTAGTCGGATTTTGGAGGGGTTTGGTCATGCCATCATTATGGGGGATTAAATAATCAATTCATTCTGGGTTTTACTGTCGGTTATTGATAGCATTAGAAAATAGCCAATGGTCTGTGTATAGATAGAAATGCCTTTGACCAGAACCTATGTACGTTATTATTTTCTAGCGATTTTTATTTTTATTATAATGAGAGTTTGTATTTATTTACCGCCATTTCTCTCCCATTTCTATTCGTCTCTCTTGCCATACTTCTCTTCAGCTGAGTTAATCTATTTTTCACTGCTTTAAAATTCTATTCATACTCCAGTATATTTTTCCAAGAAATATCTCATTTCTATATCTGATATTGTTTCCATAAAGGAGTTTTGATATCGCAATTTACTTGAATAATTATTCTATGTCGTTTTATAAATTTAATTTATTTTTTCTTCTATCTCCAATTGCTTTGAGATTTTGGTTGGATGCGATCTTTTAAAACATAGTTTACACATTTGTATGCCACTAATGACTTGTATTTAAGATTTACGCTTTATTTCTAATATAATTATTCGTCTTACAGTTATTCATTTTTATAATTTATCTCATAAAGAGTTTTGCAATATTTAATCTTTATCCCAAACTATCTTATTTATCGTGGCTTCTTGAGTTAGCTTAGTCATCTGAGTAATTAGTCCTGTTCTTATGCCTAATCCAGCAGAATGCATTACTAAATTTAAGATAATGATAATGGTAATATCAACTGTTATACGTAAACATTTGTGATCCATCGACCAATCAGTCAGTAGAGATTTCCGATTAAATATCAAATATCTAACTCTTAAAAAAATTTTTCAGAAAAGAGTTTTCTCAAGTCCGGTCGCTGTTCTCGCTCTTTCCAGTATTGATTGGCCTTTTCATTACTAATCTTTTCTTTGAAGTAGTGTGGAATATCAACATATTTATTATCTCATCATTTTCTCTTCCAATTACATATTATGTCTATTTTAATTGCTGCTGTTTTTGGTAGTACTCAGGTGATGTTGTTTCTGAATTTGGTCCAGTTCTTTATTTTTGTGACTTTTTTAGTGCTATTCCTCAATTTGCAAAGAATGATGATCTTTGCCAAGACACACAGGATTCATTCGCTCAAAGTATTTTTTAACCATTAATCTTAGAAAGCTGCTGTATACAGAAGTGTAGATATTTCTAAACAGGTTTCTTGTCATGCTTGACTTCAATATGAAAATATCGAACTGACAAAGCTATTTCAGTACATGTCTCGAGTTTTAATGTTGAAGTTCTGGTTTTACATTGAAGTCAATATGTTTTTAGTAAATTCTTTAATGGCTTCATCGTCAGAGACAACCATATTTTCTATGCTATATTTGCATAATAATTTACCTAATAATTTCTATAATGCCTTATTTTTTCTAAGATTTTCTTCCCATTTTATTATTTAGTATTTCTTCAAACAGTCTAATGATATTTACTTGTATTTCTGCAATTCTTTCTTTCTGTGTGTCTCTCATCTAATTTATTAACTGAACTTGTTCCTACTGCCATCATCTATGTCTATTTCCAAGTACGATGTCTATTAAGGAGAAAATTCCATCATTATACATTCACTATATCAATTTGTAGTGTTAAACCTCTTGCACATTAAATTCTAAAATTTTCTAATTCTGAGATGTTACTAAGTACTTACCCTTTCTACTCACTAAGACGAGTTGTGACACAGTCAGTTTATAATATGGGGAGCCCGAGCGCGTACACCCGGGCTATAGAACAAAAATTGCCCGAAGCATCCGCAACCGTCGATTACGCTTACCTTGGACAGCCGTTCCCCAGGGATGAGCACCTCTCAGTATAATTTTCCTCGGTTCCCACTCTTTGAAGGTGTCGCCCCTGTGTGCACTCTGCCTAAGGACATGGACTCAAGTGAGAGATGATAAATAAGTTGTTACAAACCACACGAGAGAGAGAGGTTATCTAAGGCTTAGAAGTTTCAACCTTTTCGCGTTAATAATATTCCGTTTGATATTTATCAATTTAATTTATATTTTGTCTGGTTTTACGGAATGTTGTTCTTCATATTCCGTGAGTTTCATTGGTAACACTGTAATTTGAAATGTTTTGTACAGCATCGTATCATGCTAGCAAATTATAAATTATGAATCCATCTTTTCTATGATTTTTATACTTTTTTTTTCGTAATTTATTAGTCAATTTTGCTTCAGGCGTGTTATCATTTGGAATCATCCACTGATCTTGCCATCTCATTATCTGGAGAAAACTTCCTGTATCATATTTTTAAACGCCAGATTGTTTTCATACTCGAGGTCGATAAAATGATCAAGACCATGGCAGGATAATATTTGCTTTGGTTCCTTGAATAATTTTGATGATTTTATTTTTAACATTTCTATCAAATGGTGTTTTTTATTTATGAAAATGCATTTTTCAATATATATATAATACATATATATATATATATATATATATATATATATATATATATATATATATACATGTATATATATATATATGTATGTATGTATATATATATATATATATATATATATATATACTCACGGCCTGACGATTGTGTCTAGGATGAAACAGCCTCTGAGTGATGACTTTAATGTCCACTTTTATATTTTTATATCTATATTTACATACGCTCTATCACTGATATTCAGAACTTTATCCCATAGATACAGCACAAATTGAAACTATATTTCTTCATATATATATATATATATATATATATATACTAGCTAGCCACTCGTATTCGAAGATACACATCTACTAGTGCATCTATGCTGAGTAGACCCTAGTTACAGTCTGTGGGAAAGAGCGTGTTATCTAGCGTGATCAGCAATATGAACAAGGCCAGCACACTCAATCCCTCCGCCACGATGACTTTTGACTTCGTGCATGGGAACATCGACGGCCCACAAGAGTTCTGTCAACCCAATTTCACTCACAAGCTTGTGTCAACCCGTGGTATGGTTTTCCAGCACACGCATATATATATATATATATATATATATATATATATATATATATATATATATATATACGCAAAAACACAATATAATTAAAAAAAACAAAACAACAGATTTTAATAAGATAGATCGTAATGATAGGGCTTATGAATTAATTTTTTTTATAAATATTTAAAATAAACATTTACATTTCATCCTGGAGCAAAAAAATAATTAAAATAAGACAAGAGTGAAATGATGCATAATATTTATGAAATGAAAATTAATTAGCAATTTTATATTTACAATTTACATTACATTTAATTTTTAACAAATTTAAAATTTCCATTTCGTCCGGTAAGAGCAAACGTGTCGAATTTTCAGAACTGCGAATGACATGTTAATATTTCTTTGAATTCGAAATTCTATGATTTTTATTGTTATCACTATATTTAGAATATTTTCATCAGCAAATCTTATGACTCATTTACTAAACTTGAAAAGGGTCATAACAAATAAACTTGCATTCTTTTACTTCTTCACGTCTAGACGCTCAAAAAAAAAGAAATATTTCTCAGATATCGAACTGTTCAAAGCGGAGTTGTTTTAAGAATGATCTGATTCAGATTCACAGTTCCAATGACATAACCATTTTTTAGCTTTTGTTCTATTATTATTATTATTATTATTATTATTATTATTATTATTATTATTATTATTCTCCAATCTGTGTTCGCGTTACACTATATAGGCTTCTTAATCTTTTTAATTGTATTTTAAGTCTTTTGACTTCAATTCGATTTGAATTTTTTCTTTGCCTTTTGATTTA
Organism: Acanthosepion pharaonis; assembly: GCA_903632075.3. Classification (NCBI taxonomy): domain Eukaryota; kingdom Metazoa; phylum Mollusca; class Cephalopoda; order Sepiida; family Sepiidae; genus Acanthosepion; species Acanthosepion pharaonis. Next base: position 4,433,385 of record CAHIKZ030002224.1, on the reverse strand, counting down.
ATTTTTATCCTTATCTTTTATTTTTATTTTTCCACATATCCAGCGGAAATTGCCGTAACTGAATTACATTTTTATCTAAGAATAGTATCATTGTCGAAGTGTGTATACATATGTGTATGTACATATTCATTCATCTATCTATCTATCTATCTATCTATCTATCTCTCTCTCTCTCTCTCTCTCTATATATATATATATATATATATATATATATATATATATATATATATATATACATTTTAGGCTTCCGTATTTGATGAAGTTGAGAATTGATCACAAATGCAAAATCTATAGTATTTTTCGTATTTGTGTTTTGTCTGATGAATCGGTTAGTGACCTTTCCACTAATTCCTAGTAACGGTTGGGTGAGGTATGATGTATCTTATAAAGTTTATATTATTTCTAATTGGCCTCGACAAGTCTAAAATTTTAGCCTCTGGTCGAAATTGTTTTTCTAACTCCCATAACATTAGTAACTTTACATAGACAAATTTCTTCTTAGTGTGGGCTGTACTTATCGAGATTGATTTTTGTATTTCTCTTAACCTGGATTACTAGGTATAATTATTCAATATGTTCTGATTTTTTTTTTCATTCCATGCTTCTTTTTTTTTTATCAATATCCACATTTTTCTATTTCGATTTTCAATTCTTTATACTTCGAATGCTTTTCAAATTTCTTGGTTGCTATGTTACAATCCATATAAATTCGTAGGTGACTTTTTTGTATTTCTCATTGTGAAGAGACTCTGATCTTGCACCGCAAAATAAAGCCTTTCGTTTCAGCCTTTAATCCAGATGCTCGTAACCATCTATGTGTTAACTTTATCAACCTCAGCTTTATTAGCACATTCTGTATATTGGTCATGCAGAGGTTTTTATTATTATTATTATTATTATTATTATCATCATCATCATCATCATTATATTTCGATTTCTACTCTTGTCCCACTATCTACCATGTCTGCGAGAAGACATATGGCAGGTAGTGGTGTGTTTTTATGGATACATTTTATGATCTGTTTTTTCTCACCCCCATAACATCACTAGCGTTACATGGATAAAGTCATTGATGTACTTATCAACGCTATTTCTTGTATTTCTCTTAGCGAAAAGACACTGGTCTTGTCCTTAAAAAATAAAACGTCCCGTTTAAGCATTTTTATCCAGATGTTCTTAACCATCGATGAGCGTTAACTTTATCAACATCGCATTTATTAGCCTCGTTCTGGATATTGGCCATGCAGAGATTTGCCTTACCAGCTTTCTTTCATTTGTTCAAGAGCTTTATCCTCGGCTTTCTTTTTCATTTTTTTTGTTGCAACCGTTTGTTTTCTGTTGTTTTTTTTTTCTACAAAATGTAAATTTCGTTTATCCTTGCAACCTTCTTTCATGCTTGAATATATTTTTCTTTCTGTTTTCGTGCTGTTTGACTAATTGTATCATCCAATCCTTTGTTGTTACCATGTATGTGTGTAAGTCAATTGTCAACTTGTATGACTATTCTAGCTGAATAAGACCTCTTCCACATTCTTTACTGGGTATGTTTTGACGGTCCACATCAAGCTTTGGATAATGCATGTTATGATTAGAAAGAAGATTTCTTGTCTTAGAATGCAATCGTCTGATGCCATTTATACTACAGTTCAAGATGCTGAATATATATTGAATCACTGCTAAGGCAAGGCTATCTATGGCCATAATTCTGATCTGAGAATTCAATTCAGTTATAAGTCTAACCCCTATATAGTACAGTTTTCTTACTATTTCTTTCGTTTTTAGGGTGATTTCTTTCCCTTATATTTACACTGAGGTACTTATAGCTTCTTCTTGCGCTCCGTTTTTTATTATTCCCCAGGATCTAAGATAATAGAGATGGTTTATTGTAGTGATCCTGATAAAATTGTAGCTTTAGCACATTTATTAAAACCGAATTCCATTCCAATGCCATCACTGAGATATATTAATGTTTTCAGGAGATCTTCTGACTGTCATTCTTAGCATACAACTTTAAGTCATCCATGTAAAATAGATGTATTATTTTCTTTTGAGATATTTTAAAACCTATTCACTTCATGTTAAGTTCGCTGGTTAATGTTATTAGGAATATGAAAAATAGTAAGGGAAGCAACAAGTCAACTTAGAATATTTCTCTGTTGATGTTTATTTCACAAGACTACATTTATAAAGTTAAAGTGTTGTTGAAATTGATGAGGAACGATAAATTCTATATACTTAAATAATTCTAAGATCCAGGAAGGGGTACACTATCGAATGCTGTTACTGGAATCTGTCCTGGCACCACTCAGAACGCACCTTTTTAACTCTTCTAAATATTCAATATTATTTTCACGATGATTGGTATGTATCTCAGTTTCTTCATTATGATCTCTGGTCTGTGTGATGTTAGTACCTTTCATGTGTAATTCTGGTTCCGTTTCATGTCGTGGCGATTCAACTATTCAGGTTGTAGTTCTTTTTATTTCTTTAAGTTTTTGTCAACTGATTTTTTCCCATGATTTACCTTCATACATTGGCTACTTAACCTTTTCGTCAAAGTATTTTCTAATTGCTTGTCCAAACTAATATCGCCAAATGTCATATGTTTAGCAAGTTATCTTTTTTTGAGGTGTGTGCAACACTATTTTGCCTATCCCTTCTTTAAATAAAATGGTTATGGATCTAGTTGGAGAATTTAAAGAGCCATCATTGTGTTTAACCCGGTGGTGGGTACCTGAAGATTTGTTCAGGAGTTTGTTTCTATGGCAATTTTTTTCGACCTCTGGTACATCCCAGCCTGAGGGACAGCCCTCCCCCTATTTATCCACTGGAAGAACCATAATGGATTTTTGGTTTGACTTTTAGTTCTCAAATTTTCCCACAAGTAACGCACGGGTTCAAAAGTCAACACAAAGTCGCCTGGCACATTAGGAAATGGTCTTTTACAGACAAGGTTCCAAAGCCTGTAAGAGATCGTTCAATCGTCGGTGCGATTAACACCTTGATTTTGGGGGTTGTTGTTTCCTTCCCGTTTAAAAAAAAATCTAGCAAATTGACCTTACAAAGATTTAACTTAGTATAAGTCGCAATGATTACAACCAGATGAAACTTCAGGTAGACATACATTGGGGGTTATCACGAGGAAAAAAATAGGTAATCATATATACATGCATATATACGCATCGACAAAAATATGCTATACTTAGATAAAAAGAGCAATTCAGTTATGCAAACTTCCATTGGAACTGTGGAAACTCTGAAATAAAAAATGATAAAAAATTAAAATTACAAAAATGAAATTTGAAATAAAGTTAAAAAGACAAAAATACTAATTAAAAATGTTATTATTATTATCATCATCATTCGATTTCTGCTATGGACACACTACCTACCAAGTCTGCGGAAAGACCTAAGGCAGGTCGTGGTGTGTTGTTATGGCCACATTTCATGTTAATTTTTTTTTTTTTTTTTTTTTTATCTCCGATGAAGTTGCTAGCGTTACATAGACAAAGTTCTCCTTAGTGTGTGTGCTGTACTTAATAAGACAATTTTCTGTATGTCTCTTAAGCTGGGGTTTCCAGGGATTCTTTCAATGTGTTATTATTATTATTATTATTATTATTATTATTATTATTATTATTATTATTATTTACTTTGATTTCTCTTGTATTTCCTTTCCAGTCCCAACCAGCGACCTAAGGTCAGAAATAGCTTTATGATATTTTCCACTGATCATGTTTATAAAATACATAAAAAAGCTAATATCACACACTTTGTTCATAGATAAAGCTGGTTTTAGGTGATATTCATACCAATTACTTGCAGTTTTCTTCCTGTAAATGTTTCATATATTCTGATGTAGATATTGGTACATTCTATCATACCGAATTTTATATTCAATGCGTGCTACCATTGTGCATCCTGATATAAGATGGTTAAATGATTCTGAATAGTAATTACAGAATCAGCGTTTGGGGTCAACACATTATTAGTGTCATATTTATTATTATTATTATTATTATTATTATTATTATTATTATTATTATTATTATTTTCTTTGATTTCTGGCGTTTACACATTTCTTTCCGTGTCCCGCCCAGAGATCTAAGGTTAGAAATGGCATCATGACACTTTCCACTGACAAAAAAATATATATATTGCATAGATAAAGCCCTTCGTAAAGTGTGGACAGTACTTGTCAGGACAATTTTTTTGTATCTCCTTGAGGCATGGAATTCCAGGAATCCCTTCAATTAGTCTACTGCAACCTTTTCCAACCAGTCCTAGAGCTCCAACTACAACAGAGATTGTTGATGTTCCCATATGCCACATTTTCGAGATTTTTATTTCAAGGTCCTTGTATTTTGACAGCTTTTTGAATATCTTCAAAGATACATTGCAGTCTGCAGAGACTGCCATATCAATAAGGAGGCACCGTTTTTGCTTGTGGTCTTTAATAACAATATCTGGGTGGTTGGTTTTGATTGTTCTGTCAATGTGTATTGTGTAGTCCCATAGAATTGTAACAGGTCCTATCTCCGTAACCGGGTCTGGGCTATTATTATTATTATTATTATTATTATTATTATTATTATTATTATTATTATTATTATCGCAGTTTATGTACTGTTTAATACAATCAATTACCAATTCTCTCACTTGAGATCCCAAGGTATATGATGTTTTCTTTCTTATTTTATGGAGCATATAGAATTGAAATAGATTTATATGTATGTGTGCATTACATATAAAAACACACTATTGTATTTCCGATAAAGACAGATTTCCTCTGATTTTCTCAATATATATACCTGTCTTTTGCTTCACCATTCCTATAGATTTCTAGAGATTCTCATATTGCCAGAAAGAATGCTGGCTGTAATAAATTTTTATTTCTCTTTCCAGATCTTCATATTCGGAGGACTTTTGCGTTCATAACATATTTATAGGAACATTTTACTGTTAGAATATATTCCCGTGCATGTGAATCCTTTTCTCACCATGTCTCCTTCAATTTATTTGTGGTTGAGGAAGATCACCATGTTCTTAGATGGTCAACAGGCTCTTCAGCATATATACAAAAGCGACATTTTCGATCGTTCTTATGAGAATTACGTGCTAGGTAGGATAGGACATTGATGTTGTTTTTGAGTTACTAGGATGTATCGCTTTCAGTTTTAACACAACAGTTGATGGATAATAAATTTATCAATATTAATATCTCGTGTCAGAAATGTACATCGGTCAATTTTTATTGCATTTTTTGTTGTTGTTGTTTATTTTTTCATTGTCCTGATGCTGTCATTTGTTAATCATTTGAAACATCTGTTAGAATGTGTCTTTGATAGCATAAAATTGGACTCTAGGCTTTGGAACAGGGAATGTCAATCGTAGATCTTTCTGCAGATCATTACACATAAGGTGATTTCGCTAAATAACATTCCATTTTAAACACCTATAGAATTATGTATTTGTATATTCATTTCGTCTTATTTTATGTAACCTGTCGCTTCAGGATGTAGACGATCCTTGCCCTCAACATATTCCTCTCTCTTGAAGTTCTAAATAAGTTTTGTCTTTTTGATTCAGGAGCAAGCGAATGTGAACCCCAACCCAACAATCAGGTAATTAAACCATATAACTAACAGAACTCATCAAATTTTGATGAATAAATAGCCATATCCCTATCTGTAACGGGATTCACCCGGGGTGGGTTGAGCCGGCTCCAATATTGGAGTTTCATGGGAATCTGGAATACACAAGCGGTCCCCAACCGCATGTATAGCACATGAGATTTGATTATAGTGGTGAAGGTTTCGTGCAGGACCATCTGCACTTTTTGAAGGGCCGATTATAGAACCAGCTTTATCTATGAACAAAGTGTGTGATATTAGCTTTTTTATGTATTTATAAACATGATCAGTGGATAATATCATAATGCTATTTCTGACCTTAGGTCGCTGGTTGGGACTGGAAAGAAAATATATATACAAGAGAAATCAAAGTAAATAATAATAATAGTAATAATAATATTAGCAGGTGCACTACATGCCATAAACGCTCCAAACGGCCCTCCGCAGGTTTTTGAATTCAGAGTTGTCTTTCTCCTAGACCAGTTGCCATCCAGGGCTATAGAACCCAGTCTGCCCTGCTATTTACCCATAGCTGGAGGGGGAAACAAGAGGATTCATTCCTTTCCCAAGGGTATTAGCACGTAAGTGAATGCAATGGATTCGACTGGAATTCGAACTCGGCTCCCCGATTCCTCAATTCAAGCCGCTATCCATTAGCGCAGCAATATCGAATCGGAGATAGGAAAAGAACAGTGCGGCTTCGTCAAAGACACTGGAACAACGAGCGAGATATTATTTTTATTATTTTTTTAAGCTTTTCATCCAAAGCAAGGCGGCAGTGCCACTAGCATGCAAGGCGTTACAGAAAGGGGGAGCAAGAGTAAAGAGGCGTGAAAGATGAAAGGATAAAGAGAAGAACGGGGAATAGATCAAGGCATCTGAAGATGTCGACTGACATTGCATTTTAATAGTTGAAGATTATGTCTATTCGGGAAGTAAGTAAGAGGAAGGGAGGTCCACAGACGGGAAGTGCGAGACATGAAGCTATTGGGGTAGAAAAACTACATTTAACCGTTTCGACATGAAAGGGTGAGATTGCGATGCCTACCTAGTGGCATGTTTAAATTCATAGAGTTTGGGAACTAGCGAAAATAGCTGGTCAGAGCAGTTACCGTCAAATATTTGTAGAAAAGACTGAGGGATACAAGAGCACGTCTGTGAGAGAGTGACTGTAAACGAGATACCAGATCACGGCCAACAACATTGAATATTCATCTCTGGATTTTGTTTAGGACCCTAAGACAAACAGCGGGGGCAGCAGCCCATATATGACAGCAATATTTCATGTAAGGGTGAATGGTTGATTTATAGATTTGTAGGGTGGACTAGGGTGAGAAGAACTTTCTGAAGCGACATAGAAAACCAACTTTATTTACTGATCCTAAAAAATTTGACACAAAAAAATGAAATTCTGATTTAATAGTACTCACTGCTAATAGATCTTATAGCACTAGATTAAGACACGTATGAGGTAAACATATGTATATATCAGCAAACAGGCACAAATAAATTCACTGATTGTATCTCTGCAAATATCTTTCTTCCAAAAGACCATACATTAAAGTATAAGACAACAATAAACTGAAAATGGTTGAATTATCAGATAAGCTGTTGTCTTTTCATATTTTCCCAGAGAAACTTTCAAATATTTTCAAATATTTCTGGCTCGAAAATACATTTTTATTCTAATTATTTTTTTTCCGATTCGATATATACAGAATGTGATGTTCATATTCACAAATGGTGATTATCTTTACGCTTCACAGAATATATTGGCAAAGAATACATTCTTTTGCATTGATTATATCTAAAAATTAGGGAGACACAAAATTCTTCCCCATGAAAAAAAATCGTCCTCGATAAAGTGGCGAATTGGACAAGTTTTTATCTCATTTAAGATAAACATTCGTACTTTATTTCTTGTTCAAAAGCATTCTGTCCAATAAAGACAATTTCATATTGATATGGAGACATATATATATATATATATATATATATATATATATATATATATATATATATATATATATATATATATATATATATATATATATATATATATATATATATATATATATATATATATATATATATATATATATATATATATATATATATATATATATATATATATATATATATATATATATATATATATAGGTGGTGTAATGGCTAGCAAGCTTGTCTGACTAGAACAATTACGACTGAGTAGTGAGTTCGATCATTACTGGGTGCTCCATACTTCTGGCCTTGTGTCACATCTAAGCAGCGCTTAGAAAATCACTATACATATATATATATATATGTGTGTGTGTAAGCAGCATATATTCCTTTAATCATGTTTCATAAAATAAAAAGACATATGAGATTTAATTCTTTTTAGAATAATCCTTTCCTTTTCTCCATTCAGTTTCTTGATGTTAGGATGAAATTCATCAAGGAAGGCGTCGTTGTTTTTTCGAACCCAAGTTATTTCGATCTCCTCAACGATCATCCTCAGGGGGGTGAATTAGAAAGACAAACCTATTGAAACATGTGATCGTTGTTATGGTGATTTTAAAAAAATCACAGGTGAACTCGCTCTATTATTAATATTTTAAATTTTTTTAATTTATGCGTTGCAATTTTGGAATTGTTGCAAGACGTCTTGATTGTATAATATTGATAATGGTGCCTTCCTTGATGAATTTTATCTTCACATCAAGATACTGATATGGGAACAGGAACGGATTATGATATATATATATATATATATATGTATATATATATATATATATATATATATATATATATATATATATATATATATATATATAATATATATATATATATATATATATAATAATAGATATATATATAATATAATATAATATATATATATATATATATATATATAATATAATATATATATATATAATATAATATAATATATATAATAATAATATATATATATATAATATAATATATATATATATATATATAAAACTATTTTTAAATCAATTAATTTATAATATATATATATATATATATATATATATATATATATATATATTATAAATTAATTGATTTAAAATATGGTTTTTTTTCGCTACCCAGTTCCAACCATGTTTCAAAAATAGAAGCTAAAAACCCCGAATTTATTTTGCAATTAAATTAAAAGCATTAGTTCCATTTCATCTTCAAGCGAATTTTGGAGTAACTTTTAAAAATTACCGGGTTTTTAAAGACACAGCTAAAATCACGTTTCCATGGTTACAGAATATTCTACTTAAATTGAACAAGGGGTGTCAAGATTTTCCTTATGTCAGTATCATCGTATCAGTTATTAGCTACAATTTGGTAAGGGGTAGGGATGTATTTTACAATGAAACCTGACATCAGTTGAATGGATGTCGTCTGAATTTTTAAAAATATATATATATATGTATACATAAAGAGAGAGAAAGAGAGAGAGGGGAAAGAGAGAAACAGAAGTACATTGATAGATACACACATAGATAGATACATAGACATATAGATAAATATGTACATTAATATAGTCTTACCTAGTAATAATTAAAAATAATTTATATAATATACGCCAATGATTTTTAGCTAGGAGGATTTATCATTATTTACACTATTTATTGTCAGATATTTATATCAATATTTACACTAATCATTATTTACATTATTCATTGTCAACTATTGTTGTTTATTATTCAAATTATTGTCATACTGAACAGTACTAATTAAACATACGAACTGGACGAGGTATCTCTAGACATGAGCAATGAACCAAGAAGAATATACACTTGTAGATTAAATAAAGGGTTCAGTTGATAATTCCCTGTAGGTTACCTAGATAGACATATACTTGAGTTAGGCCGCAGAGTACAACTACCAAATCGTTGTTATAATAAAAACCAAGACACGGGCAATAGTCCGAATATAAATAGTGTAAATAATAATTTACATCGTTGAAATACATTGATGAATAATAGCCAAATTAAGACACTTCACTGTTAGTTAGTCCTTCACATGAAATATCCAAGCCGAAACACAACCAATCAAATTTAGCGTTACATCCACCATTCAAAATTACACTTGGTAAATTAGTTTTTATTTACGTCTTCGGAAAATGTACATATTTTCCGTTAGGATGTGAAGTTTGACTGATTTCATGCCTTCAGCCAGTATTCTTTATATTCTGTATTTGTATTCTTTCTCTCTGTATAACTTTAGCAAAACCAATTTACATTTCAATCTATTTTTGCTTATCGCAGTGTTAGTTTACAATCTCATTTCAAGACAAACATATTATTATTTGTCCTTATCTCGCGAAAGTTCATTACAATATATATTTTTATCATGTGACGTTGTATCATTCTTCCAATACTGGGCAAAATTTATCTATCTGAAATTAAAAAATGTACGTATGTATATATTTTATGTATATATATATATATATATATATATATATATATTTTATATATATATATATATATATATATATATATATATATATATATATATATATATATATATATATATATATATATATATATATATATATATATATATATATATATATATATATATATATATATATATATACAGAGAGACAGAGACAGAGAGACAGTGAGTCTGCTCTAAATTTTATGCACAAATATACACACTTCAGGAAAGAAAAAATTGTATATATACTCTATATATAGTGATATCCCAAGATTACTAAAAGTTTCCTTGAGATTCTGCAACCATGAGAGATGCAAGAATGTTGGAAATGGTAAATATATTTATTAGTACGGCTAAATACTGCTTGGACAACGTTGGCTAAAGTGTCTTCTGGATGGCTGCAGAGAATTTATCAATTTCTTGTCTTTGCCGATACGTAGCATGTTTTACGGTCCACCATAAAAATATCTGCTTGTGTTAAATGTATTGGAGGTGGTTGTCTAAACTCAATGCTCCATTGCCACTGGACTTCAACAACATTCTAAAATTTGAATTACCACTATAAAATAATACTACATTCTTCCAACAATAAATCTACATACGCCATGTTGTAGAGTTTGATATTACAACCATGTGTGAAATGCCTTCCGTCGAGAAATGTCATACTACACTGAACAATGTTATCGGAATTTGATAAAACAAACAATGTTCTTGACTGGATACATCTATACATTCACCGACTTGCAAACTTGTTCATTCTTTAACCATTCTATAAATATAGCCATTTTTAACAATACATCTATACGCAAACACAC
>CAHIKZ030002224.1:4392500-4415000 GCA_903632075.3 Acanthosepion pharaonis | reverse complement strand
CTATTTATCTATCTATCTATCTATCTATCTATCTATATATATATATATATATATATATATATATATATATATATACATTGGGTATATTTAGGCAGCAATTTTTCATTGATGCATGTTTCATTAAATAATATAGAGAAGATTTGTCTATTTATTTTAAGTATTTGTCTATTTATTTTAAGTATTGGTCTATTTATTTTAAGTATTGTCTGATGAGCTTAATAACATTATAATTGAAAGACGAAAGGAAATCACCATATCGATGCACGTTTAAATCAAATCTAGGATTTCGGCTTACATAAGCCATTATCAAGGGTGACAATTACTTTTCAATATATCAACGAATACATGATACATGTTTCATGAAAAATTTCAAAGCAACTACTAAATCGTGTATACGAGACGCGGAAGCGAAAATCGCGTCGCATCTCGTGACGTCACACATCACCACGCGAGTGAGTAAACGTGAATTATTAAGTATGGGAAGCCGTTGATATAAACCAATGGCTTATGTTATCAATTATAGGCATTTAGGAATGTTTGTGTACGTGTATATATATATATATATATATATATATATATATATATATATATATATATATACATATATATATATATACATACACACACATATATATGTGTGTGTGTATATATATATATATATATATATATATATGTGAGTATAAATATATAAATATATATATATATATATGTGGGGGGGTGTATACGTTATGATATGCACAAGTACATGTTCACTTCCTAAAACATAATCAAATATTTGATTCGAAAGGCATTCTTCGTTAGGTTGGAATCATTTCACCATCGACATATATAGAAAAATATGAATTTTAATTGTTTTTTCTTGTCAGATGGTCGACAGTGTTTGTTGTTTGTCTTCTCAAATATAATGATGAACATCTGAAGTACAGATTCTATAGAAAAACGCCTGAGAAATCCCGACTTTCTCAACATTTTGTGGAATACGGCGGTTTTATAGACTACACAGGTGGTAGATTCTGTGTATTGAGAAAGCATGCATGTTGCTAGTTGCAGTCTGCATTCTTAGATTCCAATCGGAATTGGCATATTCAACCTTGGAATGTTCCATACAACTGCACTCTTCACATTCCCTGTTCCTCATCAAGAATTAAACTGACGCCTTTCTGAATACCACGCTAGAGTAGAGTAGATTTAACTGTTTCTATGAACAACAATATAGAACCTTTTTCACGATCTTCTTTCAATCACAATAAAATTCAACTGATTCTTCTCAGATGTATGTAGATAGATAGATAGATAGATAGATAGATAGATAGATAGATAAGAAAAGAACTGCGATAGATAGATAGATAGAGATAGATAGATAGATAGATAGATAGATAGATAGATAAGAAAAGAACTGAGATAGATAGATAGATAGATAGATAGATAGATAGATAGATAGATAGATAAGAAAATCACTGCGACTGATAGATAGATAGATAGATAGATAGATAGATAGATAGTTAGATAAGAAAATCACTGCGATAGATAGATAGATAGATAGATAGATAGATAGATAAGAAAATCACTGCGACTGATAGATATATAGATAGATAAATAGATAGATAGATAGATAGATAGATAAGAAAATCACTGCGACTGATAGATAGATAGATAGATAGATAGATAGATAGATAGATAAGAAAATCACTGCTATAGATAGATAGATAGATAGATAGATAGATACGATACGATACATCTAGTTGAGTTTCGTTGTATTTTTTAAAAATATTTAGAAATCTATTTTTGAATTATAATGCATACCTGATCGCTGAATTTGGTATTGATTATCTTCAAGTTATTTATACAAATCGTATAAAATTCCCCAAAATAAACGAAGCCCAAAGCAATGACTAAATTGCAATATGACAAATTCTACCTCGATACAGTTTGGAAACAAGTATATACAACCTTGGGGATGATCCAAGCTGAAACACTGGTCTCGTTGAAGGACTGAAAATTGTAACAGCAAAAGTAGTCACCTACGAAAGAAAAAGACTAAATAAATGACAGGCGAACTTCTTGATTTAATGCAAAAGAGAGTAGGTCATTCAAAGAAATAAAGCAGAATATATGAGATAGAAAATAAGAAAAAGCAACGGTAAGGATGTCAAATGTTCTGTAACACTATATATGCAGAAAATATCAATTGTTTTCATAGATTTTAAATTGAAAATTAATAATTTAGATAATAAATCACATTTTAATATCTTAAAAATATTACACATTTTCTGTTAAGGTTAATCTATAAGGCAAGCGTACAAATTAAAATTGTGGAGAGTAATACAAAGTTTGTGTAACTTCTATATAACGATGCTGAAAAATTGTAAAGTCGTTTTGTTAGCTGGGTTACAGAGTCCTGATTGGTAACTTTACTTCTATTAATCTTTTGCGATAAGGTCATTATTTACATTATTTCTATTCGGACTAATCTCCTCGTCTTTGTCGTCATTACGACAACGTTACGTCCGTTGTGTCATTACCTGTTGATCGAGAAAAAGTTCAGGGAATTATTAATTAATTATTATTAACCCTTTATTTAGTCTACAGATTCTTTTTGTTTCACGTCTACAGAAACCTCGTCATTTCTTGTACCAGATGACTTATCCTCAGATATAAAAGTGGAGGACAATATTCCGACTATAAGTAATGTAATTAAATATTTCGTTTTTAAAATAACAGTCTTCTTCTTTTCTTCTTCTTCTTGCTCTTCTTCTTCTTTTCTTCTTTTTCTTCTTCTTTTCTTCTTTTTTCTTTTTCTTCTTGCTCTTCTTTTTCTTCTTGCTCTTCTTCTTTTTCTTCTTTTTTCTTTTTCTTCTTCTTCTTCTTTTCTTCGTCTTCTTCTTGTTCTTCTTCTTTTCTTCTTCTTCTTTTCTTCTTCTTCTTCTTTTCTTCTTCTTTTCTTCTTCTTTTTCTTCTTTTTTCTACTTCTTTTCTTCTTTTTCTTCTTTTCCTTTTTCTTCTTCTTCTTTCAATATATGGAAATATGAAAATACATAAGATATAGTTACAAGCGATACATTTTCATAATAAAAAAAGTGTAAAATCAACAGTAATACATAATTGAAAAAACAATCCAGCAATATTTTTAACAGAAACAAACTATCAAAGCTTACAAGAAAATAAATTTCCGACATTAAATGACCCATAACCAGTTCATATACCGTTAAGCAAACAAAAAAAAAACAAAAACAAAACAAAGTAAACCCTGTTTCCACAGAGGGTGTATCTGGAGTACTAGGCTCAAATACTGAAGTCACAATTACTATGCCAGGAAATTATGAACCAAAGAGTTATAGTACTGGACATTTGTAGGAAGCTGGTGGATTCAGCAGCTGAAACATGTCAACAAAAATCAACAACAAAAAACAGCAGCTAAAACAAAAAGTCCAGACTGTATTTCTGTCTTCATATTTTTCTTAACTAAACGTAAATAACCTGGCGATGCTGAATTCAATTTCACTGATTTTCCTCAAACATTTCTTTATCTTTTTATCTCCGTTTGTATTTATTAAAACCATGTCATTTAGCTAAAATGACTGTTCTTGATAAATAACGAAAAATAAAAATTAAAAATTCGTTAGTTAACAATGAATATCAATTAAAATATCGATAAGTTAGAAATAAAAGACATCAGCAATGATTAAATTTTTTCTTCCTTTGTTCATCGGTGTATCAAGATTTAGACATCAACACTCATCTCGTTACATGTTAATTTCCCGTTGTCCATTAAACATGTCTTCTATCATACGAATATATCAGGAAAATATACGTTCATTTTCTTCAATGTACTCAAAACAATTCGTATAAAAATCATCCAGAAGTGCGCAAAAAAATACCCTTTTATATGTATACATACATGCGAAGTCTTAAAATCTAGCATCAAGTTTTCAGAAATGCTAAGTTATTCTCAACACTGGGGGTTCCAAGAAAATTGTTTTCTAATTTGAATGTTTGTCACGAATTCCTCCCTGTATTATTCCTTTAAATAGACCATCCTTTATTGGGCTTCTAATTTGAAGAAAATCAAACTTGACTGCTTTCATTTTAGCATTGCTGACTTGTGGAAATATCTACCTCATGAAAAATTCAAATCCGGAACTTATCTGTTTCATTCACATTGTATTGAATTGGGAAAGTTATCCATCCATGTTAACTCCATCTATTTATGTGTTAAATAACTGGTTACACTTGGCACTTCGATGGCAGCCAGACTAGGCGAAAGATTACTCAAAATCAAAAACTGTGAAGAAGACAATTTGATTACATGCAACTATCTTTGTAAAGAATTATTTGCAGACAACAACAACATCAACAACAACAATAATAATAATAATAATAATAATAATAGCAACAACAGCAACAAGAGGCATAAAAAGGTAGCTACAAATGTGCACTAGAAGATATGCAAGAAGCAAAGAATCGAAACTACTGAGAAATGGTATGAGCACCAACTAGACATATTGATCCAAAATATCTATGTAACTATCCTCTGGGACATGGTAATTCAAACTGAAAGAGAAATAAAAGACAACAGACCTGATATTATAAAAAAAAAGACAAGCAATTCAGGGAGTCTATGTTTATTGACATAGCAGTACCATCGATGAGAAAAACTTTCATGAAAATTATCGAGAAATTTTCCAAATACAAGGATATCGAGATTAACAGGATGTAAGGAATGAAGACTGAGACTGTACCAATAGTAAGCGGAACACTGGGCCTCGTGAGAAAAGGAATGGACAATTTTACTAACACTGTCCCAGCTGACATCAATATGCAAGTTGCCCAAAAGATCACTCTACTAGGAACATACCGATATGCAAAGAAATGTGCTATCAGCCAAATGACATTTCACCTATAGGGCCTAAGAACCGTAGTTTGGACCCGAGTCTTCAGGATACAAAGCAGGAAACCTAACATACAAATAATAATAATAATAATAATAATAATAATAATGAACTTGTGGAAAATAATGATCACATACTTTCTGTAGGGATATGCCATGCAAATACTGGATTTTACAAATTTAGTTGTTTTAGTGAACTAATCAATAATTGTTAAATTGCAGTGAAGGTAAAAATATATATTTGAATATTTGTTGCGTTTCTATTCAAGATTGAGACACCTGTAGGCATATATATAAATACAAACAAGCACACAAACACGCGCACAGACATGAGAAAATTCAAATGTAAAACAGCAGCGAACCCTCTCTTACATGTGCATATGTAATCACATCAATGTAGATATCGTTTTACGCCAAAGAATTCCTAAATCACGAAAGGTGTCACTCATTTTTCCAGTTTGTCATAGATTTTCCAATAATTATGTATATAAAATAGAGCATAATTTCAGCAGCAATATGGAAAAAATTAATCTCTTACTAAAATAAGAAATTATTGGATAAATAAGTTCACAACATTGTAGAAAAAAAGGTAATATAAATATAAAACAATAATAAATATCCTTTGAATACGGAAAGATAACGAGCAAAGTTTATATAAAATATGACATCCAGATAAGAAACTAAGTTGGCTCGACAGAAAGTGAATGGAAACAAAGATACTACAATCGTAAATTGATCCCGAATACCGAAAATGTAGAAACTGTAGAATTCTCTCAAAATATTGGCAGATAAAAGAAAGTAAAAGTATTCGTGAGAAATCCTTCCGACAAAGGAATCATATAATGGTAAAAACGAAACATGTAATACTTGCGTTTTGGGTAAACATTCCATTTGACGAAATATAGTTAACTTGAATTAAATACAAGAAATATTTAGCTGTTGCTAAATGTTTAATCCGATTAACTTTGGTAACAGTCACCAAACGTCATGTATATACTATCTATTACTAATTTATCTTAATTTTTTCGTTTCCCTTTTTTTATCTATTCCTATAATTATTGCATATAAGATGGATTTCCCCATAATCTTGCCAGTAGCCTATAAATAAAAATTATGTTGGGCACATTTAATTTGTGCCTGAAGATTGCTTCATGTAAAAATGAGTATCATCTATCGGGGAGGAATAATTATATAAAATTGTTCTGAGTATCATTCTCTCTCCCTCCCCCTCCCTCCCTCTCTCTCTCTCTCTCTCTCTCTCTTTATATATATATATATATATATATATATATATATATATATATATATATATATAAGTTTGCATTGAGATCAAGACCAGGGGCGAAAATCTGTTTCGTGCATTTATCTGGCGATTGCGTTCAAGCATGGAACAGTATTTCTTCGCTCGGTTTTGATCTCAATGTCCACTTGTGGGTGTTGAACAAACACAGAATGTGCCTGTGTGATCATGTGAATTAGAGACAGCTATATATATATATATATATATATATATATATATATATATATATATATATGAGAAAAATTTCTCAGTTAACCTATAGAAAAAAGTCAATATTTATAAATCTAAAAGACAATAGGAAAAATGTAATATTATTAAATTCTTATTACTGAACAATTAATCAATTCCTTTACAAATAATTTGATATAAAAAAAATAATTCAGAATATCTGTTGATCTGAAAAAAAGAAAATTTTAACTAAGAAAAAACGTAATCCAGTTGTGATTTTGGGAAATATATTGATCAGTAAAAGAAATCCTTGAGAGAAACGTGTTTGGTGTATAGAGACTTAACAACAAATGCAATGCATGAGACATTCTGTTGGTGCCATATTCAATAATCAGTGGAAGACATTATATATAATCGATAACCAATCGATATCTTACCTTGTAACTAAGAGAGCGAATATGTTTCAAATAAAAATATCGCAAAGATATATCGTCACTCTTTTCTTCCTCACTCAAGTGATGTACTTGGGCGTTGGATAAAATCGTAACGGCGTGCAAATGAAAGTGTATTTTTTGACGTTCGCGATTTTATGTTTGAATAATAATTATTTTACTCGGATTTCGGCAAATTCACAAATAAACATAATTATATATATATATATATATATATATATATATATATATATATATATATATATATGCGTGTCTATGTTTGTTATATAGCTCTTTGAGAAATTGTGTGTTTACAGGTATTTAGCCATGTGTGCAGACAAACTATTTATGTTTATATGCAATAATTACTCATTAAAATTGATTTTATCTCTGTTAACTGATTTTCCGAAAGCATTATAATACCTGCGCACTGAGATTGAAATACACGCGCACACAATTAACACACACACACACACACACGCACACACACACACACACACATATATATATGTGTGTGTGTGTGTGTGTGTTCCGGAAAGTTCTTGTTGAAAATACAATTATACTTGAACATGAAAACAATAAACAAAAACTAAAATTTCTTAAAGGTATATACATAAAACAGTTGAAACCTAACTTGAACAAAATAAACTACGAAATCGCCACAAATATTCTTAAATGCCTATAATTGATAATAGAAACCAAGAAACCATTGGTTTATACCAACGGCCTCCCATAATTAATACTTCTCGTTTTCACTCTCTTTTGGCCATGCGTGACGTCATGAGCTGCGACGCGATTTTCGTTTGTTTGAAATTCCTCATGCAACACCCTAAGTCAAACCACCCTCCATCCATAATTAAGCATATACCCTCATCAATAGAGAATAGAATCAGCATTAACTCCGCTAATAAAGAAATATTCCAACAACACAGTAATTATTATTACGCAGCACTAAAAAATAATGGATACAAAAATGCTAACATCAATTATAAAAACAATTGTACTAACCAGAAGAAAACAGGAAAAAAAAATCATTTGGTATACCCCTCCGTTCAACCAAACGGTTAGTATTAAGCTAGAACAGAAATTCATAGCTTTAATTGAAATACACTTTCCTACTAATAATAGACTTAGTAATATATTTAATAAAAACACCCTAAAATTAAGTTACATTTGCACTGAAAATCTAGAAATTATAATAAAAAAAAAACACGATAATAAAATCCTGAATAAAACCCCATGTCAGCATTGTATTAATAAAAACCCTACACTTAAATTAGGCAAAAATAGTGAAAAATTATGTGATTGTAGAAATCCAGAAAACTGCCCATTGGAAAATAAATGCCGCGTAAAATCTGTGGTATACCAATGTACTCATCCATTGAGAGTCCTAATACTAATATGATATATATTGGGTCTACGAAGAATGAATTTAAAACCACATGGAGGCAGCATAAGTGCTCCTTCAACAATATTAATAAAAGAAATCAGACATTTCTCTCTAAATATTTTTGGCATTTGAAGGAAATTAATAAATCACCAAAAGTAAAATGGAAAATTATAAACAAAACTAGAACTTGTAAAACTTGGGATGACCCATGCCCTTTATGCCTACATGAAAAACTACACATTATCAAGTTTCTAAATAAGGAAAAATTATTAAACAATAGACATGTGTTAACGGTTTTTTGCCGACATCATCAAATTTTCGCATTGAATAATAAGCATAAAAAACAAACAAACAATAAAATAATAAATACAAATTTTAAACTCCATAGTCTGAATAAAATGTTTAAATGCTCTAACCAATAAAAAAGAAAACCCTTTATGATTTTTTTATATACACAAAACCCTTTCAGAAAAAAATAAAAAATAATATAAATAAATAAATAAATGTCCATAGACACTAAACCAGTCTAGACGATGTCATCTTCCGCTTTAAATTTAGACACCCCAACCTTACCCTGACTTGACATCTGTGAATGTAACTGAGATATTGATAAAAATTATTAACCCTTACGCCCCTTTTCTTTAAATAATTGCTCTAGCCGTTACCATAGTAATTTTAATTTTAATAATGAATATACATATAAAACGCGTAAATTTCAGGAATTAGTTATTCAAAAAAAAATTTCACTTGAAGATGGAATAGAGGTTGGTACTTTAATTCAATTTAATTCAAACAATTATATTGAAGTTTTCGGCTCTTCTTTTGAAACATGAGAACTCTTATGTAGCGATGGGATCATATTGTTTAATAAATAATTATATACATATATAGGGTATGATGTGTAATTTTTCGTTATTTTCCCTTATGTACGTTTGTTTTTGATTTTGTCGATTGCACATTAAAGATGGACCAGTTGGGCACTGTCTGTGAGACAAATAGCACCATAACGCAATTCAAATTCACTCTGCCAGAAAGCGTCAACGAACATTTCAGCGTGTTTGCTTGTCAATCTGAGGAGAGTGCAGGGGATTTGGAAAGATTTGTATGAATCTAATATTGATTGCCAAGGTGCTTGAAGTTAAGACCAGTTATTGTGACGTTATGCCTCCATTCATCATTCCACAGTTTCTGAGATTCAGACGTAGGAGGTAGTGCTGACCTGGTTCAAGAGGGCGTCTGTTGTCAAACCCTATGTCTGACAACAGGTCTCTGCACCATGCAACACAAGCAGAAGAAGCCAGTCATGGATGTCAAACAATTTCTTCGACCACTTGACCTGTTACGCCACCATCTTATATAGAGAGAGTGAGAGAGATTGAGGCAGAGAGAGCGGAAAAATTAGAGACAGTGAAAGAAAATATAAATGAGGACATTATTATGTCATAAACACTGCAAGAAAACTGTCCGTTTCGCGTCTTAAACGAACATTGTTTGAAACAGTCATTCAATATTTTAGATTCCTATTTGGACAGTGTTGTTATTTACCAACACTGTATTCTCGATTTGTATTATACTTCTCATTAATTTTTAAAAATTTTTTAAAAATAAAATTATTAAAAATAAAATTAAATATGTATATATGTAATATATAGATTTATTTATTCAACCATGTGTTAATTAATTCAAATAAAACGAAGAATTTCGTTATTATTTAATTTATTTATTCGTATTTTTCCAATGAATCATGACCCAATGCACATGCTTGTACCTTTTACATGAGATCATTCCTTGCGGATTAACCACAGATTCTCGACTGGATTTAGATCACGAGAGATATAAACACTGAAATTTAAGAAATTATTGGTTCAAATTTGGTTTCGTAACAAATTTTCCTCGGATTACTTTTACCTTGCCCACCCCCATATATATATATATATATATATATATATATATATATATATATATATATATATATAATTATGGAACAGATATGCATCTCGAAGTATACTTTCTATGTAATATCATGTGCACAGAATTGCACCAACATTAAAAATGCTTTCAGTATAACTGCATTCCGTATATTCACTCTCATGCCCACTTGACGATAATGCATATGTACGGCACACAACATTTCCCGCCTTAATTTAACTGCTAGTTCCCGCCGTTTGCTTTCGTCAATAATGCTTCTTGCGAACAAGTGAAGCCCTTAATGCAAACGCACTTAAGGTTCCTCTCTCTTTTCCTCTTTTATGTTTTCATTCTTTTTACTGTAAACATTGATGTATATTTCCTTCTTTTATTCTGATATCGTTTTTCTCCTTTTTTTAAACAACGAATGTCCGTTAAATCGACCGCTCTTTCTCTATCTGCAGGTTTCTCACTCTCTTTTTCCTGTCATTTCAATGTTTTCTTCTTTTATATAGTAAAGTGATACTCTCCTCTTCTCTTTACTTCTCTTTCAATATTATTATTATTATTATTATTATTATTATTATTATTCCTAGTAAGCGCGTGTACAATTCTTTTCATGCTGTCTCTCGGAAACAAAATGCATCTTAGTCACTAGTACTCTATTCATTCCCACAATTTCATTGTTCTCTTTCTGTTACCAAGCTACACTAATATATATATATATATATATATATATATATATATATATATATATATATCGAACTTCATTTTCCTCTTTTTAACACAGATGTCCCCGTATATATTATTCGGTCTTCTCTAGTTGGATACTAATCTCATTACTCTTCATTATTTCTGTTTTTTTTTATTTCCACAGCGGCAAGAATTTATCTGTTCATCAAATGTGAAACCGTGTGAAAATGTTGGTTACACCAGACAAATCCATGAAGTCATTTACTCATAACAAACAATGTCTATATATGACACGTTCAGCGGAGGAGGGGCGTATTCAACTTTTGATAATTTTTCGGCAATGCGCTCTTAAAGGTTTTAGGAAGTTTTGATCAACAATTCTCTTCATGGTTAGCCGTAAAGAATATTAAATTTATGACTGCTCCACACTTTAGTAAAATAATAACAATAATAATATTTATTAAGAATTTATTACAGAAAATATCAAGTTTTACAGAAACATTGTTGACTATTATGTAATAAGTTACATAACAAAAAATAAAAATAATATAAATTTTCCTGCTATATTTCTCTGTCAAATGCGTCATAAGTTTTGTTGTTGCGATATTTCGTAATTTTAACTTGTTTCGATCGATGTATTCTTCAAGTTGCATACATTATTTATATTGCTGGAAATAATTATTTTATTTATTTCATATAATTTTCGCACATTTATCTTCGTCCTTGTTATTTGTATGACAATATTTCAATTTAATCTGTTACCTGAAATGCGATTTTCCTAATTCCTTACATTTCAGATTACCGTTTTTTTAAAGATTGTTGGTTCAATTTCTTTCTTAATTACAGGGATATGAATTTAACAGTATCAACATTACTTATGGTACTAATATATCCTCGTCTTTTTGTTACCATCACAAAGTTCCAGCCCTCGTGATTTCCGGTTTTCTTCATGTCTCTTTCAATCTGGATGACATTCAAGGCATTCAATCAACAGGAATGGATTGTTCCCATTTCGCTCCGAAGTACTCTGAATTGAGCTCAGAATTATTATTCACTAACCAAAGCTTTGTAACCTCCTTGTTGATTCTTGTCCATTTGCATTTGTAACTAAAAAATAAAATAAGGAAAATAAAGAGATAAACTTTAATGTGTCGGACATAGGGTAAATATAAATGATTTCTTTCTAAATATATTTTTGATTCGATGTCGAGAAAAAAGTTTTTTTTTTTTTTATAATTCCAATTATCTTTCAAATTTTTTTTTTGTTTTTCTGTCGTCATGTTTTCTTGATTGGTTTGAATTGGTTTCGTTTGTTTTGCGGTATATTAACCACAATGCATTATTTAAGGCAGACAATTATTATTGCTGGTTATATTTTCCTTCAAAATAGTTTCCTAAAATATTTAATATACATGGGCCTTTGAGTATACCATCAACCAACATTCTGGTTCTTACCTTACTACTCACGAGTCCATCAGTGATGCTATGGAATGACAAATCTACTGATGTTTATTTTAATTCTTTGTGAATAAAACTAATTTCATCTTTGATTTTGAATTCTTCTTTTCTGCTGATACTTGATCTTCCCCTTTAAATTGTATGCTAGTAATATTCCCTTTAAGTGTTTAGTTCTATTTTTCTTATCATGTTTCTTTTGCGTATCTCTTTTTTTCTTGCATTTTCTCTGTTTTAGTTGTTTCTTTTTATCTCCTTGTCTCTCTAATTAATAGCTTTTTTATCTCGCCCTTAGCTATTTATACACAAGTTCGTAATACATATTTTATTTGTATATCATATTATTTCCTGTCCTTTCAGATTTCCTCTTCCTTTTGATCAATTTTCATTCTCTTACTTACTTTCATTATCTCTTCGTATTTATTTTGATATTTCTTTTTCTTTTTCAGTTTTATGTATTTTACAGTTAGGTTCACCTTGTACAAGTGGCGCGTTAAAAGGTTATTTTATGCGGATAGGTGGGAAAGATAACAGTTAATCCTAGATTTGAACATATTATGATTGTAGTGATCGGGGAAACATCCTTTTGGGAGTCTGTTACTTAAGGCAGTGGTTTGCAGTTAGAATCTGTTCAAGTAGAACTTAATTCTCACCAAAGGAACACGGAGAGAACGTGGGTGGATTGCTACAATGTAAATGGCATGGCGGTGGTAGCCGTGGAGGGTAGACCTGACAGGTCCAAAGAATGTAGTCCGTCCGTGTACTTTCCATGTAAGTAACGATAGGGCAGTGAGAGACTGTTCACATCCCCCCTGTGAGAGAGAGGTTAAAGGGCAGAAAATAAATTGTCACCCACAAGGATTCTTTTAGACTCTATCGAGACTTGAATGTGAAAACTGCGTAGCTCCCGCCCAAATCTGACAACAGTACTACATTTCAGACCTTATCTGGCTCTTTCAAATGGTAGAGGATAGCATGAGGAGTCAGGTACTTACGGGAGCGGTACAGGGAACCGATAATGTTTCTTCGATCTTTAACGATTGTTCGTATGTATGAGTTCCATTTGAACTCAAGTTCTTTTTGTACTTTCTTTTGATTTATATCCTTTCTTTCTTTCTTACATTTTTCTTTCTTTCTTTCGTCCTTCGTTTTTCTTTGGTTTCTTCTTTTTTTTTGGCACATTCTGCATTTCTTTCATTACTTATTTTCTTTTTATCTCTTTCCTTTTTTTATATCTTTTTTAATTTTGTTTCTCTCTGTGTTATAACCTGGTAAGTGTCACTGAATGAGGAATAACAAAAACGGAGGTGAGAAAAGAAATGTTAATCTTTATAACATCAACAAAATAAATACTCGCCAGCGGCGTGAAGTAGGTAAACCACTACTAGTGGTGCACTACTTAGCATATTACCGCCATTTGCAATAGTGTCCAACGTATTCATGAGGATTGGGATATAACCGTTATTCTTCATAGTTACGGTATATAACTCTCTATTTTTATCTTTTTATCAGTTTTTTTTTCTTTTTCTTCTTTAATTATTTTCAGATTCTAGCTCGGTTTTATTTTTCCTTCATTTGATTTTATTTTCATTTCTTCCCATTTTCGTTTCATTTTTAAATATTTTTCTTTCATTTATTTTCCATTTTCTTCCTTTCTTTCCTCTTTTTCTCTTTCAGCTTCTTTTTTTTTCTTTTCTTTTTTTCAATTCTTTTCGTACACAAGTTTCTTTTTTCTCTTTTAATACATAACTAGATGCATTCTTTAAAAGGCAAATTTCCAAACAAGCCGCAAAGTACATTCTAAATATTCATTCCGTTCTCCGTATCTATTTTTTTTTTCATATTGAGCGATCGTTTTTATTACTTTTCTCTCACCTTTAAAAAACCCTACCTTTCTTCCCCGCCATTTTCTTGCTATCTCCAGTCTCTATTCTGATTTCCTTTCTCGCATGGCTTCATACACATCTCAAAACAATTCCTTAGCACATTTTACATGTCCCATGTTTTTAATGTAATCTTGCGAATTAGGGCGTGTGGAACGATCTTCAGTTTTCCGATTGTTTTAGTTTTATATTGCAATTTATGTAAAATTTTTTGAAAAATTCTTTGATTGTTCTTGAGTAGTTCATAAAAATTACGGAGAGAAAAAGGTAATGTGTAACCATAGCGACAAGTCACCGATGCAGATTTCTGTATATAATCATTAGTTGCATTGATGAAAGCCTTCACTAAGGTAGAAGACCTCGAATTCTCTCTAATGCACATCTTCATGCAATGCTCACATTTGTTCATGTTCCGATTATTTCTGTTCATGTATGTGAGAGGCACAAAGATTGGCGTATCTGTAAAATGGTATTGGTAATGTTCTGTAAAAGAAAATGTTTAAAATCAGTAGACTGCGATAGGGTTGAAAGCACTTTACTAGTGATAGATAGATAAATAGATAGATAGAAACCGTGATTAACGTCATATAAGAATTATTTCTTTAAAATGACCCCGAAAATATATGTCGGGTCGTATTTGAAGTTGATGCAGCTAGGGGCCGATATTTGCTCAAAAGCTCTCGAGTGACTGCACTTGCTACGAAAACGAGAGTCATAAAGTTGAAATTACCAATGCGATTAGATGTCCATATAAGCTAGTAAGTATGGTAAATGGACAGCAAGAAATAGTCAAAGGATGAAATAAAAGATGTTATCAGCGATATTCTGTAAAATGGAAAGGAAATGAAACTGAGGAGACAAAGAAAAACAAAATACATCCTTCGAATATATTCCACAAGATATATATATATATATATATATATATATACACACACACACACACACACATATATATATATATATATATATATATATATATATATATATATATATATATATATATATACAGTAGAGTCCAAAACTAAGGGACAAAATTTTAAAACCTAATATTTGTTAGAAATAACAACTGTGAAAAGCTGAAATTTTGAGAACTGGTAGTCGTTATCATCCATAATAACATACTAAAATTTGAATCATTTGCAAAGGATAGAAAAGAATTATAACAATTATTTATTTACTTTCAAATTTGGAACGTCCAAAAGTAAGGGACAAAATTGAGAAAAACAATGTAAACGGCAAAAAAAAAACAATAAAAATACATGTACAATCAATATTTAGTAAATGAGCCCTTGCTCTCAATGACAGCTGCACATCTTCGACTACAAGAACGAATCAGTTCTTGACAATCCTCGATACTAATTTTAGACCATTCTTCTTGAAGCTTCACCCACAAATCCTCCGTGTTAGTGGTATTTCTTTCCATAGCTTTCACTCCTAAGGTCTTCCAAAGATTTTCTATTGGATTTAAGTCAGGACTTTGCGGTGGCCAATCCATAATTTTCAAATCTTGCTCGCTAAGGTAACTCATTACCACCTTTGCCTTGTGACATGTGGCATTATCTTGCATAAAGGTAGCCCTATCGAAAACTGAATTCTGTATGATTGGCACAACATGATCTTGAACAATGTTTTCATAGATCTGCGCGTTTACACGAGTTTGTAACCGGACAAGAAGCGTTGTACCTTGGCTAGAAAACATTCCAAATACCATGACGCTTCCGCCCCCAAACTAGACAGTTTTCTTAGTACACTTTGCACTTAATCTTTCACCAATACGTCTCTTTACATTGTTTTTTCCATCATTTCCAAATAAATTAAACTTGCTTTCATCACAGAAAAAGACTTTTACCCAATTTTTAACTGTCCAAATTACATACCTGTTTGCAAACTCTAATCTCTTCTTATTCTTCGAACTAACAAGTGGTTTCTTCCCTGGGGTTCGATTAAACAGCCCTATTTCTTGCAGCCGTCTACAAACAGTCTGTCTTGACACATTAACACATGAGGTACTATTCATAACCCTTTTAATTTCTGTGCAAGACTTAAAACGGAACTTTAATGACATACGCTGCATTATTCGATCTTCTCTTGCCGAAGTTTTGCGGGGTCTGCCGGTTTTAAAAGAGTCTAACTCTTTTGCCAGTATCATTGTAGGATTTAAAAACCCTGCCTACAACACTCTTGGAACGTTTCACTTTCTCTGAAATCTCTCTAATGGTGTGCTTTTCCTTGTGTAGCTTCACAATAACTTGTCTCACAGAGTAATCAAGTTTTTGGCGTTTCGCCATAATGCCGGCTGATGCAACGTTTACAAATGACTAAGTAAGACTTATTCTTTAGAGAAAATCAAAATATTTGAATATAGCATACTGTTTACATTGTTTTTCTCAATTTTGTCCTTTACTTTTGGACGATCCTATTTTGAAATTTTGTCCCTTAGTTTTGGAAGCTACTGTATATATATATATATATATATATATATATATATATATATGTGTGTGTGTGTGTGTGTGTGTGTGTGTGTGTTTGCGTGTGTCACTGCGATAACGATATACATTTTTATATATCAAGAAGTGTATTGGAGAAGCTGTATGAAAATTGGGGAATGTTTAATTGTGACGCGTTTTATCCTTCAGGGATTCATCGGACTAAATGGTTTATGTGGGTAGGACTACACATGCACACGACAGAGGAGCAGGGTAAATTTTATATATATATATATATATATATATATATATATATATATATATATATATATATATATGCATGGCTCTTCGGTAATTCAAATTGAATTCTCTCAGTCACTGTGTGTTTATCTAAAAATAAATACGTTTCAATTCACCTTCATCCCTGCCGTATGCCAACGGCTTAGTGGTAGAATCCCCGAGTAAAGCCAATTCGATCCTGGCTAGAGGCAACTGACGTCTAGCCACACTGATGTGTTGTGATACAGCGAAACATTCTGTCTGTGGATGACTATATATATATATATATATATATATATATATATATATATATATATATATATATATATAAAAAAAGTTGAAATTCATTCCACTATATATATATATATATATATATATATATATATATATATTTTTTACTTTCCATCACTTTTGTAAAAATTTATTCCACTCTGTGATATTAGAACATCTGTCACGAGTTGTGTAATATTGTAAGAAGTAGAACGCAAATTTACTGTCGTTGACCTTGCCATTAAAGCAATCTTCACACACTTATGTCGCAGTGAATTATTCACTCCTTTGATCAGAGTAGCATTTTTTATATCAAAATTATGGTTAGTCTTCTTACAGTGGACACCCGACGCCTCTGACGCATTATTTTGTAAAATGTCCCTTTTGTGTTCATATAATCTTTTATTTAGATTCCTTGGAGTTTCTACTATGCATTTTTTTATTGACAGTTATTACATGCTATGGATTAAACACCTCCTTTAGGATTTAGCTTAGCTCTTAATGAATTCGGTTAGATAAAAAACTTAAGGAAACAAAAAAAAATACCCAGCACTCCACCGTCCTGCGCGGATGATGTAGTCCTATCAATATAACAAATGAAGTCCTAAATGAAAAACTGTGTCACATGTAAACTTTTTCCAATTTATCATGAAATATGCCCATATATATATATATATATATATATATATATATATATATATATATATATATATATCGAGACAGAGAGAGAAAAATATAAATACATATATATACATACACATACATAAAGGAATATATATTCATACATACATAAATATATATATATATATAGATAGATAGATATAAAAAAATTATATGTAGATATATACATGTATATTATTTACACATACATGCATATATATATATATATATATATATATATATATATATATATAGTTATTACTGCGATGAGATTATATGTTTATAAACATTTTTTAGGGGAATTTTACAATACGATTCTATATAAAAAAAATCATTTTCATTTTCAAGCTTCACTGAATTTTATCCTTGATCTTAGTTTTAGATTTATCAAATTTTATAGGTTAAAAGAAAGAAAAATAATTGACTGAATAAATAATATTCTTTACCACTTATATAATTAATAAGATAATATTTGTAGTCATTGTATTTACGTGTATTATCTATGGTAAATAAATTCAGCAGTTTAGGTTCTCTTGAAATTAAATGTTTCCTGGATATATTAGTTGAAGCATAAACTCTTCTTAAACAGTCTTTAAAAGTAGACGTTAAAAATCAAGAATCAAACAATTCACACACATAAAGGTCAATATTGACCACTTCTGTAATTGCATACATGATATAGAGCCCTTGTATACATAAATTTTCCATACACTAAAGCTCTATTTTGCCATATATATATATATATATATATATATATATATATATATATATATATATATATATGCACGACATAATATATTGTATTTGTACAAAAAGTAACTAAACCAAAGATCTTGGTCGAGGGATTATACTTATTTTCTTAAAATTTCGTAATTTATTTCTGTTTTGCTTTCCAGATTTAAATAGAATTTCTCCTTTTTTGGTTATTTACCTAAAGCATTATCAAGGAGTTGTTTGTTTGCGATATGTGGGTTTCATAATTTTAAGACTTAGCGACATTGCGTCTTTTCGTGACAGATAATTTATTTCTATTCTATTTTGTATTCTTTATTTTTTCTTATATATTTTGTATTTTTTCCTACATTTCATAATACTTTATTTGTTAGATTTTTCTCTCCCTTAATGCATACAGTTTTTTGTTAGGTTTTTGGTAGGGATTTATATGATTTCTTCTTGCTTCGTGATATGTGATATAATTGAAATATTATTAGATAAATCGGCGAGATAATGGAGGGGATGTAATAACCAATGTATATATTGTTTGGATTGTGGACATAGGAATCAACACTGCATGGGGATTTTTACTTTCAGTCTTCAGTACGATATTACACCAGTTTTCACTACTCTTTTTCAGGGCACACGCGCGCACACACACACACACATATATATATATATATTTAAAAAGTTCATAGATTTAATCAGTAGAAAAAGATAATATGCATAAAGTAGGAAAAACTATAGGAAAGCTGTACGTGGTTTTAGCCGACGTGTTTCTTCAACTGCACACATGTTCAAGCAAGAAACGAAATGATTTTATTTGAATAAAGTATCTATAAAAAATGTTTTTATTTACCAGAGGACATTAGAAGCGCTGATATATATTTATTTAAAAAAATGAAATATTACATCAATTTCATTTTATGTTTGAAGAGATATTTTCATATGTAGAAATATTGTTTAGATTGTTGTGAAGATGGATACAATGTTTTTTTTTATTTCTTGATATATCTGTTGTGTACTTTGATTTGGGAGAGTAGTGATTCTGTTAGGAAAGGTGATATTGGGAAAAACCTGGGCGTAGATTAATATTTGGATTATATTTAATGGCGGCACTCTCGAAGATTTTCCGTCTCAGTGAAATATTTTCTTTTCTTATGAGTGTAGCATTTTTAAAATAAAAATTGTGTTTGAATTTATTTCTATGTATGTCCAGTGCATTTGACAAAGTGCTATTTATGAGGTCCCTTTTGTGTTCACAGATGCGTTTCTTTTCTCTTTGCATGTTTCTCCAATGTATCGTTGTGGCCTTTGTGGTTGGTCGCACTTAGTCTGGGTTTTCCTCTTCAACCTTGCAGAAAAAAGCGGCCCTACCAGGAGATTAGAAGCTTCTAGTTTCACTAAAACTGTCGCCCGTCATTCATTCGGTAAGGCCGTTTGACTTTACAAGATTTGGTAAGAGATTAAACAATATCAGAATAGAAGAAAATGCCAATGTCATAAATTTGTTTAAGGAGAACCTCAGCTGACCAGGATGTGATCTCACACTTGAATTCATTACATTCTTCTAGGGCACATATTAAATGTGAAAAGAAGAATCCATTTATGAAACTGCAACGGACTGATGCTTTCTTATAAATTCCGAGTACTGTCTTTTATAGCATGTCCGTCATAAGTAGCCCACTTGATTGGCTAGATCAAACTTTGGGATCAATCACTCTCTCTTTACACAGACACACACGTACACACACACACACACACACACACACACACACACACACACACATATATATATATATATATATATATATATATATATATATGTATGTGTGTGTTATATATATATATATATATATATATATATATATATATATATATAAATTTGTTTATACGTTATTTTTATAGGTACAAATATTTAAGTAAATGCTCTGTTTTCTGTTTTTAACAAAGAGTAGTAAATACATTTAACTACCTGAATGTCCGAGAAATTTCAGAGAAAATATGTGACATCTAACAGGAATCGAACCTATATACTACGCAGAACCTATATCATTTAGCTACAGAGGAAGCGTCTGGTTAGGAAAGTCACATTACTGTTTTTAAACAACAATTCTTTTTTGATTTTTCTCGAATACTCATATCTGATCAAAACGTATCTTAACGTAAACAAATGATCTCTGGAGCTGTAAAAATAACGTGTAAACAGAAAATATATAAAAATAATTGTCGGATGTAGTCTATTTCATTAAATATATATATATATATATATATATATATATATATATATATATATATATATATATAAAAAGAAAGAACAGTAAGTTATATAATCCAGTGTTCTTATAGATATTTTTTATTTTTACAAAATAGTGCTCAATGTAAATTTACAGAGCATTAATATTATAAATTAATTGATTAAAAATATGTTTTTTTCTGCTACAGATTTCTAACCATGTTTCAAAAATAGAAGCTAAAAGCACCGAATTTAATTTTGCAATTAAATTAAAAGCATTAGTTCCATTTCATTCTCAAGCGAATTTTGGAGTAACTTTTAAAAAATTACTGGGTTTTAAAGACACAGCTAAAATCACGTTTCCATGGTTACAGAATATTCGACTTCAATTGGACAAGGGATATCTAGGTTTTCCTTATGACAGTATCATTGTATCAGTTATTAGCTACAATTTGGTAAGGGGTAGGGATGTATTTTTCAATGAAAACTGACATCAATTGAATGCATGTCGTCTGGATTTAAAAAAAAATTATTGTCGACGGTAAAAAAAATTCTTACGGCATTTTTTTTCCATTTATAAATTTAAAGATTTTCGGGGGTGTTCAGATCATAATACTTTTTATTTAACTACGATTTGAAATATTTTAATTTTTAATTTTTATTATACTATATTCTTTTTAAGAACAGTTAAATGTATTAGAATCCACTATATTATGTAGGATTATTTTAACATCAAGTTTAAGTATGTGGTTACATTTTTTTTTTTTTTTTTTTTTTAAAAATTTATGACTATATCTTTAAATTTATAAATGGAAAGAAAATGCCGTAAGAATTTTTTTACCGTTAACAATATTTTTTTTACCCTGAAGATCGCTTTAGGTGAAACCTAGGTAGGTTTGCCTGGCTCCTTAAGATTATCTTAGGTTTTACTCTACTTAGTGTATTGAGCACTTTTTACTCGTAGTTGTCATTTACTCGTTTTATTTTTGTTTTTGTTTCTTTGGACTTGGAGCTTAAGATCTGGACGATTGTTTTCGCCTTGTTTTAATGTTCTTGGTTCTTTCTTTTTTATTTCCCATTTTTTCTCGGGTACCGATTTATTCTATTGCAAGTTGAGCTATCCGAGGTTTATTTTTCGAAACGAGTACCATCATTTATATATATATATATATATATATATATATATATCAATAAAAAGACACTTTTCTCACCTGTAGCATGATTCAGGCAAAACACAGGTGCTGAATTTAGACTTACTGTCACATAATTAAAATATGTGTGACGGTTACACACCTGGCCCAGGGTCGAATCCCTTGGTTACGGCGCCAACTGTGACGTCGCTCCTCCTGGTCGCTCCTCCTGGTTCCAAGCGTGCCGCTCCAACCCCTTGGTTAGATGATCACCAGCCTCGCCATTCCCAACTCGCTTCCAATACCTGGTTACTGAAGCAACTGTACTGATCTCCGGTCTGTCTACCCACGTTGTGTTTAGATCTTAGACAGACGGGACCAGCAGGGATTGGGGCCGATACAAGTTGAGTCCGACGGGGGTGGCAAAACACAAATAAAAGAGAAAAAAAAAAACTCACGAGACAAAAAGTTTGCTGATAAAAAAAAGGGTAACAACCTTTTATATCTAATGTCCGTTACATAAAAACAAAATTGTTCTCATTTCCCGACCCGCTCTGTGGACTATGGCACCAAGCTTCTATCACACAACCTAAAGATTTCGAATTGCCTACTCTTTAGAATTGTGTATGTCGGAGTGTGGTTTAGCTCGACACTGGGGCTAATTTCTAT
>CAHIKZ030002224.1:4377500-4387500 GCA_903632075.3 Acanthosepion pharaonis | reverse complement strand
CCTCGTTTCCAGATTCTAGTATATTAACATACTTTTTATTGCATATTCAAAATCTTATCATTTGTACACTTCACAGTGGATTGTGCTGCTCACTAAGCCTGTCGATGTTTGGATTTTTTCTTAGTTAACTGGTTGATATCATAATTTCAGCTATCCCTTCTTATCTGTTCTAGTGGAACACTTCTATTCTATATTAAAAGACTCTCCCACCTATAAGTAGTAGTAGTAGTAATAACCGCGAAGTCGCTCAGTGAGTTGGTCAGTCAGTCGATGTCGGACGACCGTTAGTCGGATACTAAAAGTATCAGCGACCACCACTAGATTTCTCTGCGTCATTACCTATAATATCAAGTTAATAACATTTTGTACGTCGAACCTATTTTAGGACCGACTTTGTACAAATACAAGCCTCCATTGTGAAACTACTCTACAACATTATCTTAGCTTTTATTTAATTGCCTTTTCTCGCGTTGTTCTGTATCGCACTTAATAATGATTCAGTTTTTATTTTCAGCTATTGTCCTTGCGTCTATGTCCACCTCCTTTTATATGCAATTTCTTCGAGATCTCTCTTCTAATTGCTGTAGATGTGTTAATCCACCGTCTTCGCTATTCGTCTTTCTGTCTTACAACTGCCTCAGCCACGGGTCGTTTTCCCAATAGTTCGAATGCCACTCGTAAAAGACTTTAATAATTCTTCAAGATTCTGAATTTTCAATCTTTGCTATCTTTTTATGTGAAAGTATACCCAATCTTTAGAACTGATGATAACTCTCTCACCCTTTTTGTTTGTCAAATACACGCTATCGTTACCATCACTGTGTGGATTTTGATAATATTATTTGTTTGTTTTATAATAAAATTCTGTCGTTTCTTTTTGCAACGCGCTGTATAAGGAGGGACTTGATTATCTTGCAATTGAAATGACTATAATATTTATTTTTTGTCGATTTCTTTTGTGAAACTCTTTCGAATATTTTGCTTCCTTTTTCTTTCACTTCCTTCGTCTTAATACCAAGTTACTTGTAATGTTATTTGGACCTGAGTGTTCTGATAATTACCTGGTTAAATAATTTAATTCTTTTATTTGTCTTTTCTCTTTGTTAATCGCCAACATTGAATGCTTATAATATTATTATTATCATTTTTATTTTCTTTGATTTCTGGCGTTTACACATTTCTTTCCGGGTCCCGCCCAGGGACCTAAGGTTAGAAATGGCGTCATGACACCTTCCACTGACAAAAAAAAAAAAAAAGAATTAATTTACATAGATAAATCCCTTCGTAAGGTGTGGGCTGTACTTGTCAGAACAATTTTTTGTATATCCTTGAGGCATGGACTTCCAGGAATCCCTTCAATTAGTCTACTGCAATCTTTTCCAACCAGTCCTAGGGCTCCAAATACAACAGGGATTGTTGATGTTCCCATATGCCACATTTTCGAGATTTCTATTTCAAGGTCCTTGTATTTTGACAACTTTTTGAATATCTTCAAAGATACATTGCAGTCAGCAGGGACTGCCATATCAATAAGGAGGCATCGTTTTTGTTTGTGGTCTTTAATAACAATATCTGGCCGGTTGGCCTTGATTGTTCTGTCAGTGTGTAATGTGTACTCCCATAGAATTGTAACAGGTCCTATCTCCGTAACCGGGTCTGGGTGGTGTTCATAGCAGTTTCTTTCAGTTTCCTTCCCGTAGAAGTTGCAGATTTTTCAGTGCAGATATTGGCCCACTCTGTCATTTCGGGTTTTATATTCAGTGGGTGCCAACACCGTACAACCTGATACAAGATGATCAATCGTTTCTGGGTATTTATCACAGAATCTGCATTTTGGGCTGACACAATATCTTAGTATATGTGCTTGATAATTCCTAGTTAGCAAATTGATAATTCCTAGTTATTATTATTATTAATTATTATTATTATTATTATTATTATTATTATTATTATCATTATTATTGATGAAGTTTTCAAACCCGTTATTAATTGGTAATTTTTAAGCGAAAGTTCATTTTATTCAAAAGTCCATCGCTCTTCTCCGGTGTCTTACGGATTTTATTTCCTTGAAGATATTGATTTTTCTCCAGTTTCCCAATATTTTTAGCTGGTTTGCAAGGCTCTCCGGGACCATTCCAAGCAGATCAATAGTGACAGATTCTAAAATGAGTAGCATATTTTCCATTTTATTTCTCTTGAAAATTTCAGATATTTATGTATTTTTTCCTTTTGTTTTATATTTATGTGCTGACTTGTTGAAACCCTTTCACCAATTTGCTCTTTTGTGATTCGACTTGTTTCAAATATCGGTAAATATTTGTTGTTCTCTTTATCTCGTAATGAATTTTAGCCTCTCAACGATCTCGTCATTGAACAGTATATTTTCTTCTGTTTTTTCTTATCTATCATGGCATTTCTTCATTATCGTGTACCTTTCAAGGCTTCTCCGACGTATTCTTGTATTATTTACATTTTTAATAATCATTTCTTCAGGTCATTGACAGGATTCATTGAGTCCGAAATTCCACACTGAAAGTGAAGAACTTGAGTATTTCTTTCCTTTTAGATCTTTGTTCATCATCTCGCTATAGAATCGGTCCTTCAACCACCTCTTCCTTATTTGCATGGCTGAGGTTTACTGACTGCAGCTATGATTTTCCAACTATCATATTGGTTGTTGCGTAACAAGTTTTTCTTCGCTACATGCATTTGGAAATCACTTGCACTAAGTTTAGAATACAGAATCTGCTTTGCGTTTAATTTCCTTACATTTTCCATTGATTCTGGTTTTGTTCTACTTCAGTATGTGTGATAGATTTGTTGGCATCCATAGTTTTCTCGGGGAAATGTGTGAATTCGAAGAATTAAATGTTGAGAGGTTATCCACGTTTCCGAAACACAGAATAATATTGAAAGCTCAACAGCTGGATATCCTATAACATGTGTATATTCAATTTGAAGCTGTAGGATACACGGCATAAGATTCCACCAAAAGCTTTTTAGCCTGCTTCCAGCCGATCAGTGATATTTCACGTAGAGATTAAGAGTTGAAGAAAATGCTTTCAACGACTAATTCCCCACGTATGGTCAATTAGGGCTGTCTTTTATTGATCAAGTTTCTTCGTTTCTGCTATGCCAATTTTGAGGCCAGGCATCTCGTAAATGCAAACAATTGCAGCAGATTGGATTGGAGAATTGTTTCAGCTATGGATCGAATGACATTTTCGCGCGAATATTGCTGTTCGAATGTCATGAGCTTAGCTGAATGGAGTTTCGGCTTGAATTTTTCTAGTTATGTATCTATATTGAAACTAATGTTCACATGTGAATTAACACGTGATTCTCTTTAACACAGCTGTATGTTAAAGTGATAAAAGATAGGCGCGAATGTAAAGCCCTGTTTAATTCTATTCACGTCAAATACTTCTTTCGGTAGGACACGCAACTTTCCACGATAAGCGTGATGTGATTTGGCTGAAACCATCTTCACATTCAAATTAATCTAGTATTTATACCGGAATAGGCTTCAGCTGTCAAAAGCTTGCTTCTTCTTTATATAACGTGCTCCCCTCAGAACGTATACGATCATGACTCTCTACGACTCCCTGTCCTTTATAGCTCTTAATAAAATGTAACTTTCTGTTATTCCTCCTAAGACCTGTTCTGCAATCTATTTGTTTAATCTCACTAAGTTTGTTATGCACTGTGCCTCATGTCTTCTATCTGTAACGTGAGTATCAGATTTTCCAAGTCCTCTTTCCTCATTACATGCCCCAGAAATCCCAACTGTCCCTTCTTGATGTTAAGTATTAGTTTTCATTTTGTTTCCATTTCGTCGTCGTCAAACGCTTTACCTAGATTATCAAATACAAAATGATTGCTTTCTGTCGTCTCTTTCCGTTTTCTTATACTTATCACACAGAGAATAAATTCATGTCGATCTCTCCTTGATAAAGACATTTTCTTTTTGAATCATTCACTTTACACATAAGATAATTCCGATGTTTAATTTCCCAATTTATTTTTATTTTTGGCATAGATTTTCCAGTCATCCATGTACGCATTTAGATTTTTGTGAGTTTTTTTTTTTTTTGCTTTCATCCTTGGTGCGTGCGTGTGTATCTGTGCGTGTGTATCTGTGCTTGTGTCTGCGTTCGTGTGTGTGTGTGTTTCTCTCTATCTTTCTTTCTCACTGTGTGTATGCGCCGGCGTGCATGTGACTGTGTGTGCATAATCCAAACTCTACAGCCTGTGTGTGTGCTTAGGTTCTCTACATATGAGTTCAAACATAAATCGTTTGCATAATTCCCAGTTAATCACCGTTCCTTCTTATTAAAGCTATCTCTACACAAAATGAAAGGTTTTGGTCAAGGAAGTGACAGGGTTATTTTGTCAACAACTTGTAGAGCCTCCTGAAAACATGACCTCCGCCAATTACCGCTAGTCACGATGAACGGATATCCCCACGAGTAATCTCGTGCCTTGAGAGACTAATGGTCCTTAAAGTCACATCTGACCGCAAGCGGAACTCATACATAAGAAAATGGCAGGATCCCTGTTCCGCTCCAGGAAGTATATGTTATCTCCTGCTATCCTCTGACTTTATAAGAGCGAGGACAGGTCGAAAATCGAGTACTTTTGAGATATTTGAGCGGGAGATGCACAGTCCTCACTTTTCAGTCTCGGACAAATTATTTGCCACCCACCATTTCTCTTTTTCTCACAGGCCGGTTGTAGCAAGACCCTCACTGCTCTTTCACTAATTCCATGGAAAGTGCTCGGACAAGGTACATAGCTTGGTTCCGCCTTTCCTAACATTCACGGCTAAGAATCGCCACGCCACTTACACCGAAGAAAACTACCCATATTCCGTCCTTATTACATCGGTTAGAATCAAATTCCACTCTAACATCATCTTCCCACGAACCACTGCTCTGTGGAAACCGACTCCGAAAAGGATACTTCCCCGATCATTACAATCGTAACATATTCATGTCTAGGATTAACCGGTTTCTTCCCCTCTTATTCGTATCAACTCCCTCTTAATGTCAGCTTCTACTACTGCCATTGTAAAGAGCGAAAAGAAATAAAAAAGATCATTTTTTTTTATCTATGTCTACTTGATAAATCATTAGATCTGTGTTGAATACACTGTGCATCAATCTCATGATGTGTAAACAAAAAAAAAAACATCATATTTACAAATTAAAATACCTGTCACTGAGAGTGTAGATGCGCACGCACACTAGTGTATTCCATGTCAAGGCACGCCGTACATAAAAGTGTTTAAACATGCATATTGATGATTATTTTTCTCGAAATATACACACATTCACATGCACAAACACACTTACACCACATACATAAGCCTACAGATATATGTATACCTATATATTATATTATGCTTAGATACAAAAATACCTAGAAAATAGTTTAATAGAAAAGGAGTGAGGTAGAGAGAATGATTACTTTACTCTTGTTCAAACTTTGATCTCAAATATAGTTTTTTTTTCTGATCTGGTCTTTGATTATCAGTATCAGAACATCAGAGGATTTGAAGAAATTGAATTAGAACTTGATTTTACTAAATGATAACTAACGAAAAATATGTAAGAAATATAATAATTCTAATTATGTATTAGTCGCAGTTCGATGACTTCATATGTAAGTTTAAGTGTCGAAAGATGCGTGTATTTGTGTGTCGTGAAAGTATCAAAATTATTAACGTCATGATGCATACATGCAAATATGTATGGAACTGATGGGTGTGGTTGGTCTTTCCTCTCTGGAAATTTAATTAAGACATATAAAGCCTCTGACATTTAATAAAGCATTGAGTTTTTTTCCTGCTTTACCTCTATAGCAGACTCTTTTAGGAGCTGCTTACTCTCCCTATTTATATCTATCTATCTATCTATCTATCTATCTATCTATCTATCTATCTATCTATCTACACACACACACACAGAGTACACACACACACACACACACACACACATATATATATATATATATATATATATATATATGAGTGTGGTGTGTTTCTGCGTATTTGTTTGTGTGCTTGTGTGTGTCATTAATCAGAAACCATATTCCACATTACTAATCGGTCTGTTTTTCATTAAGGCAATTTAGCTGACATTGAAAATGATCGCTTTTTGCTGTATTGTGACAGCTGTCAAATTGACGACCTTTTATAAAAAGAAAAGAAAAGATGAAAAATGTAACTCTACTCTATATGTTGCATTTAAAATTAACTTCTTCGCAGACTACATGAAAGTATATTTTGCTGAAACTATGCCCACCTTTAGCAAAGACAATCTTTCATTGATGGTAACTGAAGTCATCTCATTACACACGCACCACACTCATATATATATATATATATATATATATATATATATATAAAAAGAGAGAGAGAGAGAGAACGTAATAATATATAATTATTTGTTTAAAAATATGAATCCTTCGCTACATAAGAGTTCTCATGTTTGAAAGCAAGAGCCGAAAACTTCAATATAATTATTTAAATAAAATTGAATTAAAGTACCAAGCTCTGTTTCATCTTCAAGCGAACTTTTTGGAAATTTAGACTCTAATTTTGTATCGAGTACCGTTTTTTTTTAAATTAATAACAAAAATACTAAAGAAATTTGGATTATTTACCTAACGAGTTCTTTCCTATTTTCTATATATTTTCACACACACACACACACACACACACACACACACACACACACATATATATATATATATATATATATATATATATATATATATATATATATATATATAAGTTTGTTAAGTTATATATTGTTAGGCTGTCGCCACCAATGATGAATCTTGGTAGGATTTCCTTGTCTCTCAGAATTTTCATCCTTATGCACTTTTCTATTTTGATATATCTGCTGAATTCATTTTCTGTACACCTGCAGGCCGCTTGCTGCCATATAGGTTCTTGATTATTCTAAAAACTTTCCCAAATATATCAAGGTCGCTGAGCAGTTCCGCCAGATCTTTGTGGCTTAATTTGTCGAGCGCCTTTCCGTCGTCTATGAAACATAGGCGCACGATCTTCTGTATTTGTATTTCTCTTTCTGATAACATTCTGACCATGAATATCGCGTTTCTTTATCCGGTGTCTTTATTGAACCCACACTGTTCTTGTCCTATCTCTGGCTTGATTCTGCTGCACGCTCTATTTATCAGAATGCAGATGATGAGTTTTGTTATGTGGCTCATTAGGCTTATTGTTCTGCGGAGTTCCCACTTGTTTGCGATTGTTTTCCTAGGCAGTGATATGAAAATAGGTCTGCTGATATCTTACGGTATAACACTACTGTTGTAGATTTAATTTATTATTGCTGTAATCTTGCCTATGCCCAAATCATCTGTCAGCATTTATGTTACAATTCCGTCTGGCCCTGCCGCCTTGTTTCTGTTCAATTTCGCTAGTGCCGCTTCTACTTCTGTTTTAAGAATTTTAAGTCCTTCGGTAGATCTATGTATTGCTTGTTGTTCTCTTTAATCATGGAAGAGTTCTCCAATATATTCGTTCCAATGCTTCTCTAATACGAGCGTTCAAACCTTTAACTTTATGCAACCTGTTAACGAGCATGTCTTCTGTCCTGTTAGTTCCGTTATTGTTTAAGCATATCTCATTTGTTGGTGGTACTCTCTATTTCTGTATATTTTTGTTTAGCCACACTCATTTAGCCTGACTGCGCTTGGTCCTTATTCCATTGTGCAGTTTTCTGAATTCCGTTCCGTATCTTGCAACATGTCACGAATCTCAACAAACATTCACTCATTTTTTTTTTATTCGTCCATTCTCCTTTGGTATGATGTCGTTAGCTAATATCACTAAAACTTCTCTTAGTGAGTCCTGTTTCGAAATTCCATTTCATTTTTGTCTCTCGTATCTTTTTTTCCCACTATCCATATATTTTTTCTTTCGGGCATGGGTCCCTCGGGGGTTTGTTGTATTGCAATTTAGGTGCTGCATTAGGCTTCTTTTTCCGGTGTTTCATTATTAGTTTACATATAACAGGGCGATGGTCGCTGCCGTAAGTTTTGCCGTGTACCATTGCATTCCTTTACCTTTTGTTGATAGTTTTGTAGTCAGTTTGGTTTTTAGTTTCTTCCTGCTGGGATCCACCATGTCCATAATCAACTCGGTTGTTCTTGAAACATTTTGTTGTCTATTACCTGGTCTTTGGCCGTGAAATATTGGGTCCATTTTTCTTCAAGTTCCTTGCATGTTCCTAGTGGAAATTTTAAAGCTATATCCTCTACCTTCTCAATACCTACTTTGGGTTTCAGCTCTCCCATTATAATTATAACTTCTTATGATATGCAATGATCCTTGGCGTTGTCTAGCATAGAGTAGAAAGTTTCGATTTCTTCTTCCTTACATTGTGCTGTCGGTGCATACACTATTATAAAAGCTACAATGAAAAGTTGTCCTTTCAGCTTGATTACCAGAATTCTTTCGGATAATTGGTAGTATTCCAGAACACATTTCTTGACTTCTTGATCTAGTATCAGTCCTACTCCTTTATCATTTTTCTCTCCACCTGCATGAATAATCCAGGGATTTTCACTGAGAAAATGTCTGTTGTTTGGCCATCTATTTTCACATGCACCGAAGATATGTTGCTTTTTAGGCTAATCATCATCTAATTGGCCAGAGTTGTTATTGTGACCAAGTAGTTGGTTAAGAAATAACAAAACAAGACTTTGCAGATAAATAGTGTATTGTACAACGGAAGTGTGTTACACGACTTGGAAGTGTGTGTCGGTTGACTAGAGTTCAGTCTATATCACTGTTAATATTTAACAGCCCCCTATACGAGGGATATATGTGGCAAAAGGCCGAGTTTAACGTGGGCCATCCGAACCCGTAAAACCCGCATAAACGGGTTCGGGTTTGTCTACCACACCGGACGAAACTCTGCCTCGTCCGGGTTCCTCTCTGTCCAAGGCAGAGAACTCCACAGGAGCTGCGAACAGTCACAGCCTCGGTAAAACAGTCTATATCACCATTCACCAGAGATCTACTTTTCCTACTGATATTATAGTAAGTGGAAGAGTCCATAATAGCCTCAATAGAGGGTGGACGCCACAACAGTTGTTCAACGTCCGAACGTGCCATGTTCTAAGAGTTATTTTTTTTTGTTTTAGGCGAGCAATCACTGGATAACGGTCGGGTGACACCTATCACTCATATTGCTCCTTTCTAGGCGAGGGATTTCTTCCGAGGAATTTTATACCTTTTACGGCGTTTGTGGTACATTCGCTGGTTGACAGGCAGCTGATACATGTTGCACATGTCGGACTACTAGGGGTTAATTCCCATAGACTTAACCTCCTTCAGGCCGTTGGGTTTCATATTGTGTGTGTGTTATTTGTCATTAAATTTCTAAGAATTAATAGTGGAATGGTTTCCCGTTGCCTTCTCCACGGTGCTTTATGGAGAAAATAACTCTAGTTGTTGAATCATCGAGAGTTCTTCCACTCCTTTCTTTGGTTTTCTTCTCATATATATTATTTTTATTATATATATTTGAAATTGCGGAAAAGTTTAAAATTACATATTAACCTAATAGGACCAAACAAAATAAAATAAAATAATACATCCAAACAACGTCATGAAAAAAGGATTTCTTATTATTTATAATTGGAATTCCAGTCT
Organism: Acanthosepion pharaonis; assembly: GCA_903632075.3. Taxonomy (NCBI): domain Eukaryota; kingdom Metazoa; phylum Mollusca; class Cephalopoda; order Sepiida; family Sepiidae; genus Acanthosepion; species Acanthosepion pharaonis. Next base: position 4,377,806 of record CAHIKZ030002224.1, on the reverse strand, counting down.
AGTCTTACTAACCTTGAATCAATGATAATTAATGAAAAATATGGCAAACTCTAAATATGTCTCAATTTCAGGGAACAAATGCATTGGGTCTGATGCGTTAAAGAGATGGTTGGGGGCAAAGAAAGTCACTTAAGGGGAAAGTCTATTCAGATCACACCCAACAGAAATTGAATTACTTCTCCTTACATATTAAATCCTAAAAAAATAGGCTAGCTAATTATCAAAGAATGTTTCTTTAATTTTGAGAACTACTTCTGTAGACAAATATTTCGCTTACCAAAATCAATCTACTCTTATATATATATA
>CAHIKZ030002224.1:4332500-4375000 GCA_903632075.3 Acanthosepion pharaonis | reverse complement strand
GAAGTGCGACAGCAGATGTTATATTATCATGCAATTTAAAATGACGTGATATATATATATATATATATATATACTGTATATGAAATATAAAAAATAATAAACATATGCACTCACAAAGGATATTCCGCTAATGTCACATTCATCTTTTATAAGTAAGATACAATTACCTTGTGTCTGTGTGCGTGTTTTTTTTATCTCTTCTCTTCATAAGCGTCATCTTTAAGTTCCTCTCTATTTATGTAACCATCTATGTATCTAGGTAGACAGATAGTAAAAATATGAAGTATTCTATAAACTTTTTAAAAAATTTCTCATACAAAATTTAGAGAAATTTCGACTTACACATCATTATGTCAGAATAATTAGATTGATTCTTGCACGGATCACCATACATTTGACATTGTGACAAATAATATATATATATATATATATATATATATATATATATATATATATATATATATATACTCTGCTATACAAATGAAAACACGAGTACTTTATATTTTGCAAAAATTCAAACACGGGTGATTCCACCTGTCATGCTCTGAGAGTCAGATCAGTCCAAATATAGATTATTGCTGCCATATCCCCTCTAATTTCTTCACTATCGTTAAATCTATCGAAAATTTTAAGATTATTCTATATATATATATATACCTTAGCCGCACCAGTTATTTACTGATAAAAACACGCCATGTCATTTACAGAGGGTGAACAATATACTTACTTTTCGTACTTCATGGGTAAAACTCAATTTACTTTCTGGCACCTTCTTCACAAGAACTGCAATCTTATGGAACGTGATACTCAGAAGATGCCACCCGAACATTAAAATCTTCAATTATATAGTCAAGTGTGACATATCGTACGTATCCACATGTGTCTCATTTTCCTGTCCATACAAAACAGTCGTTTAGTAATCCTCTAAATTAAGTGGCTCTTGGGCCTTGTATTTTCATAAATAAATGGATTTAAGTACGTATAAAATATCACAGATAGATTGATAGATAGGCAGATAGATATAAGCACACGGACATAGATAGATAGATAGATAGATAGATAGATAGATAGGATAAAATATAATATACTGATATACAAAACATCTAAATGCTTACATTCACCAAAACATTCATCATCACACAATGCAGGAGACGCGCAACGTCGAATGTATAATTGAATAAATACATCTGTTTGCAGATTTCATCAAATAAGAATTTATTCATCAATGCAATTCTTGGTGTAACTGTTTTTCACTGCAGTTTGTTAAATACATTATGAATTATTACCCCAGAGGAAAGGGAAAAATGCAACGTATATGCGAATGAGAACGACTGAATTGCATCGACAAAGGGGACACTTCTTTCCTTATCGCCTACGCAGTGTGCGTCATTTATTGACATATATATATATATATATATATATATATATATATATATATATATATATATATATATATATATGTGTGTGTGTGTGTGTGTGTGTGTGTGTGTGTGTGTATTCGGACAAAACCAAAAAGAAGGAATGGAATGAGGAAAGCGTATCAGAAAACGAGAAAATTTTAAAAATGAGAAAAAAACCATTGCATTCTGCACATACTCACGTACACCCTGGAACACCATGGACTGACCAGCCTCGACATTGCTTAACTTCGATAATATTACGGGATACGGTGTTTCAACGTAATGTTGCCCGAAGCTAAGAAAGAAAGAGCGTTTTACTGCACAATTAGTTTTCATAAGCTGAATATCATAGATTTTTAAACTCTGCAATATTTATAAATGCATTATTTGCCTTATCGGTTTTTCGACAAAAAAAAAAAAACTTGAATTAATATTAAGTTATACATTTTTCTTGACATTTTTAAAGAACCAATATTACAATAATAGATAATATATGTGGAACGTCTAAGAGTTTCAAAAAAATGAGAACGTTTTAAGAAATTTATCTCGATTTCCTGACCTACAGGAGATTTTTATAGATATATTTAATTAACTCCAAAATAACTTATTGGATTTCTCAATATGTATTTCTGTTGAAATAGGGATTTTGAAATTGTCTTGCTGTTTTACATAAGACAGATTCATATTTCGATTACTCATTCTCGAATTTTCCTACTTGGCATAATATATCTGTCTATATTTCTGAGATGAGGTATTATGTGCAATATTTACATTATGTGCATTATTCTTCCTCAAGGACGCATGGTACAGTAGATAAAGGCGTTGGTTAGATCGTTAGTGACATAACCCAAAGAGTGTGAGTTCAATACACGGCTAAGGCAGTGGAGAACTTTCAGAGGGAAAATTAACCGGAGATAACTGATAACTGACATCCATTAAACATGGCACGTGGAACTAGAACAGACTACGCCAGTGAGCAAAATAAATGGTTCAGTTCGACATTTCAACCACCTGAAGAAAGCCGGAGCATACAACGGCCGAAACGTTGTGATAAATATGGCGAGAAAGATGAGGACAATAGTCCGAATAATGTAAATAATAAAAAGCGAGAAATATTTAAGGCGAGAAGAAGCTGAAATAATTAAGGCGAGAAGAAGCTGAAATAATCAAGGCGATAAGAAGCTATCACGAAAATACATACTGAGCGTTGTTTTTTTTTTAACAAAGAAAAGTGGTAAAGGTTTTATTTTCCTTTGCGAAAAGAAAAAGTATTTTTTCTCTCACAGAAGATACGAAATTTGTAAGATCTCGGATCTGTCAAATTAATTTATGTTACGAGGCGGCGAATAAAAGATAGCCATCTGCCCATGGCAATAATGAAAATTTCAAATTGGTCAAGTGGCCCCTACGAAACAGAAACTGGGAGATAATTGTAATCAGGTCACGTATTGACCGAGAAAGACATCAGCTGAAGGCCACCCAAGAAGAAAGGAAAAGATTAAACCATTAACTATCCTTCGGAGATATCATTTGGTTTTGGGAAAAACACCTGTTTTATTGTCCAGACCTGAACATGATAAAAGTTTGATACCGGGAGAGATAATTAGCAATACGTCCAGTTAACCACCCACTTGACGCTGGCGGAAATCTCGATTGATAAAGTTCAGGTGACATTCGGTTAAGATAGAGATTAAGGACCACACTACGAGTCGTAGGGGTTTGGTGAAAAAAGAAAAAGAAGAAAAGAAAAAAAAGGAAGATTTTTTTTTCCTTTGAGCGAAATTTTAAACTGAAGCCAGTCTACCCACACCCACGCTGCTGGGCGTTCATTGGCTGAATGGTGGCGTGAGCGGTAGGCGAAGGTAAACAATGAGAAAGAAGGGAGGCCTGTTGACGCCTCTGAGGGGATTGGTGTGAGATACCCCTGTGAGAGAGAAGGGAAACCTGTTGATGCCCTCTGAGGGATCGGTGTGAGATACCAATATGAGAAAGGAAGAATTTGGGAGGACGATTCCCTTAATGCAGAAAGTAATGGACTTCCAAAAATGGAAAGTAATAAATTTTCCTGTCCGAAAACAAAGAAAATCCTTATTGTGGATTTAGAATTACCGAGGAACCCCAAGCCACGACAAGCCCACATCCGGTTTTGGTCGGGGTCCATATAAGCAGAGTCGCAGCGAGTTAGTAAAGTTAGTTGCAGTTGCAGTTGGAGAGACGCAGACGCAGAGTTGAGCTGTGAACCTCGCAGCAAGCTGACTGAAGATCCACGCATCCCGACTTCAACTTCTAACCAAGAACTATTTATTTTTGAAGAACGACTTAGACTCACACCACCAAAACAAGTTTTACGAATATCGCCTGAAGACACCAAAAACCAGTTATCGAAAAACAACTTAAGATATTAAGACTCGCCTAACGAACGCAAGGTGTCCCGTATCCATATTAGCGGTTTGGGAGAAAGAGGCAGTCCTGTATTCAGAAACCAGATGTAAAACTATTTGCTGTTCTTTTTTTTTAACATATTTTAATCTTTTGAGTTGTTACTTTATTTTCTTTTACATATACTTGTGCGGTGTCACCTTTGCTCGAATTCGGCTCGAATTACGGCCCGAGGACTGATTGATTCCGTCTACCTAAGATCAAATCACAACGTGTGTAGGTTAGACTAGAAATCAAAGCAGTTACTTCGGTAACCAGATGTTGGAGGCGAGCTGGGAACGACAAAGCTGATACCGAATCTAACCAGATTCCCATCCGAATCGGCCAAGGGTTAGAACGTTACATTTGGTGCCGCGAGTAATACCAAGTCATATTGATCGTTACCGGATAGCAACGGGCGCGGAGGGCCCGGGTTGACGTCACACTTGCACTGTTAAAATTTGAGCATACTTTAATACATATATAGAATTAGATTCCCCACGACAGGATTGGCAGTAATATCCTCGCTTGATCAATTCTTAAATATTCGATGCGCGTTGCGTGCTTTTATTCCCGCTACTCATAAGTCGATGAGGAGTCTTTTTTCAGTAGTTATTATTCTGGGAGGAACACAGCCCTCTGTCTTAATAACAATATATATATATATATATATATATATATATATATATATATATATATATATATATATATATATATAAGCGCACAATAATACTAGGGTAAATCAAACGTTATATGCAGCTGAGGTAAACAAAAAATTGAAGAGTTGAGTTCAAGGGAGATAACTGATACTGAGACATCCCGGTGAATGAAATAAAGAGTTTAGTTCAGTTAATTAAAATACTTTATCTCAGAAATTTAGGTAGCGTTATTCACTTCACTCGTACAAACTTTCAACTTTCAAATGAGTACAGCTATTTATATTTTATTAAATCAAATGAGCACAGCTGTTTCTATTTTTATATGTCTTTGAAAATGATGAACACTGAAAAAATTTCTCTTAAAAAAATACCCTGTTGATGACATTGTGTTAATGTTGAAATTACTCGGAATAAATAATATGTATCAACACTATAATTTTCTCCCTACTTTTAATAATGATACCAAAAAGCTTGAAACGATCCAGTTGAACATAAGTAGAGAAAATCTGACTAAATTATTCAATGAACCATGTCTCAATGGAATCATACTTCCAAGATATGCCAAATTACTCAATATATATATATATATATATATATATATATATATATATATAGAGAGAGAGAGAGATACTGGGTATCGGAAACGACTGCTTATTGTAATTTCTATTATCATAATTACTGTCTATATTATAAGTGATAGAAATCAATCAATAAATAGAGAAAGATAAAAGTATCAAACTATATCAAATATATCTACGTCCATTTTATTACTGTTTTTGTTCAAATTGTTTGGTCGATAAATGATAATGGTAAGAAGGATTTTGCGAAAATTATTGAAAGATTTCATCAAAATCCCTTTAGCGTATCATCAACCTTCAGTGGCTGTCCTTTACACTAAATGCACTTGTTCTGCATCGTACCAAAATACACAGCATAATGAAATCTCGCTGGGTAGAGCATCTCATGATTATGGATGATGAGAGATATAAAACTCTTGATATTAGTTTCAAAGACTGCGTAAAGGAGTCTGGAAAATAAATCTGGTTGGAGAAAGTTAATTTTTGCTAATTGCAATCGTTTTAATGTCAAAAGGTTTGAGCATTTGAAGTTGCAAAAATCTATTTGGAAAAGTGAGGTAGACTTGATCCCAGAAGATATTCAGTCGAAGTTTGTATATAGCATCTGCTAAAAGTTGTTTTTTTTTCGTGACAGATTTACTAATCCATGGAAATCACATGAACATCGACAGCTAAATATGTAGGTGTCCTTTCTGACAGACCCGCGGGGTAATTATGCCAGTTTGGTGTTAAAATGTGTCTCACGCCAGACTGAAGCGGCATACAAAACTGAACGAGGATTAAGTGACTTTCAAGATTCTCCAAAAAGTTTTTTTGTATGACACATATGTAAAAAGCTATGCAGGAAGAAGGCTGGTTTACAAAGTCATCTGTGGGCCCATGGCCGCTCAGGTCAACGTTGAAGAGAAGGCTTTCTTTTGTAAATAAATGGCAGTTTTCATATATTGTATGTAATTTATGTAAGTAGAAATGTAATAAATGGCAGTTTTTCATATATTGTATTTAATTTATGCAATTTATCAATGAGAACTGACCTGTATAAAATTGAGAATACCAGAGTTCCTGTCGTTTTATCTGTTTTCTCTCAGTCTCTGAGGAAGCTTTAATAAAAGTGAAAGATGTTAGATTGATATAAATTTCCTGCTCTTTAATTTATCACACTATCGGATTCCAATCCATATTTGATCTTTAACACACACACACACACACACACACATACATACACACATATATACATATATATATATATATATATGTATATATATATATATATATATATAGAGAGAGAGAGAGAGAGAGAGAGAAAGAAGAGATGAGAGATAGATACCCAGTAGAATAATACAACAGACATACATATGATGCTCCATTTACCAGCATATATAAATATTTATAGCGAAACGCAACACACATAGCTTGGTTAAATGTCAACGCAAGTTCTTTCTTAACAATTTTCTATTTACTTTTTTACATTTTAGATCATTTACTTAGTATTTAAATTAAAATGCCATGTTGCTGAATAATTTTTCATATTATCTTTGTTTGACCTTGTCAATTTTAAAAATATTGTCACTATTTTAAACTGTTTCTTTCTTTCTATGCAAGGGATATAGTTGAGAGATATTTGCATTAATAACCTAATCTAATCTCTATCTATAAAAGGCAGGGTATGTTTGTGTGTGTGTGTGTGTGTGTGTGTGTGTATGTGTGTGTGTGCGTGTGTGTGTGTGTGCGTGTGTGTGTGTGTGTGTGTAACGAATGCACGCCGCAATTTTCGACGGATTTGCACCTAAGTTTACATTGCACCTGCTCCAAATTATCGGGAATAACAAGACCAAGTTTGCATTTCCCAACTCCCATCGATTATTAGGTTAAATTATATAAATACTGAAACAGATATCTGCAACGAAACGAAAACATAAAACGAAGACATACTGAACACATTGATTTATAATATTAGTTTACCTTGGGACTAATTCAAGAATCGATCTGTTTTGTTATATTGATTCATATATTTATTTAGATTCATTATAATGCTGTCCCTGTTATCAGATATCTGATTCTGTATTAGGATAACATTGGTGAGAGAGATGAATGCGATTATCGCTTGTAAATACTCAGTGATATTGAAGTACAAGAGATTGGAAATATGGTTATTTATCCGAAATCAGAATGAACTTCAAAAACATTGATTTCCTGACTTTCGACATAGATTTATCCAGAAAGATCAAATGCTTTAAAAAGATATCAGGCTTAACGCTAAACATTAGCAAGTCGACAAACCCATTAAATCAAATATCGATAGAGATCGATACAGTTCTAGATATTAACAACGCAACACATTCTGGTTCGTTTAAGAGATGAAATCATGGATACCTAATCCTTGGAGAAAATAATCAGGAATAATGTGGAGATGTTGAATGTATTTTAATAATAGGGACTATATTATAAATAATAGGGATTATCTTATAAATAATAATGACTGTATTATAAATAATTGGGACTATACTTGCGCAATGATAGGCAAAGGGATTGCGATTTGTGCACAGAATCTTGTTACCACAAATCCAGTCATCCAATGTGAATATTATGAAGCGAATAATAATGAGAGGGTTAACAGATTGTCACTTGCTTAACCATAATCATTTGACCATATCCCCAGGGGGATGACATATTGTGCATCTCTGTTTACGAGCTGAAATATCGGGGAAGCATCGTGGCCGGTTGTCGAGAGAGTTGTCGTTTAAGTTTGAAAGATGAGAGGCAGCAACGGCAACTGCGACTAACATCTAGATACTTGGAAACACTTTTTTTTTAAATGATTACACCCCGACAAGGCGGGAATGCAAAGAGCACGTTTACAGAGAGTAAAATTGAGAGAAAAGACCGTGTATAATGATTACTGAGGAAAGGACAAAAGATGAACGGGATTCCGGAAGACAAAAGATGGCGATTGACGTTGCCTTCAAATTTTTGAAGATTATATTTATCAGGAAGGAAGTAAAAGGAAGGGAGTTCCAATGTCGGAAGGTGCGAGAAAATAAACTGTTGGAATAGAAGGGGTGGATGCACTTAACTATTTCAATAGTAAATGTGTGGGACCAAGATACCAGTCTAGTAAATTCATAAAGTCGGGGAAACAGCGAAAAAGCTTGTTAGAGCAATTGTCATAAAAATATCTGTAGACAGAGAGAAGACATGTCACATCGGTGAGAAAAGTGACTGAAGTCAAGATGTCAAGTCAAGATTGATGACATTACAGATACTTCTTTGGATTTTGTCAACAAATTCGAGATGAATATCAGGAGCACCAGATCAGATATGGCAGCAGTATTTAATGCATGGGTGAATGATAGATTTTTAAATGAGTAGATTTGCTGGTTACATTTAGGTATTTCAACAGAAAACGGATGGTGCCTAGATGCAAATCTAAAAGCGCGTTTAAATTTATTCAGCCGGTGCTCGTGTGGCAAAAACTTGTCGGGTAGTTGCCATGAAAATATTTGTAGAAAAGACAAAGAAGCCACGCCAAGTCAGTGAGAAAGTGACTAAAGTCGAAATGCCAAGTGAGGATTGATTATATTGCAGACCCTCTCAGAAAATTACCTGAGATGAAGGCATTTCTAACTGGGCACTATCAGTAATGCTACACACGACTTCTAATAGAAAACACGATATCATGCAAATTTGACTATGATGAGGCCTTTGGTAAGACCATCGGCCGAGAAGAAGAAGAAGAAGAAGAGGAGGAGGAGGAGGAGGACAAGAAGAAGAAGAGGAGGAGAAAGACAAGAAGTAGAAGAAGAGGAGGAGGAGGACAAGAAGTAGAAAAAGAGGAGGTGGAGGACAAGAAGAAGAAGATGAAGAAGGAGGAGGAGGATGAACAATGCCCATCATTGGATAGCAGGCACCGGTTTCAAATCATATCCAGACGTGTTCATAATTGATGCTCAGGATCAATGCCTTCCAATAAGGACATATGGATGTAATGTTCTGAAACTTAACAGTGGTTCATTCTGTGGAGAAAATTCGGAGACAATTGACTACATAATATCCGCGTGTAACTGACTGGCGCCAACAGAGTACTTGCAATAATACGATAAAACTACACTGTACATACATTGAGCAATATACTGCGTATTCAACTTCCCTTACAAAAAGAATTGGTGGGAAATTACCCTCCTCTAGAAAATAGGCGTTTTGACTGACAGTGAAATTCAGCTAAATCACCATTTTGAAAAATCAGATGAAAAACATTTTTGATCCTCAGAAACTTTACTTATTACCTTCTACTCTTAAGACTCCTACAACAATCTCCATCAGTAATTCTTTGCCTTGAGTGGCTCTTGAGCATTATATTGGGTGAACATTAATAAAATAAAAAAAACTATTGCATCCCCAGCCGCCCCAAACCACTTTTTTTGAAAACGTTTACGTATCTAGTACAAGTATCTTGATAAAGAAATATTTAGAAGTTGGCATCCGAAGACAACGTTACACATTGTTATCGGGGCTTTGGTAATAAATGTCTGATAACCCTAATATGTGGGAATTGTATGATATAAATCTCATGTTTACTTCTCACATCTTCAGATGATCACACTCCATGGAATGGACAGAATCACATTTTTTCTCTCTGATTGTATGGAACCCCATCTATTTGTATCGTCTGATACAAGAAAAAACTAAATAAATGTTGTCTCTTGAAGACTAAGTTTAAGAGTTTGTCAAATTTCATACTACATAAGGTTAAGGTATAATATACTAACACAACTACTACTGCTAATACTACTAATACTAATAATTCATGGAAAATATAGTCAAGTAAGCAAAAATTATTTCGTATAACTTATTATGTACGCATGCAGACGTTAATTTCGAATTGAAAATATTTGGCCTGATATAGATTGAATATGCACCAGCGCATAAAGATGCATGAATATAATATGAAAGTAATTCTAAAACTCTTACCCGGAGGTAATCCTTATGAAATTAACAGGTAATCGAATGATAAAAATAGTTTAGAATACCTCTTAATACATAAATTGCATCATGGGTAATTTATATTGCCTATATCTTTTTTCTGCAAAGTGTTAGCCGGAGAAAATGTGATTTTCAAATTTACTCTAGTGAAAATAGTTTGATAACATAATCTATAGACATATGGACAATTGTGGAAACATTTTTTGCTGGGATTTAATATTGGGGGACATAGGTTTATGTATGTATGATTAAACATGTGTTATTGTATTATACATGCACATGCACGCGTATATATATATATATATATATATATATATATATATTTATTTATATGTATAGATAGATAGATAGATAGATAGATAGATAGATAGATAGATAGATAGACAGAGAGATTTTAGTTTTGTAAAAATATACGCATATATATATATATATATATATATATATATATATATATATATATATATATATATGTATGTGTGTATATATGTATGTATATATGTGTGTTTTGTTTCTGCCCTCCACACTGTTAAGATTGTTTTGCTGTATTGAGAAGAAGAAACTATTAATCAGTTTTCATGGCAAAAAGAGATCATTAACTTAAACTCAGTTCAATGCCACCAAAGATTTCCGATGAAAATGTACAATGAAAATCCAATATATATATATATATATATATATATATATATATATATATATATATATCCGTATTTATTGTTATGCATGTACAAAGAGAAGAGGAATAGTGTGACTGAAAGTGCTCCTATCGTTGCGCTTAAGTTTACAAGACTGCCACCTAAAGGCAGCTACCACTTCGCTGAATTCGATCGAAAACAAATGTTCATCTGTCCTTGATGAAAATAACCTACGTATATATTTGTGTATATGTATGTTAATCGATTTGTTTTATCTTGAATTCCTTAGCAAAGTCGCATTCCTACGACAAACGAAAAGAATCTGTTAAAAATGCAATTATATATATATATATATATATATATATATATATATATATATGCATCCATATATATATATGCATTTTTTGAAGGGACGAATACAGAGATCTGGTGCACTAAGTGCCACAAGATTCCCAAATGACGTTCCGCAGGTTTTGAATTCAGATTGTCCTTCTCCTAGACCAGTTGCCATCCAAGGGTATAGAACCCATTCTGTCCTGCTATTTTACCCATAGCTGGAGAGAGAGGAGGATTCATACCTTTCCCAAGGGTATTAGCACGTAAGTGAATGTAATGGATTCGAATGGAATCTGAATTGAACTCAGCTCTGCGATTCCCCAATCCAAGCCGATATATATATATATATATATATATATATATATATATATATATATATATATATATATATATATATATATATATATAGTCATCCACAGACACACTGTTTTACAACTCTTAAGTGTGACCGATTAGTTCAAGACTTAACATCAGCCAGATATCTTACTCTTACCACGGCAAAAGACAAGGAATTTTAACGTTTCTTTTTATACGAAATACGCCAGCTGCTCGAACTAAATTCTATTTGATTTAGCCATCAACGTTGATCATGATGATTTTCAATTACAAAAGAGATAGCATAGTTTTCAGTCTATCTAATAATCTAGATAGTTGATGCTGTAGAGGTTAATATAGCTTAGACTGCCCACAGACCAAATTCCAACTTCTACCGTTCATCAGGTGTATCGAGTGAGTGCGGTGTTTACAAAAAGGATATCTTGAATGAAAAAGTCTTTTCTAGCTTCTCACAAGGCCAAATATAGAGACTGTACTCAGTATATATATATATATATATATATATATATATATATATATATATATATATATGCAAATATGTAAATAAAAAAAAAGAACAGTAAGATATATAATCCATTGATATACTTGATGTGATAATAATTCTACAAACTGTAAGGGATTCTAATTACATTTAATTGTTCTCAAAAGAAATATATTATATTAAAAATTAAAAGTAAAATATTTCAAATCGTAGTTAAATAAAAAGTATTCTAACCTAAACATCCACGAAAAATCTTTAAATATACGAAGGAAAAAATGCCGTAAGAATTTTTGCCGTTAACAGTAAAATTTTAAAAATATCCAGACGACACGCTTTTAACGGATGTTAGATTTCATTGAAAAATACATCCCTACCCACCACCAAAACGTAGCAACAACTGATACATTAAAATATAGACTTAATGAACAACTAGACACCCCTCGTATAAACTGGATTTACCTGTAACCTTGGAAACATGAATTATGATTTTAGCTGTCTTTAAAACCCAGTAATTTTAAAAGTTACTCCAAAATTCGCTTGAGGATGAAATGGAACTAATGTCTTTAATTTAATTACAACATTAAATTCGAGGCTTTTAGCTTCCATTTTTGAATCATGGTTAGAACTGTGTAGCGAAAAAAAAACATATTTTAAATCAATTAATTTATAATATATATATATATATATATATATATATATATATATATATATATATATATACATTCAGTTGTATGGATATTAATTTCTAGCCCTGTCTTTCACGCTTTTGCGAATATCAGACAAACTGATTTATTTTTTAAAAAGTGGTTCTCTTTATGCTTATTTGTGTTTGAATATTAGTGTTTGGTGGAGGTGGTAAATTTCTTCGGTGGTTCTTTGGGATGACGCTATCACGTACATAGACACACAATACATACAGGTGTATGCACTTAATTTCGTACAAATACAATCACATAAATAATCGTCGGTTAGGCGCAGATAAACATCCATATGTCCGATCGTACATTTATACGCAATTACCATTCTATTTCGGTATCAAGACTGTAGCGTTATATATGAAGCAATGTTCTCTTAACTGGGAACAGATGTGCGGGTTTTGACGTTTTTCAGATCGGCCGTCCGCGCCGTCAGATAAGCTCTCATTTCCTCACACATACATAAATATATGTAGACACGTGCAAACATTTTCAGTGATCTTGGTTTACTATATATATATTATTTGTCTTAGCCATCAAAACACTGGAATACGTCGAAAGGACTTGGTAAAAATAAAAAAAATATATTATATATAGACACTAGAAAGCTTATACGAAATTACGAAAGGATTCTTTTGAAAATAACTAACTTGTCTAACTTGTTTAATGTTTAAATGAAAACATGCTACGAAAATGTACGGAATATAAGTAATTCTCAGTCGTGCTCAGTCGGATATACACGGAATTTATATATATATATATATATATATATATATATATATATATATATATATATATATATATATCGGCATTATTATATGTATCAGAATATGTGTATTAGCCTGGAACAATAAATCAGAAAAAAATTAAATTCTGTCTGGAGGAAAGAATAGCTATAATTACGTTCCCAGACCAACTACTAAATAAACGATCAGAAGTCAGCTCAAAATGCAGACATGACAACACATGTTTGCTACGTTACTTAAAAATCAGAAAATAAAAACGAGCCAGCAGAAACAAAAATAAATATATGAAAAATAAAACAAAATGGACAAAGAAAAATATTTAGATACTTAAATTGATAAATAAATAAATAAGAAATTTATGAATAACGAACTCATAAATACGCCCAAGTATACGTAATAATGACAACCCTCTATAAAATAATATATAATATAATATTCAATAAAAAAATAATAGGTGAGGAAACATTATAAACAACCAAAAACTGCATCTCATTCCACAATTATTTCCACCAAATAGCCCCTAGAATATTCGAAACATAATCGTTACAGAAAACCAAAACAACCGTTACAATACAACAGAAATCAGTTTGTAGATCAGATTTTATTGACGTATTTTTATAAACAATTCCTGTTGTGAGTCAAATATATTGATTGCAATTCTTTTTTTTCTAAGGATGGGGCGGATTCTTTTCTTTTTAAAAAATGTATTGCAGTTATTTTATTATAAAAATCTATTTTTAAACATTCATAGTGTTTTGACCCATATTTGTGGGTGTGTGGGTGAAAAATTTGCCCATAGAACTCTCAGGGTCTACATCCCCTGTTCACGGTAGACCTGGGAACAAAGCACCAGCAATTACGACGAGCTGGGTGTTGAATTCAATCTAAATTTTCACACACACACAATATTTTTAATATAGAAAGCTTCGAGAATTTTTAGTTTCTGTTTATTCTTTTCGTGAAAAAGTATATAAGTATTTTTCTCCAAGCTACCTACATTAAAAAATGCAAGAAATCCTTAAAAAATGTAAGCATATCTTAATAAAATTAATTATGAATACTCCACAACTTTTTAAGAATATGCACAATATATAGTTTGAAATGCCAAGGTTTGCATTAATAGATTTTTGACTACTTATTTCGTAAAAATCTCTCCGACACCACACCTCCCCTTAAACGGCGTCACCGATCACGCACTGAATCAGCGTTCTTCACTCGACAATTGAGAAATTTAACTTTAAGATGAATGCAACAATTTGCCTTCGACATTAATGAACACTAGAATATTTGTCTTACAATAAACAATAGCCTGAGGATGACATTGTGCTACGTCGAAAGTACTCGGAATAAATGAAATATGTATCAAAGTGGCGATTTTCACTCGTCCTTCGATAACGACACCAAAATGTTTATGCCTGAATTTGAAAGGATCCTATTGAGAATAAGTAGACAGAACATGCCTAAATTATTCAATGAAACATGACTCAATGAAAACGTTCCAAAATATACACGGACACCGACAAAATATACGCGCACACACGCATTAACACACGCGCGCGCGCGCCCGTGTGTGTGTGTGTGTGTGTGTGTGTGTGTGTGTGTGTGTGTGTGTGTGTGTGTGTGTGTATGCGCGTGACACTGAGGTCAACACTCGGCGATGAGAGTTTCAAGCACTTGAAAGCAATCATCGGGCTTGGAAATTGCGTTTCAATGGGAAATAGATTGCCACTGCCTGACGTTGACCTCAGTACTCATTTTATATTTACATACGCTCTATCTCTGATATTGAGCACTTTATACATAAACGTAGCAAACATTTAAACTGTAATTTTATCATTCATATATATATATATATATATATATATATATATATATATATATATATATATATATATATATATATATATACATATACACATATAGATGTATAAATGAGAGAAAGTACTGAGGGAGAAAAATCCACCCTACGTAGCATTTGCTTTTAAAAATGTGCTCAAAACAAGGTAAAACAATATATTAGTTTTATCTTTTTATTACAAAAAGATTATAATAAAATCGTATAGAAATCGTTTCACAAAGGCGTCCCTGTTTCAATACAATGATTATACTGTCTGTATTACTTACCATCATAATCTCATATAATAATATATATATATATATATATATATATATATATATATATGTGTGTGTGTGTGTGTGTGTGTGTGTGTGTGTGTGTGTGTGTGTGTGTGTGTGTGTGTATATAAATAAAAATAAATAAATATGTATAATTATTTATATATTATATGCGCGGTACTTATTAGAAAGCGCTCAATATCAGAGATAGAGCTAACATATGGGTTTGTCTGACGATCGCTAAAGCGTGAAACCCAGGGTCACAAACTCACATCTATCCAACCAAATATATATATATATATATATATATATATATATATATATATATGATATTACGATATATAATTTTATATATCAACAATGAGTATTTTAAAAATAG
The DNA here is from genome assembly GCA_903632075.3 of Acanthosepion pharaonis. Lineage (NCBI taxonomy): Eukaryota > Metazoa > Mollusca > Cephalopoda > Sepiida > Sepiidae > Acanthosepion > Acanthosepion pharaonis. The sequence goes on along the minus strand of CAHIKZ030002224.1, from coordinate 4,359,245 downwards.
TATTTTTTTCGAATTTGTCATTCTATTTTTATATATATATATATATATATATATATATATATATATATATATATATATGGGAAAGAACAACGTACGAAATGAATCTCAATCTAACATGTTTCACCTTTATTAATGCTTCGGCAGAGATCAAGAATAGAATAGAAGTGAAAAAGAAAAGAGACAGATTACTGGAAAATTAGGATTATTGGTTGTTCTCATCTGTCGGACACACGTCACAACATGTGTAAATTGAATAGATAATATATAGATATGTGTGAGAAAGATTTAGGAGGTTAAAGCTTGTGATTGTGTAAGTAAAGAAAAGTTTTTATGTGCCGGTATATGTAGAGTGTTAACGTTAATTAATGTAAGTGTATAAGGGAAGTCAATAGATGTCACCCTCTTACTTTGTAGGTGAAATGTAGCGATATGTTGTAAAATAAATTTTCTGTATGTGTATATGTGGACATGGAACGATGGATGATATAATAATCTAATTTCAGTTACATTTAACATACGTATTTTGTTTGATCTCAACTCATATATATACCGTAATTATCCACGTATAATACGCATTTTTCTTAAAAAATAATAAGCAAAATCAGTGGTTCCTATTATAAACATCTACAAAAAACCTTTAAAAAATTGCCGTAAATTAAAAGAAGTATTAACATAAAATTAAATATGAATAATATTATTCTATGTTTAAAACCATTTTAATAAGAGAAGGAAACGCTGGCCGTAATGAAATTGGAATGCGACAATTTATAAGGTTTTTATTACCAAACAAGGGGTGCGTATTATGCGTAAGTAGAATCCTTTTCACACACTTTCAGCAGAGTTGTAGGTGTGTATTATGTATGGAGACGTATTATAAAAGGGAATTCCTGTTCATATATATATATATATATATATATATATATATATATATATATATATATATATATATGGGGGTATTGGAGTGTGTGTGTGTGTCGTTCTGCAAAATGATGAACCTGATATCCAAATATTTTTTCTGACTTTTACTCATCTGATCTCATTATGAAAGTTGGTCGGGCCGAGAACATTTAATAATCGCTTGCATGTATAGGGAAATTCAATATTTCCTCTCATCTCTCTCTTCCTCTCTCTCTCTCTTCCTCTCTCTCTCTCTCTCTCTATGTCTATCTCCTCTACTCTCTGTGATCTAAACGATTGAAATTAAAATGCATTTTATTCTCATTATTATTACCCCTTAACACCATCCGCAACATTGCAATTTCTCTTATAACATACGATGAGAGAAGAAATGAACTGGAATGTGTGCATATGTAAATATATCTTCACATTTGTATATATGTTCATTTTTGCATATGTACATATACGTGCGTACGTCTGTTAACATGTTAGCACCGTGTCATTAAATGAAAATAATGTTTTCATGTCATGGCCAAAGAATGAATAAGTTGCATTTTCCTTGAAAATAAAAGGAACGAATTATCGAATCGAAGAATCGAAGCTTAGAAATAAAAAAAATGAAATTCCTCTTTTCTCCTTTGCAGTGGTACATTGATTTATTCTCTACAGGCAAATACCGAATTTGGAATTTTAATACGGATCCAAAATCTCTTTGTAATGAAAAACGCCATAATGGGAAAAATGCCGGATTTGTAGAAGAAAGTCACGCGATATTTCGAAAGTACAAAAAATGCTGCCTATTAGTTAATTCTTCATAAAGATCGGGAGCACTTGCTCTCAGATTAGACTCTGACAAGTTTCGTTATTAATCATAAGTTTTGATTAATGTGTTCTCAGCTTTTATTAATGTTCGCTCTTTTACACGCACTTCGTATTTTTTGCAAAATAAACAAGTATGCTTGTCCAGGAGAAATGCTAAATTGCTATGTAATAGCACTCGTATGAATGAAAATGTTGGACATCTTCTTCACAGAAAATAGAGACAACAGGAGACAACAGATACTGTTATACAGAAGCATGCTCGAAATTCCATAAAAGGCGAATGTAAGCAAAGGAAACAGAAACAAAAAAATGACATGCAAAGAATCATAAACCAAGGGTTGATATACCGTCAAAATTCACAGGAGATATTGAGACGTCAAACCACCTATCCCACCAGATTGTACGAATGGATGTTGGAATAGTAGTTAAAAGGAATTGCAGAATGAGATGTTACTAAACGCTACAAAGTATAGGACGTTTTGGTGGGCCATTTTCATCCACGTCCTGCAGGGACACGACTCATAGAAAAAGTTTATATATGTATCTTCATTATCCTATTTTTATTTTATACTATAGTTACACCGAACAGTATTCGACGGAATTATTTTGTTAAAAGCTTCGGCAAAGACGTATTCGGATGACGAAAAATGCATTTCAAAAGCTAAGCAATATATAAAGAGACAGAAAAATTTCGTTAGAAACAAACAAAAGGGCACTGAATTGCTATGTAATATGTGTCCTCCTGTATGACAGTGAATCTGAACAATCGCCTTAAATATGAAGAAATGACTTGAAGCAATAGAAATGTCGTTCTACAGAAAGATGCCGAGGATATGATGGACCGAACATGTGAGCAACGACGAAGTTTTGGAAAAAATTGAAACAAAAAGGAAACTTAAAATTAATATCAGAAAGAGGCAGTTGAAATTTCTGAGGCACGTAATGAGGAAGGAGGGCTTGGAAAATCTGAAACTCACGGGAGAGATTAAGGGAATGCGAGACAGAGGGAAGCATCGCGTAACACACTTGATGAGCTTGAGAAAATGGATGATAGAACAGGGTTTGGAAGAAATTAAGAAAGGCAAAATTACAAGAGACAGGAAGATGTGGAGGGTCATTATCACCATCGTCCTGAAGGGACACAGCACATAAAAGAAAAAAGATTGTTATTAATACTAATTTTTGCTGATGGTGATTTTCTAAGTGTAGCTTATAAGTGGTACAACACCGAAAGTGTGGTGTGCTGTGAGAATCTTACTGACTATTCAATCGCAAGTGAAACAACCTTGCTAAACTTTACACCACGTCGAATGTCTCATGACTAAATTTTTCAGACGTTCATCACAATGTTTATGACATTTGTAACTTATAAGACCGTTATTTAAGAAGAATCTAAAAACTTTAGTATTTTCATCTTTTAAAATTAATTACTGCCAGGCGTAAACAAACAATGGTACATCCTTGTGCAAATGAATTGAAACAACCGCTTTAGTTTCTTTTCTTTTGACATACGGTCAATTTTAGACCCACTAGAGTAACAGGGTGTAATCGATTTCTATTTTTTTTCCGCGGATTAGGTTATTTGCTGTGGTGTGCCGTAATATGAATCTATTTTCGTGTGTATAATGAAGTTTGTTTGCCTTTGAAAAATATTGCATCATCCTTGATAGGACCCAAAAAAGTGAGTTCAATACTCGGTTAAGGCAGTGGAGAACATTCAGAGGCAAATTAACAGGAGATAACTGATATCCATTAAACATGGCACGTGGAACTAGAACAGTCTACCCCAGCGAACGAAATAAAGGGTTAAGTTCGACATTCCAACCACCTGAAGAAGGCCGGAGCGTACAACGGCCGAAACGCTGTAATAAATATGGCGACAAAGATGAGGACAATAGTCCGGATAATGTAAATAATAATACCTGGTCTCAGAAATATATACAGATCTGTGATTGCAACAAATTTTTATCATGCTCAAACACTATTATCTCGACTCTCAATTAGTAGTCCTACGGCAATAGTCTATGATGGACATTACTCCAAGTACGAAAATTGTAACGCTTCACGAATACACTGGCTACCCTTTCAAATGAGCAAATCAAAGTACTATAGAATTGTCGGGAAACTCTCCTGATTTAAATCCAGTCGAGAATCTGTGGTCAATCTGCAAGGAACAACTTCCTAGAATAGACAGAGGGAGAACTAACGTGTGCATTGGGTCATGTTTCACTGTATAAAATACGAAAAAAATAACAGAATTATTCGTTTTGTTTCGGTAACTTTGCACAAGGGTGTAAAACAACAATGTATAAACGAGAATATATGTTATCTAAGCGATGTGATCTGAGATCAGCATTTGCAATGAAATATTTTTATTCAGTCCTTCATCTTTATTAAATACTACTCGGAGAAAATGTAAATGACTCACGTATTGTGATAAACAAATATTAGATTTATAAAATATAAGAAAATTATTTTATTACAGGATTTAAGTTTTGAAAATTAAGGGGGGGAATGCAGATCGTGTAAAACTTATTAGATTGGAGCGTAAAATAAGAAATCCGGGTTCAAACTATAGTGTAGCCACACCAATCACTTTAGCACAAACGTTACTGAGAAAGGTATTAACACTTGTTTTCTCCGCTACCCAAGGGTTAAATAGAAGGCTTGAATTGCAATCTCTGCTACTGGATAACATTCTGTCCAAGAGAAAGAACACTCAGAATATCAAACCGGGGAGAATGTAACCAGAAAGAATTTATTTTAAACTAAGAATGCAGTTCGATTCATACATAATAAAGTAGAGGGAATCTGTGCAAAACAATGATCGCCGATGTCATAAGAGATCATGGTATTGGTAAGAGGAAAAATGATATCGCTAGAAAATATATATGAAGTAAATAATTAAAGAATTGCAATGAAGACGTGTTAGATTGTTTAATTATAAGTGATGGATAAAAACGAAATATATCCCAAATGTTCAATTGCGAGTTTAATATTCAGCAACATATTTTTTTATTAAAACAAAATCCTTTACAGGCATTAAAACTAAGCAAAATTACATTTATATTTACAAATCCGATAACGGTTATTTCATGGACTGAAATATAAACAAATTATCTGTCCATTTGAATTACTCCATTTATTAGAAAATATATTCCATTTTAATATCAGATATTAATGGTAATATTAACAGTTCCCTTATAATGAAATAGTCGGCATTCATTAACCGAATTGCTAGTATTGAGGTCGGGTTAAATTTATAAAACAAAAAAATGAGAATATTTCAATAAAATCTGTTTCTCAAATCCAGTAGCTGTTATCACTCTTTCCAGTATTGATGGGAGTTTCCTTTCAAACCTTTTATTTGAAGTCGTGTGGAATGTCAACATCTTGATTCTGTCATTATTTTCTCTTCTCAAGCCCAGTAGCTGTTATCACTCTTTCCAGTATTGATGGGAGTTTCCTTCCTAACCTTTTATTTGAAGTAGTGCGGAAAGTCAACATCTTGATTATGCCATTATTTTCTCTTGAGTTCCATGTGATATCCATTGTAGCTTTAGCTGCTGTTGAAAGTCCCCAAGAGATGTGGTTTTCTACTTTTTGGTATTGTTCCTTGTGATTCTGTAGCGCTCGTCAATAAATTTTCAAAAGAAGTGTGTTCTTTATAACGCCATTTTGAAACATTGATCTTCGAAATTGGTTCGAATACAGCTGACAGTTTACATCGATCTGAACATTTTTGGTGCCATGCACGGCACACGTTTGACAGACGATGCTATTGGAGTTTTCACGTTGTTGTTTCGGTTTTATAGCAATTTGCAATGTTGGACGAAACTATTTTTAACGTAGCGTAATCCTATGTTCAATTTCCTTATCTGCCAAATTAAATTTACTGTAAATCTTCCCAACATCGTATTTGAAGTGTTTAATATTTACTACATCCAGGTTATGGTATTTTATGGTGGATTCAGGGTAGATAACATAACTGATTTCAGTTCAATTCCAGACAAGGAGTCATAAATAACTTTAAATGATCTTGCCATTCGTTTTTATTTTCTTCTGTTATCCGGAGAATGTTGCCAAAGAGAAAAGGGTATTAAAACTCTCGACACTTTCAATTTTATTCACATTGTTTTTGTATTTATATTTGCATGTGTGCATGTTTATTTTATTTCCGTGAATGGCTACAAATATTTACAATACAATTTATTACCGGATAATTTCCAAAAATATCAATAAAATCTCATAGTTGGCCTCTTTTTATTTTAAGTTAAAAATGTTAGGATTTTTTCGTTTTCAAATTTATGATTATGTAGCTCATTTTAGGGTAGGGTTTGTACAGACTGAGTGGGAGGGTATCATTCCAATTTTCTTTTTATTTTAAAATAATTCAATTTGCCTATAGACTGGATGACTTCCAAAAGCTAAGCAATGTATTAAGAGACAGAAAAATTATCAAAAACAAAGAAATGACTGCGGATAAATTACATAATATCAGTCCTTCTGTATGATGGTGAATGTTGGACACTCTCCTCGCAGGTGAAGAAGAGATTTGAAGCAACAGAAATGTGGTTGTACAGAAGCATGCTGAGGATACCATGGACCCAATATGCGGGCAACGAAAAAGTGTTTAATAAAAAGGAACCAAAAAGGCCACTTGTGCAGAACACATGGAAGAAAAACTTGAAATGTTTCGAGCATGTAATGAGGAAAATTGATACTCACAGGACAGAGTGAAAGTTAAAGGAAGAGCGAACTTTTGTAAATGGATGGCTGAACAAGGTTTTGGAATAAAAATATATAATTTATTAAAAACTACAAAGAAGTTGTGGAAAGCCATCACAGTCAACTTCCTCAAGGGATAAGACACAAAAAAGAAGATGCTTGTGTGTGCATATAAATTGCAAAGCACATATGTCACAGGCACATATATAATAATGGCTCTTTTGAGGTCACTCGTAGGCAAAGCGAGGCAGAGAAAGAATCAGTTCTTCTTTTAAAATAGGCGTACTTTGTTAGAAAGATTAAACATTGCACGCAAATTTTGCTACGCTTATGTAGTTTAGAGGTATTATGCACATTATTTACATTATAATTTGTTGCCATATTTATCATAACGTTTCGGCCGTTTTACACTCCGGCCTTCTTCAGAACAAAACCATTTAGTACGCTCACTGGTGTAGACTGTTCTAGCTCCACGTGCCAACTTTTCACCACTGTCTTAACCGGGTATTGAACTCACACTCTTTGTGTCCTGTCATTGAATCTAACCAACGCCTTTATCGACTGTGCCATGTGTCCTTGAGGACATCAGGGTATGAATTTCTGGGTATTATAAACCTAATGCCTTCAGCAACCATTTTTACCAGTGCTCATATTGCAATTTTGCTGTTATCGATTCATGTTTTTACCAGAGCTCAGATTGCAACTTTGTTGTTATCATTGCTTTTTTTCTGGCACTCCTTATTACTGATTCCCATATTGTATTTATTTCTATGCTTGGTCGGCTCAGTTCGAAATTCCAACCATCTGAAGAAGGCCCGTGCGTACAACGGTCGAAATGTTGTGATCAATATAGCGACAAAGATGAGGACATTATTCCGAATAATGTAAATAATGTTATGTAGTTTACTTTAAATCTTAGATTTATCTGGCTCAACAATATCAGAGCGCTCAAGTGCGAACGAACTCCTAATGAAAGATCGCGGAAAATGAGAAACAAACGTAATCTACCGCGTCCTGAGTAAGACGATAAATTGCTGGTGTTCCCAGGTCCACCCTGACCCGGGGTGGTAGCACCTGTTAGGCTCCCAGCTATGGGCAAAGTGTTGACCTCCCCACGCAAACTCGAATCAAAATCCTATGAAATTGTAAAAAGAGGTTTTAATTCCAGCAATATATTTTTTGTAAAAGAAAAAAAATGATTACCACAAATGTAATTTGAAGATAAAATTTATTACTAGCAAAACCTTTTTGAAGGAAAAAATATTACTAGCAATATATTCTTGAAGGAAAAACAATATTACCCACAATAAAAATCTTGTCGGCATTAAATAACCCATTGAGGTTGATAAGCCGTAAAGCAAACCAATACAAACCGCAATCTGCTATGAAATTACTTCATTTACTTTGCGTAACTGAGTCACATACAAACCGCTTTCAGTTGCCTGAGTGACGACCTTGTTTTCTGTAGTAATCAGTTTCCTCAATATAACCAAATACATTAAATTGTGTTCATAAAATGAATTGATTAGTAGATATTAATCAGGCAACGCTTAATCTGGCACCATGCTATAAAAGTTATAAAGCAAGTGTGGACTGAATTCATGATAATAAAAAAGATGTCTATCTTTTGGTTGCTATTTTTCCACAAATTGATTGTAGAAATTTACTTATCTTAACATAGTGTGGCACAAGGCTAATATCCAGGGAAAAATGATTTTATTAGACATGGTTTTTAAAGATGGCTATATTAAACATTACACAGTAGAGGTCCGAATGTTAAACATTTAATCCGCACTTACTGGTGTAATATTTTAACATTAATTGGGACATAATGGAGAACGTCGCCACCAAGTATAATATATAATATTTTATATAAGAAAACAGATAGGTTTGAAGAAGTACAACGTATAATGTTATATAAAGATGGTAATAAATTAACAGAAGTTGTAGCAAATAATTGTTGCTTCTTATAAAACGAATGGTGATTAATACTAAGTACGATGATGTGGTGCAAATCTCTTAATAAAATATTTTCATGTCGATATAAACTCTGTCTTATCGATGCATAATGTCATTTTTGTTGCAAGTTTTGAGATTATCAAGGCGTTTACTATTAATCCCTATAGGGCAAAAAAAAGAGTACACCATGGACACGTTTTTTAATCGACCACCTGATTTTAAAGTTAAAGGTTTTACATGCTGTTTTTATATTTACTTTTTTTTCACGTGCATTGAGCACTTTTAACACTAATCTTTCCCGGTCTGATTCAACTGTGACCATTAATTTATATATATATATATATATATATAAAAAAAATGTAATATATACATATATATATATATATAAAAAATAAATTTTCTTTTCATATTTTGTTTTGCAGTAAAGTCTGATGATCCGCAGTCTTTTAAAAGGGCTGTGGTGAAATAATTTATTACATGAAACCTTAAAGTGGTCTGTTTTTATTTAAATTAATTGCTCTGGATTTAGATTGAGCTCTCTGGATTTTAGCCTCCATACGGATTACCTAGTTTTTCATAAACTATATATATATATATATATATATATATATATATTGGGTGCGTGTGCATTTAGGCAGAATTTTTTCATTAATACATGTTTCATTAAATAACATAGGCAAGTTTTATCAATTTATTTAAAGTAAATTCAATTCATATTGTCGAATAAGCTTTTTAGCATATCACTGCAACACGAAAGAAAATCACCATGTTGATACATGTTTTTATTGTTAATCCTGTCTAAGCTTTCGGCTTACATATGCCATCATCAGAAATTACAAGTACATTACAATAAATTTAAACAAAAAAATTAAATAACAAAAATGGTATTTTTTGTTTTGTTTTAGAATGGTTATGAGTATATTGCAACAATGATCGTTTGTTTTGTTTGCATGGAAAATTGCTATGCAAAGATAAATTCGTGCATATGAAACGCAGGAAGCAAATATCGCATTGTGGTTCATGACATCACACATTTATATTAACGTGGTCATGTGTTTTATGAAAGACAAGAATCTAATGTGTTTTTTAACAAATTAGAAAGGATTCTTGTTTACATAAAAAATGCAACACTTATTTATCCAATGAATGTGAATATTTCTAATAATTGTGATAGACCGTTTCAAGCATATATATCTGCGTTAAAGGAGGTTGAGGTTTGAAAAATAGTTCTTTGGTTATTCGTTTCCTTCAAGCAGTGTTTGGAAATAGAAATCCTAACCCGTCCGGTACGTTTAATTGACAGGAATTTAAGCAAATGCCAATCTGGAACCAATTAGCGAACAGAGATTGATAAACGTTCATATTTCCACTAGTATATGGACGATACACAAAACCAATACAGAATTAATTGTACGAAAAATCCTCAGCTATTTAAAGGTTAAATGTTAAAATCATGAAGCCCAACATTAATTGAGAATTTCTTCACTTGGGAGAATTAGATTTTATCTCTTAATTTTCATTGAAAATCCAGTATATATATATATAGGTTTTTCACATACATTCACTCACACACACACACACACACACACACACACACACACACACACACACACACATATATATATATATATATATATATATATATATATATATATATATATATATAATGGCCTGTTACTCATTTTTGAGAAAACACGTTTGTTAGGGACGACTACCCTATATATATATATATATATATATAAATCCTCCGGTAGAACGACGGAGAGTTTCATGCACAAACCAATCTGCAGGTGCTTAGTATTTTAATGTAAATATCTGTCCACCGCAATGTTGGTGCAATCTATATATATATATATATATATATATATATATATATAAATATATATATGTAAACCAATGAAGAATTTCGCTTATATGACCACTCCATCATAAAGCATAAAAATACCCGATAAAACGTATTGGACAACGAACGATATTCATACGTTTCACAGAAGTACATATGAAACGCTATTCCACAAACTTCAAAAGAACTTCGGCAGGGGCGAAATGATTAAAGTCGCTAGTCAGAGTTTATCATTAGTAGTGAGTTGTATCCTCGCCTTTCCTACTTCAAAATTCAACATTAAGTAACGAGACAAAGGCTGATATGTAAATCCAACAAATGGTACCACGTTATCGGCATCTTTATTTATTTATTGACTCTAAACATTGTGTCATGCGTGAAAAATAAGATTATCTAAGAATTTTAAAATCCTTGTTATTTTCAAAAGATTTTAAACAGTTCACCCCTAAAAAGGCAATAAAGCCACTGAGACGTATGGGGATTACTGGGCCTGGAAGAATTAGATAACGGTAAAGAGATCCACAAGTGTGAAGTCCAAGAAAGAAACTGTTAGCATATAAATTACTGTTATATCGAGCCAGCTGAACTGTATATCGATGTGACAACGTTGCCAGTCTAGTATTGCGCTTAAATTCATAAAGTCTAGGTTCCATCGCGTAGAGCCCATTCGAACAATTACCATTAAAATACTTATAGAAAAGGCACAGAGAGGCAATTTTACAGGATGGGAAAGTGACTGAAACCGAAAGGCAAGATCAGGATCAATGATATTGCTGATTATTCTTTGGATGGAGGAATGGTAGACTTATAAATATATATGATATATTCTGGAGAGAAAAATGTATAGCATGAAATTGTCAACCAACTTCGTTGCTCTTTGAGTATATATATATATATATATATATATATATATATATATATATATATGTATCAACATAAATCAAATTGACGAATTTCACATGTGCTGACCTTGTGCCACATGTGATATAAAATGGGATGACAGGGCCAAGAATTATGCAATGCTGAAGAAATGTAACATGAGCACAGGCATTGAAACCATTCTAGCAAAGATGCAACTTAGGTGGACTGGTAACGTTGTGAGAATGAATGAAATGTGCTATGTGAGCAACTACCAAACTCCAAAAACAAACTGAAAGACAACTTGAAATGACTGAAAATTGTTGCGAAAACCTGTGGAGTCCAAGTATCAAACTGAAAGGAGTGGCGTAAGACATGTTTCATTAAGTTAAAGGGTTTTAAAGACAGTCGTCTGAAGCACCGTGATCAAGCTCTGAAGCAGAGATGCCATCAAAATCCTGATTTCACAAAGTTCATCTGTCAGTGTGGCTTTGTATCACGCAGCAAAGCTGGGCTAGTATTGCACTTAAAAAAGTGCAAGTGAAATATGTTTTTCTTTAAATTATTTCTCCACTACAGCCCCTGGTAATATGCATAAATGTAAACCGAAAGGCACCATACACTGCTGAACCTCAGTTATCGTTCACCATAGGAGAGGCCATTATATATATATATATATATATATATATATATATATATATATATATATATATATATATGAAGATAAATCTATTTTGGATTAACGCGCGTTCCGGCTTAAAGGGCTCTTTTACAAATACGCATGCGCATGAATGGGAAGGAAATAGACACTTTAATTTTGTTTAAATTTTGATCTCGAGATTTTTTTTCCCGACTTGTCACAGATTTTAATACAATTGTCCCGATATATAAATATTCATATATCGTTTTCCCATATATACATGCACACACACGCACACACAAACACACACAAACACACACACACGCACACACACACACACACACACACACACACATATATATATATATATATATATATATAGTCAAACCTGGAAAGCTAGACAAACCTACCAATGTTTCATCGAAGCGAATCGTCAGGGAAAGCTGTCCGCTTCGGTGAAAACTTGGTTGGTTTGTCTGGTTCTCTAGGTTTGACTAGGTTTGCTCTACTTTTGTATTGAGCACTTTTTTAGTTAGTTGATTACTCGTATCTGGGTTTTGGCCTGTACGGTTTTTTTCGACAGACGTCCATGTTCCTAGCTCTTTCTTTTTTTAAAACCTTTTTCTTTTCCTTTGAAATAGATTTAGCATTAACAAATCAAGAAACCGATGGTTTTCCGAGACGAGTGTAGTTACCTATATATATATATATATATATATATATATATATATATATATATATATATATATATATATACAGACGGACAGACAGACAGACAGAGACGGACAGCCGGAGAGACAGACAAACAGAGAGATAGGCTGGAATTTTAAAATAAGTTCAAAACATTTACTTATAAAAAAAAAGATGGCCCAATGGCAAATTGGTATAAATAATAATAATGCTAATAATAATATTAATAATAATAATACTAATAATACTAAAATTAACAATAATAATATTAATAATGATAATAAACTACTAATAATAATATTAATAATATTATTAATAATAATACTAATAATACAAATACTAATGATAATATTAATAATAATACTACTATTAATAATAATACAAATAATACTAATATTAATAACAATAATACTAATAATACTATTATTAATAATAATAATAATATTTATAATAATAATAATATTAATAATAATACTACTAATAATAATAATACTAATAATAAAAATATTAATAATAATACTACTACTAATAATAATAATTATACTAATATTAATAATAATAATGCGGTATTGGCAAGCACTGAATATATAACCTGAAAGCGTGGGCCAATATGTGCGTGGGAAATCTGCAACTATTACGGTAAAAATCTGCAAGAAATTTGTATTAACATCACCTGATGAGTGGACTATAACGCATGGATTTTGAGTATCGATGGCTTGAGCAACAATTTGATAGCACATCATATGTGTGCGTGCGTGTGTGTGTGTGTGTGTGTGTGTGTGTGTGTGTGTGTGTGTGTGTGTGTGTGTCGTCGGCAATATTCATCGATTCGATCTTCACTTTGTTACCGACTCAGATTCTCGCTGAAACGTCCGAGACTATATATCCATTTTTCTGAAATCTAACGAAATATCTAATTTCTTTCGTTTGCTCATCTTGGTCGTGGCTAGAACTTGTGAACAATCCCCTTGTTGCTGTCTCCATCTATATTAATATAAGTGATTTGCGTTTCCCAGGCAATATTTCAGAATTGCGAATAATAGGGAACCATTTTCAATAACTTTTTCAACGAACATCAAAGACAATTCTCTTTGAATCACTTTTGCGAAATAAAAAGAATCGATATCGATGCCTTCCCTAATATTCTTGAACAGAATGTAATAAAATGAATTTGAAAAAGTACTGATGCTAAAAATCGATTATATTTTTATATTTATTGCGTTTAAACATATATTATCAATCCAAAGATGTATACAGAAATATCTAGAGCAATGGGAGACAATGAGAATTAACACCTCACTTCTTCCCCACTACGTTCCCCACAGTTGTTATCAGGATCATATAAAACCGAGAAGATGAGTTTTACTGTTGGTAGAGAGATTTTTGAAAAAAATATCTTTACTTCGAGGAAAAATGATCGACGTATCATTGCTTTCAATCGAAAAAAGATCGTTATCAACATGAGAAAATCACACTGTTTCATTTCAATAACGAACGCTCGCCTATACTCTTGAATTTATCGAGTTGTTTCTATCAAGATTTCACAGTAAATCTTTACACTTGTTTTCTGAGATTAAATTTAAGCAGTGGGTTTTTTAAAAAGTGTATATTTACATCGAACGGTGAGGAAGCAATGTATATTTATTTTAGAATGCATACATATATAATGGACTCTCACGTCGTTTTCGACATATGAGTGTCAAGCAAATCGGTTCCTAGGAATCGACAGCTCTGCCTAGAATGATATGATTATAATAGTGAAGGCTTTATGTAGAACCAACCAAACATTTTAAAGGGCCGAATACAGAGACCTGGTGCATCGTGTGACACCAGTTCCCCAAAAAAACGCTTCGAAAGTTTTGAATTCAGAGTTGTCCTTCTCCTACACAAGTTGCCATCCAAGGCTATAGAACTCAGATTGTCCTGCTATTTACCCATAGTTAGTGGGAGCAGAAGAAGAGGATTCATACCTTTCCCAAGGATGAATGTAATGGATTCGACACACACACACACACACACACACACACACACACACATATATATATATATATATATATATATATATATATATATATATATATATATATATATTCATGGGTGAAGCGGTCTGGAGTTGAATTTTATTTATAGCTAGAAATTTTGTTCTGTGTAGTTTAACATCAGTTCCTACTATATCAGTTTCTACTATGGGGTGTTTCTTATACAGACCTCGAATCTGTTTTTTTCTGGGATTCCCTGTAAATGTTTTTTGTACTACAGATCTCTAATAATAAGTGATGGTGGATTTAAATTTAAACCCGTTAAAATTAATATAAATTAGTTGAGTTATAGATTTATAGATTGTGGGTAATACCCTAGTACTGACATTCAAAATAAATTTTAAACAATATCTTTCAATATCGGTCTATCTTTCTGGGATGAGATATTGTAATTATTTACACGATTATAATATTCGGACTGTTGTCCTCATCTTTGCTGCAATATTCACAAAGTTTCGGACGTTGGATGATCCGACCTTCTTGTGCTGATTGGAATTTCGAATTGAAACTTTTATTTCTTCCACTGTGGCAGATTTATATATTTATGTGTGTGTGTGTGTGTGCATATATATATATATATATATATATATATATATATATATATATATAGAGAGAGAGAGAGAGAGAGAGAGAGAGAGAATATTAGTGCTAAATATACACAAAGATATGCAAAATATATAAATATATATGCATAGGTGCATACACATACATGTATATTTTTTTTAATAAATAATTCCGAGAGGATAGAATCCAGGTAGAACTCAATGTCCAGGACAGAGTAAGGATATAATAAAAGGCTTAAACACTAATATTCCAAGGTCATAATTTATTCCATTGGAATCGTAAATACGATCCAATTCATCAGACCTACGAATTCAAAAAGAAAACAGAAAAGAACAACTCCGGAAATAAAAATAGAATTTGGAGAGAGTGTAAGTTTGAGAGTGTAGGACGAATGTTAGTGTTAAAGAGAGGGGTAACAGACGGAGAACGTGGGAGACTAAAACTTAACAGAGAGGGTTTTTTCTAACTAGAGGTGAGTGGAAGGGGAAATATGAATGTTGTCGGATGTCTAATACATTAAAGATACATTTCGTGGTGACATACACACACCATAGACGATCTAATGTTAAAGATCAGAATAAGAGGGAGGGAGAGAAAAGGAAAGAAGAGGTGGGGGAGAGAGATGGGGCGGGGGGGAATTAAAATTGAAGGACATTTACTAAAAGAGCCGCTGTGTAATTGAGAAAATTTGACAAAATTAATATCGACTACAGGTTACAAATCAAATATAAACATATAAAGAATAAATATAACGATTATCTAATCTAGGAAGGACCTATATTTTATGTTCAAAAACACATGCGAATACACACATACATAAACATATACACGTATATACATACACATAGGCGTGTACCCACATACACACATACATATACCCATGTACACACATGCACATATATCCACATATCCACACAAATACACGCATACACATACATACACACACATACATATATATACATATATACATATACATATATCTGATTCAATATGTTAGCTCTATTTCTCATACTGAGCGCTTTCTAATAAGTACCGCGCATATAATATATAAATAATTACACCTACATATATACATATACATACAACACATATATACACATATACACACACATATATCCACCCATATCCATATACACACACTTTCCCCTTATTTCCCCTTTCCACTCGACCTCTAGTTAGAAAAAAACCCTCTCTGTTAAGTTTTAGTCTCCCAACTTCTCCGTCTGTTACCCCTCTCTTTAACACTAACATTCGTCCCACACTCTCATACTTACACTCTCTCCAAATTCTATTTTTATTTCCGGGGTTGTTATTTTCTGTTTTCTTTTTGAATTTGTAGGTCTGATGAATTGAATCGTATTTACAATTCCAATGGAATAAATTATGACCATGGAATATTAGTGTTTAAGCCTTTTACCATATATATATATATATATATATATATATATATATATATATATATATATACTGCACAGCTCCTCAGTGTGGTCAGACGTCTGATTGAAATCTGACTGATTTAACATCAGTCAGATATCTTACCCCTAGGCCATCGTCGTACGGCAGAAAGGAAGGGAAATTTAACGTTTTCCTTCATACGAAATACGCTAGTGGTTCAGAGAACTCATTTAATACATGAAGTGTAATTCTTAATAGCAGTAGGAGCGGCTATTTTAAAACCGCCTTTCCCTAGAAAGCTCTAACAGACATCCTGGGCATATATATAATCATCTATAGGGAGACTGTTTTATATCTAATATATATATATATATATATATTTGAATGAAAACTCTAACATTTTTAAGCATTTAAAACAACATGCCTGCCCGCACTCACAATTCTGTAAAATACTTGTCGAAAACACAATTATACTTCGACATGAAAACAATAGACAAAAACTAAAAATCAAACTAAACAAAATCAATTATGGCACTACAGATATTATTAAATGTCTATAATTGGTAAAAGAAGCCATTGGTTCATACCAACGGCTCGCCATACTTCTCCAATTCACTCTCGTGTGGTCATATGTGACATCATGAGATGCGGTGCGATTCTCGCTTCTAGCGTCTTATATGCGCGTGCTTATCGTTGCTTAGAAATCATCTATGTAAACATTGACAGACTATCATCACTGCCGTGTCCGTATATTACTTAATATGTTGTCATTGACATCTTTGATAATGGCTTAAGTAATCCGAAAGCTTAGATTGTATTAAAAAAATATGGATCAATATTGTGAATTTCTTTCTTAGTTCAACGAAAAAATTGTACATAAAATAAATAGACAACAGTTGTCTATATTATTTAATGAAACGTGCATGACTATATATATATATATATATATATATATATATATATATATATATATATATAATAAAGAGGCTTAAACGCTAATATTAATGTATAAGCCTTTTTGTTATATCCTTACTCTGTCCTGGACATTGAGTTCTACCTGGATTCTATCATCTTGGAATTTTTTAATACAAATATATGTGTATGTATGTATGTATGTATGTATGTATATTTATATATTTTGCATGTGTATGTGTATATTTACCGCTAATATATATATATATATATATATATATATATATATATATATATATATATATATATTTACGCACGTTTGATTAAATCTAATATGTTTTAATGCTGAGATTTGTTTATATTTCCGTCTTAACGATTATACCATATGTTGTTTTCTTTTCTATTTTTATTATTTGTGCCATCTAAATTTTTTTTTTTAGTTATCAGAATTTATTACATATCTTGTTTTGTAATGTTGTTGTGTTGGTTAATGATATGTAATATAATTCCGCTATTATGAAACAGATGCGAAGTTAACCGGCGTGAAAATATAGTGATAATGTAACCAATGTATCTGTTTTTACATTTTATATTATGTGATGAGAGTTATATTTTTTTGATAGTCTATATTCATCGATTACAAAGTTACTTTTATTTTTCTGTGTTTATTGAGAAGTTGGTTTCTGTGAAATAATTTATAGATTTATAGTTGATTTAGCATCGAGTCACTTTGCCTATGGTTGGAAAAAATCAGGGTTTGGTGAACAGGTGTATCTTTGTTGTTGGAAGAGTTTGTTCTAGTGACAGATTTTTCGGTCCCAGTGGTCGGAGTTACGCGGCCCTTGTTCAGACCAGTGACACCTGGTCAAATATGAAGATTTTTATTGAGATTTGTAATTTTATGCGTTTTATCCTTGACCGCCAAGGGGTAATTTTGTTCAAAATTCTAGCTCTAGGCCGACTGTCGACCAAGTTTAAAGAACTCGTCCTACCCATGAAACTGGGTTTTTATATCATCTATTACTTCATTCATGGGGGAAACAGATAGATATTGAAACGGTATTGACTATAATAAGTTTCAACTTAAGACGCAATGACTACTACCAGATAATCACCACAGAGATCCTTCCCCGCCCTCCATTAGAATGCCTAAAGCTCAACTGCTCGAGAGCACCTCTCTGCGGCTACTCGGTCTCACGTTGACGACTGACCTGAGATGGAACAAATGCATTGAGTCAATTGCTTCGTCCACCGCAAGGAAAGTTGGTTCCTTGTGTCGCGCCAGGAATTTTTTCTCCCCGGAATCGATCCTCCAGATCTACAAATCAACAATTCGCCCTTGCATTGAGTATTGCTGCCATATATGGTCTGGGGCCCCTTCTGTTTGCATCGGGGTTCTTGACAGGCTCCAGGGGCAGATATGCAATATAATTGGCGCTGATCTGGCATCTCGTCTACAGACACTTTCCCACAGACGCGCCGTCGCCTCTCTCTGTTGTACAAATACTTTCATGGCAATTGCTAAGAGGATCTGCATTCGCTGGTTCCCAGACTTCATGAATTCAAGCGCCCGACGAGGCTGGCACCCCTCTCTCACCCCTTCACTGCTGAAACTCCTAAATGTAGCCGTCTCTTCTACTTCAATAGCTTCATGTCTCGCACTTCTCGCCTGTGGAACTCCTTTCCTTATTCTAGTTTCCCTGAGAGCTATAATCTCCAGCTATTCATATGTAATGTCAATCGACATCTCCAACTGCCTTGATCTATCCACTACCCTTCTCCTCATCCTTTCTTCTATCACTCCTATCTGATCTTGCTCCAAATTTTTCTGTAACCCCTTGCGCCCTAGTGGCTTCACTCCTTGCTTGGGGTGAAACGCTTAAAAAAAAGAAGAAATGTCAGTTGGACATACATTTACACTGAGGGCTACCAAGAAAAAAATTAATATACATAAATAATCTGAAAAAAAGTAAAGTTAATTAAATCAAAGAGATTTAAAATAAAAATAAAGAAAGGAAAAAAACTGTAATTGCATATTGTATAAAAATTTGCATGGGTTGTATGTTGAAAGGCGGACATAGCATGGCATCGACCCCAAAATGTTCAACTTTCTGTCGCCAATAAGAGTGATAGCAATCAACTTTTATATGGTAAATTATCACCTCAACCTACTGGAAGTTAAAGAAAGAAAAAGTGGCAAAGAAATAACAAAATAGATTTTATATTTATGGTAATTTCTCAGCCTCTTAATTATTCGGGACCTAAAGAGTAAAATTCTCACTAAAAAAGAGTTCCCCCAAAAGAAGAACATAACCGGATTAGTCCACCTGTAGCCATCTGTGAACAGAGGAAAGCGAAAAAGAAAGACAAAAAATATGTAATCAATCAATACGCTCCTTACCCATACGCGTGAGAGTGCGAGCACACAAACACACACACACACACACACTCACGCACACACACACACACTCACGCACACACGCCAGGCGGTTAACAATGGTGGATACACGATTGTTAACTGCCTGCCAAGGAACCTTTTGGACGTCGAAAGAAATATGAATTTTTGTCGGCGTACATTGGATGTTCCATTTAACAGTTTATAATAAAGATTTATTTCTCTACTTCGTGTATTGAGCCATTTTTGAATTAATGTTATGAACGTTTGAATTTATATTATATTCGTTCTTTACATTTTGAAACCTAAACTTTAAGTAAGGAAGTTTACCAATTTAAAAGTAATTACAAATTACATTCATGAATTAGATTCAAACTGATAAAGATGTTCCCTTAACAGTCATTTACAATCTTAAAAGATTAATATCAGTAAACCGATAAATTTAAAAAAAATCTTTTAATGTGTTCTCTATGAATGTGTTAATAAATACAGTAGTTAAGTTATATTAAATCCCTAAGTTATTTGTAAAAGAGTTAAATATTTAAATTTCTAGCAAGAATCAAATTAATTTCTTCGTGGTTTTGTTTTGAACATTTAAATTACTATCAAACATTAAAATCTATTTTTTTTACATAAATTGCTAAAAATATACCACCCCTATTCTTCCTACGTAAAACCTAATTACAGCTTCTGTCTCTTTACTTGTCCCTTCTTTCTTTTCCTTTTTCTCTCTTCTCCCCTTCCATTTCAATATATCACATCCGTTAAGTTAACCGTTTAAATAGGTCAAGGTCTGGTCCCTCCCCTATACTAAGTATGATTGAAAGAAATATTAAACTAAACCCTCTCTAAAATCGACCATGTCTCTCACATCACTCCTCGCTACCCTGACAGTTAAATTACATAAACTTAATACTACTCGTCAAAAGTGTGAATTTTCATTTCATCTTTCGTTTCATTTTTTGGAAGTGTTATCTGATGATCCAGCGTCCCTTAAAAGGGCTTTGGTGAAATAAATTATTATAATAGAAACTTAAAGTGGTCTCTTTTACTTTATATATATATATATATATATATATATATATATATATATATATATATATATATATATTCACGCGTTTTCTAGTATACCCGTCTTCTAGAGCGACTAGCCAATACCTAATTCAGACGCTAGTTCAGGCATATTTTTATTTGTTCCACACCCACATGGTCTAACTGAGGTTTATACTGCAACTATGCTGAGCAGACCTTTGTTACAGTTTCTGGGAGATAGCTTGTCATCTAGTGTGATCAATAATCTGAGCAAGGCCAGCACACGGACACGATGACTTGTGACTTCGTGCTATCTGAGCTATCACCGGTCCGCCAGTTTGTTCCGTCTAAGCAATTTCACTCACAACGCTTGGGTCAGCCCGTGTATAGTTTTCCGGCACTTTCCAAGGGTGCCGCACGCTGGAATCGTCCTCTGCCACAGTTGATTTGTCAGGAAGTCTCCTTCCTGACAAATCAACTCTGGTGAGATTCGAACCTGGGTCGAATGGTCAGAAAGTGAACATTCTAACCACTCATTAAAGTCAACACTCAGAAGCGACAGACTGCTTCATGCTTAACGCATTAATTAGGCCACATGCAGTGCAGGGACCTGCGAATTCATCGGTATATATTTACTACACGGACTAAGCAAAATAATAGATAGAAATGATACAGGACTCTACAGGGACGACGGTCTCATAACCTTAAGAAACTATAACAAACAAAACACAGACAAAACTGGAAAATCAATAATAAATGTTTTCAAAAATATAGGATTCGACATTGTCATAAAAAACGACCTAAACGAAGTAGATTTTCTACCTGTTACCTTCAAACTAAGAAAAGATAAATATAAACCATACAGAAAACGCAATGATAAACCTCTGTATAGACACTTATCTTACAAGCATCCGCCATCTATAATCCAGCAGATACCAAAAGTAACCGCAGGATTTCCGACAATTCTTCCAATGAAACTATATTCAACGAAGCTAAGAAATATTATGAAACGGCTCCAAAAGACAGAGGATTTCCGGCAACATACACAGCAAAGGACAAAAAAACGTCAACAGGAAGAGAAACCGCATATGGTTCATTACACCGTACAACAAAAACGTAAGAAAATATACATCAAACTCTTACAAAACCACTTCCCCGAATCAAGCGCTCGACACAAAATATTCAACAAAGACACAGTAAAAATTAGCTATAGTTCCACCGAGAACATGACACAAGTATAAAAACACAACAGGAAAACTGTCAACAAACCACCTGAACAAATTAAACCCACGTGTAACTGTAGAATAAAGAACGAATATCACTTAAACGGTAATTGCTTACAAAATAGTGCAATATACCAAGCCACGGTAAAATCATCAGATAACGAGGAAAAAATATACATGAGTAACTGAAGGATCCTGAAAACAAAGAAACATATTTCACAAATAGTAAATACGCGAGCAGCGTAATGCTTTCCAAGTATATATGGGAAATTAAAATCAAAAAGCAAATCACACCAAAAATATCATGGAAAATACGGAAAAGACTACAGCCTGCAACAATCAATCCAATCGCTGCAAATTCTGCTTTGAGGAAAAATAGCTATAATTACCTTTGCAGACCAAAGCAAACTAATAAATAAACGATCAGAACTCATCTCAAAATGCAGACATCAAAACAATATCTTAGTTAAAATCTGCAAAGAATCAATAAAAATAAATAAGCAAAAATAAGTAAAATAACTACTATCACTTTATCCCATTAATACTGCATATCTTAAAATCATATATATATATATATATATATATATATATATATATATATATATATATATTACATTAAGTCGATAGTACGGCTTCGTGTTTCATGCTGGGTACAATTTTCAGGTAGCAATAAAATTATAATCTTAACGATATATATATATATATATATATATATATATATATATATATATATATATATATATATTTATGTAGTAATAAAGCTCATTTTTTGCGAAAACATTTTCTTAACTTAAGAAAAGAGACAAAAGATAGAATTTCATTGGTGGTCCAGTATAATTTGCATGACCTTTTGTCAGCATGAACTTTTGTCCGCATGACCTTTTTTTACTTGACTATTCTTAAGATTCTCTATTACACACCATAGATCATTAATAAAATGCAGTAACTTGTTTTTTGGCTCTCAAAGACCATGAAATATATCGGGTAAAGCTAATCACTACCTATTTTGGGGTATAATCAACAAAAGTAACTAATTAACGAATGTGAAGCAAAACCTTTGCTGCGTATAAATGGAATAAAACGATCAGTATTTTTAAAATGAGCTGATATATGAAACAGCTAAATTTTAAAATAACAAATTGCGGTTATTGAAAAGTATTAACCAACATTAATATATTTTCTCAAAAGAAATATAACATTTGCAGTAACTTTGAATACACTGTTGATAAGGATGTTAAAAAAAAATCTAAAAATAATGTTCTTTGGAGAAAATCAATATTTGATTAACAAACAATTTCTTTGTTTGAAGTTTTAGTATGAATTCTTTTTTCTCGTTAATTCAAATATCTTAGTCTGCATTTTTATCAGAAATACGCAACATAAATGTATTTTTATCCGGATTACAGGCAACTTAAACTTCCGATGACTTCGTCAAATAGCGTCATGTATATCGTAATGAAGCCGTGAGAGTATCATTAATTTAATCCCCTCATGGGAAAGATGCGTCGGTAGTTTAATGGTTAGCGTTTCGGGTCGTGAAATCAGTCAACCTATTTTAAATTTCAGTCAGCTTCTTTACATTCATTTTAATCCAATGACTGACAACATGGTCCAGCTGGACCACCGGTGGTCCACATAGCATTTCCAGTGGTCCACAGAAAATTCCTAGCCATAAAAATTGTAGCAATTTCACAAAAATTTATCGAAATTATTCATACTTTGAGAAATTAATATATATATTTTGTTTAATTCCGCAAATGTCCATTATATTTGAATACAGCGCTATATTTATTTTATTTTTATTATGTATATTATATAAATAAATGTTATGTATACTATATATAACATAATTTTTTTATTCATATTTATATAGTATTTCTTTAATAAAATAAATTTTAAAGTGTAAATAGAATACTTTGTCTTTTCATTGAGTAAAAGTAGGAGCAGACTATTTTAAATTTTTGAAGAAAAAAATGATCTACGGGCTAAAAAAGTTGAGAAACGCTGCTTTAATCCATTCCTTCTTTTATGGATTAAACAGCATAGTAAACTGAGCTATCTAGCTTTTGTTGGTAACTAATCTAGGAGAAGGAAAATTCTAATTCGAAACTGATTGGTTATGGGGTGAGTAAAACCATCCCCTAAAACATACCTTGCAAAGGAAACCACAACAGCAATATTTTGTGTGTTAGAGCTGTGACTCTTATATATATATATATATATATATATATATATATATATATATATATATATGTGAAAGTGAATATAAATATAAATAAATATATATATATGTATAATTATTTATATATTATATGCGCGGTACTTATTAGAAAGCGCTCAATATCAGAGATAGAGCTAACATATTTGGTTGGATAGATGTGAGTTTGTGACCCTGGGTTTCACACTTTAGCGATCGTCAGACAAACTGATTACTGTTTTAAAAAATTTGGGTTTATGTAGATTGCGTGTATTGGTGTTATTGTGGAAGTGGTGGGGGAGATAAATTAATACATATAACAAAATAAAACAAAAATAAAACACCAACAACCACTTTTTAGTTCAAGCTACCACCACTATAACTACATTCATGGTTTTATCATTCTCCCACCACCGTTACTAATTATTTCTATCAATCTGCAATTTCTTCCAGTTTACAATAACTATAAGCTAAAACCTAAATAGCATTTTCTCCAATCCTTTGAAACATTACTATCACATCATATCATATAAACCCGTTATTAAATTAAACATCACCATATAAATTAAACAATAAGGATTACAATTTTTTACCTGTTACATATACACAGTCACCAAAAACAAACAAATAACCAGCTTTAAATATAACAAATAAACCCCCATTTTTTTCAAAAATTTAAAAATAAATATAAATAATTTAATAATAATTTTTACCTATCATAATTTTACACAAACCCCACCACACATATATACATACATGCGAGAAAATATTTTTCAAATATTTTTCAACGGAAAAAAAAAAAAAAATTTCATAATATGACATGGATACATTCACGAGACAATAACGAGACATTTCCGCCACACTTCCAATGTTTAAATTTCAACATTTCAACATACAAATGCGTATGTATAGACATAACACCACCCGTATACATACATGTGTCATAGCCAGAAACTGTCTACATATGTTTATATATATGTATGAGTCCCGACGGACGACCAAGTATGTATATGTATATGTGTCTGCATACATCGATGTTTGCGTTAGTACGATGAATGACAAAACGACGAAATCTCCCCACCACTTCCACAATAACACCAATACACGCAATCTACATAAACCCAAATTTTTTAAAACAGTAATCAGTTTGTCTGACGATCGCTAAAAGCGTGAAACCCAGGGTCACAAACTCACATCTATCCAACCAAATATATATATATATATATATATATATATATATATATATATATATATATATATATATATATATATATATATATATATATATATATATATATATATATATATATATATATATATATATATATATATATATATATATATATATATATATATATATATATATATATATATATATATATATATATATATATATTTATATATATATATATATTTGAAATCAGTGAAAGGATTTAAAAGAGCGAAAAGGCTGGAATATATGTCTAATTGTTTATGCTAGGATAGTTCTAGGTAGTTAATGCAATAACCAGATACTGTTGTGTACAAATGTACACATAAACTTTTCTTTGTCGGTCATTCTGATTTCTGAGGATCCCAAGGCTTTGTCTCGAATATTGTCTGAAGTTGTATCTATATTCTTAATTCTCGTATTTTCTATTGGGAATGTACGTTCAAAAATGCATCATCAAAATATAAGACTTTTATTAGAGAATGTGAATAAATATTGAAATGTTACTTCAACTGAGTGCATTAAATTTGTCAGTTGAAAAAAAAGGGTTAATTAATTTGAAAACAATTCATTTCTGTTGTGTCAACAAAGTAATCCACTTGGCTAGGTATATACCTATCTCATAAAATTTCTTGACCACAAACTTAACTAAAATCGGTTTGCATTTTTATCGGGGGCGGTGTCTGGAAAATGTCTGTAACAATTTGGAATAGAAGCAAGCATTTTTGTTATTATTTATTAGGTTAATATAATTAATGTACAACAGATGAATACAAAATGTATTATATAAAAACAAATTCTCAGTTTACATGGAAATAACTGTGTCCGTTTTATCTTCGTCGTTTTAACGTTTTCTTTTATTCCGCATCATTCTTATTTTTTCCTTCTTCTAATTCAACTTTTACTTTTCCGCCTTCTCCTTCTCTTTCCTCTTTTTCTTCAACTTTTTCTTTCCCCCTTCTTCTTCTTCTTCTTCTACTTCTTCTTCTTCTTTTCCTCCTCCTCATTCTTCTTCTTATTCAATTTTTACTTTTCCTCCTTCTCCTTCTCTTTCCTCTATTTCTTCAAATTTTTCTTTCCCCCTTCTTCTTCTTCTTCTTCTTCTTTTCCTCTTCCTCATTCTTCTTTTTCTTCAACTTTTTCTTTTCCTCCTCCTCCTTCTTCAAACTTTTCTTCTTATTTAACTTTTTCTTTTTCCTTCTCCTTCTTCTTCAACTATTTCTTTACCTACTCCTAATCCTCCTACTTCTTCAGCTTGTTTTTCCTTCTACTCTTTCTCTTCTTGTTCTTCTTCTTCTTCAAACTTTTTTCCCTTCTTAAACTTTTTCTTTTCCTCCTTCT
>CAHIKZ030002224.1:4242500-4330000 GCA_903632075.3 Acanthosepion pharaonis | reverse complement strand
TCTTTTTAGGTAAGTAAAACGGATAAAAGTGCTGCCTTACAATTAAAGAATTGTGTCGACATTTGAACTTGTCTTCCAACAGAAAAGACAAGATGATCTGAAAGTTGTTCTCCCGGAGGCAGGCCTGTGTCTTTTTATTTATATTGAAATATTGTTTTGAACGTTTTCTTCAATAACCAATTCACTGACGCAAACGTCTTCACTACATCGACCTAAGGTTGTTCATAGTGTTTCACGTCTTTCTATCTCTCTTCTATACCGTATGCATGGACGAATAATAGACTTATAAATGTGTTAGATGGATTGTGAACGTGAAACATATTCTGACACGACATTGTGAACCAACATTCCTCGTCGTAGACGAAGCAATTCTTTCAATATAGTCACGCCACTTCATGTCAGTGAAAAACGTGAGACGTACTGTGTTGCTGTCTTGGAGTCTACTGTCAGCCATGCTAATATCAGACAGAAAAGATTCGTTATGTTGCTTCAATGAAACCAGTTTTGTTTTAGATGTGATAAGATTTACAAACCATTTCTTGCCCTCAGTTAACCACTGATTCTAGGCCCTTTATTAGAGCAACTGTCAGGATTACACTTGAGCAATATGTCTCGAACAAATATAGTTCCAACCGTATAATTTGCCAATTATAAATGAGTACTGATTAAAATCACATTTCTATGATTACAAAATTACTTTTTCCGCACACTGTCTCTTATTTTACACACATACACACACACGCACACACACACACACATTATATATATATATATATATATATATATATATATATGCATGGATGTCACTTCACTTCATATTTGTAAAAAACGTGACGACAAGAAGGCGTAGTGCATTCTTCTCCTGTTTAGCATCAGCTGAACTAATGGTTGGCAGAAAAGTTTCTCTGTGGCGATTAAATGAAATAAATTTTCATTTTTGAGGCGTTCAAATATACAATGAATTTCTTGCCCCACTTAACCACATATTGGAGTGTGACACTCTTTAGGGTTGCGTGAAAAAAAAAGACAAAAAGGCGAGAATTAAATTAGGTGATAAGAATCTATCACGAAAAGACGATGTTATTTTTTTCTAAACAAGGAAAATTGGTAAAGATTTTATTTTCATTAGCGAAGAAAGTAAGGATCTGTCGCGTTTGATTTATGACGGCGCACCGAGTACAAGATAGCCATCTGCCCATGGCAATGGTGAAAATTTCAGGTCGGTCAGGTGGATTACGGGGCAGAATTCTAAGAGATAAAAATTAATTGGGTCGCGAGAAAAATGTCCGCTGGACCAACCGCAGAGTACCAGGAAATAAAGATTAAACCCTTAACTATCTTCGGAGGTATCATTTGAGAAAAAGCATCTGTTTTGTGTCGGAGGTGGATATGATAGGAAAATTATTTTATCGGGACGAATAATTTGCTGTGGATACCGCAAGATGACCACCCACTTGTTTGGTGAAGGTCTCGATTGATTAAGTCCAGGTGACATTCGGATAAGATTGAGATTAAGAGACCACACTAAGGGTCGTATTGTTTTATTGTCGGACAGAAGAAAGAAAAAGAAAAGAAAAAGAAAAAAAAAGGAAGATATTTATTTTCTTTGAGCAAGATTTTTTAAACCGAGGCCAGTCTGGCCACACCCACACTGATGGGCGTCCATTGGATGAATAGTGGCGTGAGCGGTAAGCGAAGGTAATCATGTGAAGAAGGAGGGGAGTCCTGTTGACACCCCCCTGTAGGGATCGGTGTGAGATGCCACTGTGAGAGGGAGGGGAAACCCGTTGACACCCTCTGAGGGTATGGGTTAGATACCAATATGAGAAAGGAAGAATTTGGGAGGACGAAAGACTTCCAAAAATGGAAATTAATAATTCTTCCCGACCGAGAACAAAGAAAAACCCTTAATGCGGATTTAGAATTATCAAGGAACCTCAAACCGCGACAGGCCCACCCCATGTTTTGTCGGCGTCCATATAAGCAGCGTCGCAATGAGTTGCGGCGGTTTGCAGTTGGCAGTTCGCAGCTGAGTTGAATTGAGTTGGGTTGGAGTTGCAGAGTGAGACCGCCTCGCAAAAAGCTGACTAAGATTCTATGCAATCACGACCTCAACTTCTAACTAAGAACAATTTATTTTTGAAGAACGACTTAGACTCACACCACCAAAACAAGTTTTACGAATATCGCCTGAAGATACACCAAAACCAGTTTCTTAAAAGAACAATTTAAGATGTTAAGACTCACAAAGTGTCACGAATCCATATAAGCGGGTTGGAAGGAAGACTCAATCTTGTATTCAGCAACCAGATATAAAATATTGTTATTCTTTTTTTAACACATTTGAACTTTTCGAGTTATTACTTTATTTTCTTTTACATATACTTGTGCGGTATTACCCTTGTTCGGACTCGACTTGCATTATGGCCCAGCGACTGAATGATTTCGTCTACCTAAGATCAAATCACAACGTGGGTAGGTTAGACTAGAAATCAAAACAGTTACTTCGGTAACCAGACGTTGGAGGTGAGCTAGGAAAGACAAGGCTGATGCCGAATCTAAACAGATTCCCATCCGAATCAGCAAAAGGTTAGAACGTCACATTTGGGGCCGCGACCAATACCCAGTCACATTGGTCATCACAGGACAGGATAGGACGGCGACGGCGCGGAGACAGACGGGGTGAAGTCACAATTGGCGCCGCGACCAGGGCAGCATGGCGAGCGCGGCCAGGCAGACGTCACATTTGGCGCAGATACACCGGGGGACGTCACAGGAGGACATTTTCATGAGCAGTTGCCAGATTTACTTTGTCGGAACTTCAAGATTTGTCATTGGCCAGGGCTAAATCGTAGTGTCCTCTGAAAAAATACAAATTTAGAAACCGATGACATCGGAGAGACCGCTGATGAAGATAAATAACAGCGTAGATTACAGATGGAATCGGGGAACTAGACGTACGTATGAAACGATCTGGAAGCCAGCCCGTTCAACACGACATTTATTTCACGATTTGTTAGGAACGATTGAATTAAACCATTTATTCGTCTTGTGATACCGTAGCACTGGCGCTTTCGTAGAAGGCCAGCCTGCAAAACCCACCGAACCTTTTCGAGATAACTAGAGCAACGACCTGAGTTCTTATTTAGAACAGATGAGAACCAAGGAAATGATCCTTGTTTCACCCGGTATTTCCGTGTCAGAATGAAAGCTTTGGTGCTAGTTTTCATCCACGAGGATATGTTAGTGGCACATTTCGAACAGGATGATTAAAAAAATAATTCCAATCGCGAAGGGAGTCATGAAACGACTCCCAATCAGGATGTTGAGAACAGAAAGGGGTTCTGTTGGTAGGAGTTTTGTGACTAACGTGAGAGTGGAAAGAGATATCTACAGAAATCACTGCATGATCAAGAGATCAAGTAGACAGGCGTGTACGTCAAGATTACTGCGGAAACGCGTGGGGAAATCTAACACTTGCGTGAGAGCTTGAATCATAGAGTTCATGGTTTGAATTCCAGGAAGGTCACTGACAGAGTGATATACTGTTTAAGAATTAAAATGTGCGTCTACTCAAATATGGATATCGACTAAAATTAACTTTTAAAATAATAAAAATCTGTCAGATTAGTTAATTTAAAAACAATCCTGTAATTATTTCGAAATGAATTTTTCGAAATGAAATGAATGAAGTTTAAATAAGTAACTGAGTAGATATTAATTTTTGAAAAGCAGGTATGAGAAGGAATTGTGCTAATATTCTACAATTTGGCCTGGGTAGATCGGCGATGCTCTCTGTAGCGGAATCGGTCCAAAGCACGTCGGATTCTCTTGCTAGAGGGTGCTCTGAAATCTCTAATACTGCCGGAGGTCGCATCTTTTCTATAATAAGATTTCTCAAATATTCAAACCCCCCCAATATATATATATATATATATATATATATATATATATATATATATATTGTTTTAAAAATAAACTGTGTGTCTACTCATATACGTGTACACAGTAAAGTAACGTTTAATGTGTCGCATTAATAAATAAAAAAATATCTATTATTTCTTTAAAATACATTATATATATATATATATATATATATATATATATATATACATGGGGGAGATATCTGTATATATGTGTGTGTTAATTTTTTGTGCGTGAAATTACAAAACTGGGTGTAATATGATTTTACAAACGCCATTCAAATTAAAAATAAATATAATCCATTATTCAAGAAATTCTTGGAGCACATATCTATTTTTATTTGTTTAAACGTTGTATATATATATATATATATATATATATGTGTGTGTGTGTGTGTGTGTGCGTTAGTGTGTGTGCGCGTTAGTGTGCGTATATGTATATAGTTTATTTTTCTCGATAATTTCACGATTTCGCCCCAAAGATTCGGCCTTTTATCCCTCCTGATTAGGATAACCTGGATAATTACAGCCTTCGCAGACAGAATCCAAATAGTCATTGCTAAGAACCATGTACTGACGGTGTTTTTAAATATGTTAATCTTGAAATTAGCTCTTTTCTATACAAGAAATATTTTGCCTTCTCAAATCAAACAATTAGTATTAATGTTGGATGAAATTCATAAAATCTTTTTCTTGAAACATTTACTCAGGAAATTAGACAACTCATGTCGACTAACTGTAAACTCTCTTTTTATAAGGTGTAGAAAATTGTGGAATGATAACAATCTAATTGTAGCCTTAATTCCCTGTCTACTTACACATGCTACTGTTGGAAAATTCTTAGTGATGTATCTATTGTTAATTAGTATAGACGCTTGTTTGTGATTTTGTGGCGACAGCCTATACAAACTGATGTCGGATCTTCTTTAAGATGGAAAAGATTTATTAATGATAGTTACTGTAAATCCCTTGATCTAGCTATTTAGTTCCGTCTGAAGCTACCATCAAAGTTAAGGTTTGTTTTCATTTATATTATTATTGAACAATTTTTTATATTTTACTGTTTTTAATAAGGATACATTTTTTTATACGTATTAATTTTTTTTCTATTAAATATCTGTTTTCTTCTTATTATGTGTTCACAATTATCTAGAGAGCTGTATACAAATATCGGGACGAAAGACTTTCTGAAAATGATGGGCCATGATTCTCCCAATAAGTACATTCACATATGTGAATATAATTTTTAAAAATCTGTCTGTAAACATAGGAACGAAAACATCATTTACATTTGCCAACAAAAACGAAATATCTTTGAATCGACAATACGCATGAACAAGCACTTATTTATTTGAAACTCTGCCAATATAAGACATAAAACAAGAAGTAAAACAACCAGTTTGAATTCATATCTGCATATTCCCAACAAAAATTATATGTAATTAGGATTTTCTCCAAAAAACTGGTAAAAAATATTAGGTATAATTATTTTCGTGCATTGGAAAAAGGCTTCTGTTCACTTTGGCTCTGTCGTGTCTAAAAACAGTAGCTTGACCGGAATTCTTCTAGAACAGAAAATAAATTACACTATCATACAATTTAAAATTATTTTTATCTATTTCGGAGTAAAAATGGCTGGTTGTGAAAATTCCCAACATAGGGTTAACTTAAACACCAAATTTTAACATCTACAAAATAATGATTCAAATATACTTTAATAATATTATTTCACAATTTCAAAAGTTTAATTTGAATCAACTTTGACACATTATGTCGGAACAATGATTTTTAAATGGAAAACAATATTGAAACTGGGAAACAGATTTTGGTTGTGGCAACAATTATGTACATAATATTGTATATTTCACGGTTCAGTTCCTTCTGTATTCGATGATCTGATGATGGATTTAAAGTATGAAACTAACAATTAACATTATGTGTTGACTTCTGTCTTCATTCTGATTAACCCAATAAATGATCTATCTTCGATGTTGAATGCAAATATAGCATCTTTAAATAACATTTAAAAGGCAATTTGATGTGAATATATATTTATATATATATATATATATATATATATATATATATATATACAAACACACATATGTGTGTGTGTGTGTTGCCATTCACTGAGGTTGGGTTCAATCCGTATGTTTCATCCTATAATTTTTCTGTATTTTCAGATAGATATGAATAGACTGAGATAGATGAATAGCCAGATGGATAGGTAAAAAATAGATATGAACCCACTGAGACAGACAGATAGATAGATAGATAGATAGATAGATAGATAGATATTGAGCAATGTATATGTGCAAATATATGGAAACACGTAAATATGATGGGTAGCAGTACTTGAACAGAACGAAAATAGATAGATAGATAGATAGATAGATAGATAGATAGATAGATAGTATCGAGACATTGGAATAACCTGGTTCCTTATCTTCATTCTTACAGGCTAAAGTAAGATATTTTCATTTAAGGTACGTTGCATCAGTCACTGACATCGTGTAACGTATGAATCATATGACACATTGTACACAACACTTGCCATACTGCCGCATAGGATGGTGCGATTTCTATATATATATATATATATATATATATATATATTACAATGAATCATTTATTCAAAAATAGATTAGTAAAGTTAATGATATAAAATGGCGAAATCCTTTCACTAAAAAAATTTTAAAGTTGCAAATGTGTATTATAGGAACACTTTATACAGCTTATAATTTTATAAAAACACTGATCATAACAATCTCCATGTGATTTGTAGGCTAATGCACCTTAAGATTTTGTTAGCGAAGGGATTTCGCAATTTTATATCATTAACTTTACTAATCTACTTTTTGTATGAATGAATCATTGTAATATAAATTGAACTGCACCACATATTTCACACACACAGACACACACACACACACACACACACACACATATATATATATATATATATATATATATATATATATATATATATCCAAGATGATAAAATCCAGGTAGATCTCTATGTACAAGACGGGAAGATAATTTAAACGGCTCAAGTGCTAATATTCCATGGTTATAAATTATTACATTGGAATTGTAATCACGATCCAATTCATCAGACCTCTAAATTCAGAAAGGAAACAGAAAATATAACTGCGGATATAAAAAACAAAATTTCTGTGGGAGTTTATGTGTGGGAGTGGGGATCAAGGGTGAGAGGGAAGTGTATGAAAGCTCTAGACAGAAGTGTAACGGAAGAAAGAAAAACAGGAAAGACCTTAACGTGAGGGTGGGCCATAAAATTTAAAAGAGTGAAGTTTTAAAGAGAGAAGTTAAATAACGATTTTAATGAGTGAGATACAGATAAATATGAGTTATTATCAGATGCATAAATCACTACCGATTCGTTGACCTAAAATTAAAAAAAAATAGACACCGGAAAAGTGTGGATACATTTGTGGTAACATTAGACACAATAAATGATTATACGATGCAAATTTAAAATCTAGCCAATTTACACAGCCGATGCATATAAGAAAATTTGTCATCTGGTTTGCATTTCCTAATCTTATGTATAGATGAAAAGAGGAGACGAGATAGAGAGGAAGAAAGAACCCAAGTAAAAAGAAAAGGTCAAACTAAACAGAGGCATGCCGATGTATAGTAATGGTGGCAATCTGAAATATGCAAAGCAAGATTCTCAAAAGGAATTCGATCAATGATTACATACTTAGTGATACAGAAATTTCTGGAAAATTCTTAATCATCTCTGTATTTTGGCTTTGACGCTTCCTACAGATTTAACACATATCCCTTAATCTCCAGGCTTTGTTTATTGAGTTTTAGATATTGTTAGTTTCCGAATTAATTCAGTTTATAATGAAAGAGTAATGATCACAAAACAATATGAAAATGTATAACTAAAAATAGCATAAAAAATATTATAATTTTATAGACTTTAACTTTTGCCTTTCATCGAGGTTGGGTTCAAGCCGTCAGTTTTTATCCTATAATTGTGTTTGCATTTTTAGATAGATAGATAGATAGATAGATAGATAATGAACAAACTGAGATAGATAGATAGATAGATAGATAGATAGATAGATAGATAGATAGATAGATAGATAATGAACAGATTGAGATAGATAGATAGATAATGAACAAACTGAGATAGATAGATAGATAGATAATGAACAAACTGAGATAGATAGATAGATAGATAGATAGATAGATAGATAGATAGATAGATAGATAGATCGATTGGAATAACCTGGTTCCTTATCTTCGTTTCTGCAGACTAAAGTCATATATTTTCATTTAATATAAGTTGCATCAGCCACCGATATCGTGTGACATATGAAACTTACGATACAATGAACACAAGACTTCACTTGCCAGTCTGTCTCAAACTATTTTGGATTTTGTGTTATCTATCTATCTATCTATCATCTATCTATCTATCTATCTATCTCCCATTGTGATGTCAAAGTGGTCATAAGAATTCTTAATCCATTGCTCACCTTTATGTATAAGTACCGATTTTTTCGCATACAGAATAATGTTCTTTTCTTCATCTGTAATATCTGTATAGTGGGTGGCAAAGTCCAACGCATTCAAAAATAGTTCTTTAGATATTGATTGGTAATAATTATCAATATCAAACTGCATGAGCGTACAATTGTTTTCACTAGACTCAGCTGAGTCTTCTGATCTCATTGGTCTTTTTTATATTATACAACCTTACAGCGCACTATGATATTGATATAAATGACATTGGTTTGTACAGAGACGATAGACTTATGGTTATTAGAAACTCAACTAACTTCAAAATAGATAGAATTAGAAAGGTTTTATATAAAGAATTTAAAAGCATGGGCTTTAAAATTACGGTTAGCACTAAATTAAAAAAAGTGGACTTCCTTGATATAACATAGATCTAAATAAAAATACATACACACCTTATAAAAAACCCAACAACAATCCTTTATATATACACCATAAATCAAATCACCTCCATCTATAATTAAACATATACCGTTAACTATCAGTAAACAAATTAGTACAAATTCAGCAAATGACAAGATTTTCGATGAGCATATCAATTCCTATAATAAGGCTCTAAAAGAGAGTGGCTACAAAAACCCAAAACTAACTTATATAAAAAATGAAAATGGAAAGCATAGAAAAAACAGATGTAGAAAAATTATTTGGTATACTCCCACAAACAACCAAATGGTAAAGAACAAATTAGGACATAAATTCCTCGCATTAATAGTCAAGCATTTTCCTAGTGAAAGTAAACTAAGTACTATTTTCATTAAAAACGCACTAAAATTGAGTTACAGCTCTACAGAAAACCTAGAAAAAATTATTAAGAACCATAATGCTAATATCTTAAATAAACACTTATACCAAAACCAAAAAAAATTAGACAATGGAAAAATAAAGATAAAAACTGATGAAAATAAACAAAAACTATATAACTGTAGAAACCCTCATAATTGCCCTCTACAAAATAAATGTCGCGCTGAATCATTAGTATAACAATGCAATATCTCTTTGATTGAAAGTCCTCAAAATATAAAAATATATATAGGTTGCACTAGCCTTGAGTTCAAATAAAGATTCAACAAGCATCAAAGATCATTTAGGATAAATAAATATAAAAATCAAACATCTCTCTCAAAATACTTCTGGCATCTAAAAGAATCAAATAAAACACCTACAGTAAAATGGAAGTTAATAAGAAAAGCTAGGATATGTAGGTCATTAAACAACACATGTCCTTTGTGCATACACGAGAAACTATATATTCAAAGTTTATAAAAAATAAAAATTTACTGAATCAGAGAAATGAAATAGCTATTTTATGCCGTCATTGTCAAAAACTTTCCTTAAATAATATTTAAAATTTAAAAATAAAAATAAATTTAAAAAGGTGCGATCAGGTAATATACATACTTATATTTAACATGGAAAAATAATTTTATATACTGTAAGTAATTCTATTACATTTACTTGTTTTTTTCTTTATGGAAAAAAAATATAAAAAAAGTCTATTAAAATAACAGTGAAAATATTTTAAAATTGTATTTAAGATTGTAGTTAAAACGAATTCTAACCTAAACATCTTTTAGAATTGTAGTTAAAGACAATGTATTCTGACCTAAACACCTCTCAAAAAGTACTACCGGCACTAAAATGAACCCAATAAAACACCTACTGAAAAATGAAATTATAACGAAAAGCTAGATGATGTAGGCCATCAAATGACCTATGTCCTTTGTACATACATATGAAATTATATATTACTAAGTTTGTATATATATATATATGAAAAATAAAATAAATAAATTAATAAATAAATAAATAAGTTTACTATTTTTGCAGTAAGTGCCATAAATATTACTTAAATAATATTTAAATATAACAGTTTAAAAATCGTAATATACACATACTTGATATGGAAAAATAATTTTACTTACTATAAGTAATTCTAATACATGTCCTTCTATTATGTTTGCAGTATGCGCTTTTTCGCCTCCATCCGCTCGGTGACCTTTCTTAGTGTGTGCCTGTTATTTACAAATAAGATACCCTCGTTATGACATCTTGGTCTATTCGAGGAGGGTAAATGTTGCCTCCCCAAGAAGTCAGACATTTTTTAGCGTGAACTCATTTTTAAATTATACACACACACAACACACACACACACACACACACACACACACACACACACACACACACACACACACACACACACACACACACACATATATATATATATATATATATATATATATATATATATATATATATATATATACTTATTTTATTGATATGTTTATGACCCTGGGTTTCACGCCCTTGAGATCGTCAACCATACTATACTGCAGCTCTTCTAGGGAGACCGTAGTTACAGTTTCATTGAAACAGTGCTTATTCTGGCGTGTGATCAAGGCCAGTAGACCGAAACCCTCAGTGAAAATGACGTGTGATTTCCTTCTAGCACAACTATCGGTGTTGTCCGAACAGTTCCTGCTACCCAATTATTCAAGTCTTGGAGTCATTCATGGTATGGTTTCAGGCACTTCGTAACAAACAGGATTATCTTCACTGACCGATATTAACAAGAAATCACCTCTTTGAAAAATCGACTATCGTGAGACATAGGTATCATGGTCGGGTTGACCACTTAAAAGAATAAGAATCTTACAAGGATCCATTATCTATGGCCACATTAGAAATGCATATGACATGTAGTTGATAGAAATGAAACTCGAGGACACCTACAAAAGATTATAACAGAAAGGGAAAACAAGGGCGTAAACATCAACTGTAGACAAAACATATGGATGTTACCAAAAGAAATAATCCAGCGGGCTTACTACAATTTGAAAATACTAAATTTAGACAAGTGCAAGAAATTTAAATATGAAGGAAATATTTTACCAGAGGACGTGATATGAGATAACGTAATTGGAGGACGTATTTGTGGTATCGAAAGATACCTTTCAAACATTAAGCAAAGTAATAGTTTCATTTGTTTTAGTTTGTTTTACGGCATATCATCGTCAATGGGTTATATAATCCCGGCAACATTTTTTATCGCTGGTGGTATTTTCTTTTCAAAAATGTATTGCTGATAATATATATTTTCCCGAAAATGATATTAAAACCTATTTTTATACATACATATTGTTTTGACCCCTTTGGTGTGTGGTAACTATTTGCAACAAGCCAGGTCTCTAACAGGTGCTACCACCCCGGAAACACCAGCAATTAATAGGTGGTTCTAAGCTCCCCAAAAACTCCTGATGAGAGGCCTTGCTATCGGATGTAATTTATCGTCTTGCCGAGGACCCGGATATAATTTATCGTCATACCCAGGCCGGAAGCAAAGTAATACGTAACCGGAAAAAAAATCATTAGAAAAAAAAAACGAGTACGGAATATATGTCACTGAATGATGGGCAATCTCATCAAATTTGAAAGGAAGATATGAGGCTGCGAAAATTTTGTTCGACAGAAAGATTCTGAGAATACTATGGGCTAAACATGTGAGCTATGACAAACAGACAGTTGAAATTTCTGAGAAAAGAAGGCTTGGCAATTTTGCCACTCACAGAATATATCAAAGAGAAGATGGACAGACGAATGTATCGAATAACCTATTCCAACGAACTTATTTTCTCTTTTTGTCATTTCTAATTACTGTTCTGCCAACTGTTGGCAGAACAGTGATTAGAAATGACAAAAAGAGAAAATTGAGTGCTACAAATGACTGGAAATTGTGGACTATTATGAGGGAATAAATGCAGAAGAATACCTAGAGGGATGTATGATGTATAAGCAAAGTACCATCGTTTATCATTTCAATAAAAAATATTATTATTATTATTATGATTCCGGCTATATCAAGTTGAATCACTGATTTTCGAATAATCACTGAAGATAAGACACGTCGTGTCTGGTCAGTACTTAGATGCCTGACCGCCTAAGAATGCCAGGTGATGTAAGTTTAGAGAAGTTGCTGGTATTAAAATATGGATAGCGGTTCGTAAAGAGAACTCACAGAGCCATGTTCGAATTCAACTTGAGTGATTTACATTTAATTACGCGTAAATATCATTCGGAATAGTATAAATCTACCGCTCCTCCCAGCAGCTATGGATTAAATATTAGGAATTTTATTTGGAAAATTCATTGATACATGTACAAATAATTTCTAAATTTTCCGAGATGCGTTAAGTCAGCTCGGAAGAGGAAGGCTCACCAAAACAATGGGAAATTTATTCTGCAGAGAGAGATTCATGTTCAACCTCTTTTCAGTTTGTCTTTGAGTGTAGGCTTCACTGGATACAATATCAATTTGTGACCTCGCCTCAATGATTAGCTGCTGTGATGTTGCAGTTTTGTTCAAATTACTACAAAATTAATACATAAAACAATGAAAACATTATCGTATTGGTATTAATTCAAACAGAGATAGCTACATATGCTTTGTTTACAAAATTAGTTAGTGATGAATTAACATTTAGAACCTAAATTTGAATTTAACTTAGTTGACAATTTTAGTAATCTCCCAACGTCTACAGAGTGTATAATGTGAATGAAATGTAATTTTTCTCATACAAATTATTCATAATTCATCAAAATGTATTGTGGACAGACGAAACAAAATTTGAAATTTTTTGGAGTAAGAGGAGACTGACGAGAGACAGAAAATTAAAAGAAAATTTAATGCAGTAACTTAAATGTTATCGTTTACTTTTAAAACTGCAAAAATTTTGTTTTTTTTTTAAACTGTAATATAACCCTAAACTCTGTATATATATATATATATATATATATATATATGTGTGTGTGTGTGTGTGTGTGTGTGTGTGATATTCTAGAGCGCAATGTAATTTACTGAGTAATATAATAATCATAATTACAGACGATCCATAAAAACCCAATCGATTATAATTGATTTCATGAATACAAAAATAGTCACTCCCCACACACTTTCTGCTTACCACCCCCTATTTTTTTTAAAACCTTTATTGAAATTTTTATTTTACTTTCTTCTTCTTTAAATATATTTTTTTCCTTTCCTTATTTTTTTGCTTCTTTGCAACTTTTCTTTTTATGTCTCCCTTTTGTCTGGAAAAATTGACTCCATTTATTGAAAAACTTCGGTCTGAAGAGATGAATATTTATTTATACATGAAATAAATTATAAACCAATAATCGTCTGTAAATATGATTTCATATATATATATATATATATGTGTGTGTGTGTGTGTGTGTGTGTGTGTGTGTGTGTGTGTGTGCGTGTTTGTGTCTGTGTGTGGGAGGGGGTATGAGTACACCGTGTCTAATTATTTCTATATTTATACTATATTTGTAAAATCCCGTTCTCTGATATTTAGCTCACCGAATTTGCAATATTTATATATAGCAAATTTTAAACAGTACGACGATTTGATTTTTTTGTTTGGTGATCGTCGTTGTCAAACCATTGCTAGTAAAATTTCAAATACTATTCAAACCAATTCTGCTTATAATGGGCTCAATGCCACCATGTAAACATACAATGCCTCTCTCGTACAAGATTTTCAACTATCAGACAATGATTATCCCACGTTGCATTTCAATTCTCAATCTCGTTAGTATGCACCAAATCAGGATAATGGTCCCTTCCTTCTCACCAGTTAAGATGAAAATCAAATGCCTCATCGAGTAATAAGTACGCAAACTCTGCTTCCCATATTAGTGTGTAATTAATATATATATATATATATATATATATATATATATATATATATATATATATATATATATATATATATAGACAACATTACTACGTAGGTATAAGTGTTCAGCTCTTACTTCTACGAATTGTTCTCCCATCTCCTTAACTCGACGTGGCGGACAGCAATATGAATGAACGGAAAAAATAAGATCCCACCCGACAGACAAGTCCGTCTCCGACCTAGGATGGATCAGAACTCTTCCTCTATTCCAACTGATATGTCCCGGAAAGGGATATATTTGTTCGAAGTAGCAAAGTTTTTGTTGACTACTCTAACCGGTAGGACAATCTAGCAGGTAACCGTAATGGACTGGTCCTCGTCATAGTGGTAGGCAATAGGCGTAGGCAATAGACGTCCTCAATAGGCGTCCTCATGTACCTCCACATCAGTCTGTATTTATGGCTGACACCAGCCAATTATATTACTCTCAGGTGGAACCCAGGCGTATGTATATTCATTACATCACCAACCATCACTGGTAACATCAACGAGCAGTCGGAATATAACTAATTTTTCATTTGTTGCCAATTGATCTAAAAAAAAATCCCATTAACTCCATTACTTTCCATTCCTCTTTTCTTCGTGGCTTTCTATAGTATCATAATTGTGCCTGATTTTGCTGGAATAATCAATATTTCTGGGCTTTATTGAGAAAAACAGCATTAAATGATACACATATATACAATAATTTTATAAAAAAAATTAAGATTTATAAATGCGACTGACATTTTAATATTGAGTTGTCCTTTAAGTGTGCTGTAACACCGTGCAAGCAAAATTGTGAAATTTAGGAAGATACGCTTCTATTTCCTCATTTGTTTTTACTGTTCGATATATTTGTGATGATCTCGATTTAATAGCTTTTGT
Source organism: Acanthosepion pharaonis (assembly GCA_903632075.3). Taxonomy (NCBI): domain Eukaryota; kingdom Metazoa; phylum Mollusca; class Cephalopoda; order Sepiida; family Sepiidae; genus Acanthosepion; species Acanthosepion pharaonis. Next base: position 4,314,912 of record CAHIKZ030002224.1, on the reverse strand, counting down.
AAATACAACAATTTTCCTACACTTATATGAACAGTTTCTTTCAGAAGAATTGAATCGATTTGTTTAAGCAAGTTGATAGCTCAATATGGTAATAATGATAACAATATCAATATTGACCATTCGGCATTCATTGACCCAGCAACCAGTGCTACTTGAGTTACGCTTTTCTTCACTCTCTGGACATCGGGATGGGATCAAAATGTAGTATCTGTTCTCCTCATCTCTAATGGTAATATTAATATTGACCGTTCCCTTATAAGGAAACATTCGGCATTCATTGATTGAACAGCCAAAAATTATAAAATATTTCTATTAACACATTTTTCAGGAAGTCCACTAACTTCTTATTACCCAGTATCAATGACACATACATTAATAACTTTTTGTTTGAAGTCTTACGGAACGTCAAAATTGTGATTATATCTCAATTTTACACGTACTAACCATTTCAATTGTTGCTGTTGTTGAAAGTCATTTGGTACAATAATTTGTGATTCTGTAACATTTGTCCATGTTGTCCGAAGAAGGATGATCCTCGACTGCATTCTATGGAATAGATTTGTAACCATTGATCTAAGAAAGCGTCGGTATGAAGCAGACATTTTATACATTTCTTAACCAGTTTAGAAGTATTCCTGTAATCTATATGAAGATCCTGATTTGACGTGGCTATTAAAGCACATGACTCGAATTTTCATCTTGATAATTATGTTTTTTTAGCAACTTACTGTGTTGAGCAAAATTATTCCTAGCGAACTCTGTTATATGTTCAATTTCCTAAATTTGTCATAATTGATTTATATACAGACGTATTTCAAAACAGTTGGTGTTTATTTGTTCTACATTGTAAATGTTTGTGACAGATGAAGTGTATTCGCATCACCTGTTGTCCTTCTGATTCATTTTCAATTTTTTTTCATTTTTGGAAACCTTATTCCTTAATTCTTAGAACAATTTTATATGATGTAGAGAACTTGTCCAATATTGTTCTCATCCCATCTTTAGACCACAAGCATCCGAAGATATGTCCATTCTAAAAACCGAAATTTGCTACTAAATGAACCTTCGTTACATCACTTAATGGACATCCATGGTGATTCAAGAATGAAAGTGATTTTTCATCTTACACTGTGAAGAACGCGTGTAATTACATCACCTTCGCTGTCTGTGTCCGTTATCCTAATGTTCGTTGCAACTATTTATTCTTGCATTTGCAAGATTACAAAAGTAACTGAAAGAAGAGGAATTATTTGCATCGCTTTGCAATTTTTTTTGTCTCTAAATAAATTAGAAAGGTGAACAGAATAAATGGAATGGGTGATGCAATTAATAGAGTCCATTTGTAGAAGAGAAGACGGCAACTGTGTTATATAAAACACAGAATTGTTAATAAAGAAACAGGTCATGATTGGGTCTTGACACTTATTTAATCATACGTTGTCTTTACAACGCAACTCAGTTCTCGCTTTCTCTTTATTCTTGATTCCTTTCTCCTTGTCTCATTAAAACTCTATCTTTATACTTATCTCACAACCAATAGCAATTTGTCTATCAATTTACTTTTTTTGTTTTTTCTAATTTTGGATGTGTGTTTCTTTTTCATTTTTGGTCTGCTGAGTCTAGCCCTTCCCAACATTTTCGATCGATTCTTGTGTGTTTCATCTTCAATAGTTTTTATATCTCGTTTGATTTTTAGTTTTCGTTTTTCATTCTTTATGTTCTCTTTCTGTTTTCTCATCGGTTTTACGCAGCTCGTTATATTTTTTTCTTCTTTCTCATTAGTTCTTTTTTTTTTCAATGGAAAGAGATTTTATCTGTTTTTCTAATTTCTTTTTTAACACTCAGTTTCCAGTTATTCTTTATCATTTTTTCCTTTTCTTTCCTTTATTTATGGTTTCTTCCATTCATTATTCATTTTTTGTACAATCTGCCAATTTTCTTCTCACTTTCATACAGTTCATTTATCTCTTACGTAGTACTCGGGGTTACCCCCACATGGCTTTGCTAGTTTCGCCAATAAGTCGTTAGGAGGCGCTGTTAAACAATTATAAAAACGCAACACTCCTGTTTTCTTTCTGTATTCCTTCTTCTCCAGCTAATATGCGGTAGGAATAACAGCCCTCCACCCCTGGGCATTTTCAGCAGTATGGCGATATCTTTCTTTTTAATGACTAAACGTTCACACACACACAAACTCATAAATACTAATTCAGTGATAACTCCTTCTTTTTCTTTTATGCACCTTATTTCATTTACTAGCTTTCTTTCCTCTTCCCTATTTTCATAGTGAACTCCTTTTCTATTCATTTCTCTTTACCCCTATTTCTCTCTCTTTCCACCAACGAACAGACCTTGAACTTTCTCCTTTCATGATGGATAGTTCTCCTCTCAAGCAGTCTCCTCGACTTAAATATCTACAGGGACTCACGTTCCCTTTCCCCAGACCGCAAGTGGAACTCATATATAGAATCTATTGCTATGGATTTGGGGAATGTGGTCGGTTCATTGTACCACTCCAGAAAGTATTTGAATCCCTCTGTTATACGCTGTCTTTATAAGAGCAAGATCAAGACAAAAATGGAGTATTGCTGCCGTATTTTGACTGGAGCAGTTCAGTCCCCACTTGATTCTCTTGAGTTGAAAATGTCTCCGCCAAATTTTGAGAGATGAATCATTTTCCACCTTACAACCTCTTTTCCCACAGACGAAACGTTGCGAATCTCCCGATTCTCAATCTCTAGTTCAATGTGTTCTGACGAGCCCAATTCCTTAGTTCCACCATCTCTGACCTTTACAAATGGGACCTGTTGTAAATACGTACACATGGAAGAATCATTCGCATTATTTTGTTATTCGATTGGTAGGGGAGAAGTTTCACTATGACTGCTTTTTGGAATTAATCGTGATAGGATTTTTTCACAATCCCTACAATCTGGACCTATTAATCTAGGGTTATCCCTTACATTTCCTATATAACCTCATGGCTTTTATTACGCTCATTGAAAATCACACCGTAACCTTCTATTTGAGAGCCTATTGGGCCTTGTATTAGTTGAACATTATAACACACACACACACACATATATATATATATATATATATATATATATATATATATATATATAATAGTGTTTAATAAACACACACACACACACACACACACACACACACACACATATATATATATATATATATATATATATATATATATATATATATATAAAATATATAAGTATATATACATACATACACATACATATATATATATGAAAGTTTCAAGAGGATAGAATCCTGGTAGAAATCAATGTCCAGGACAGTGTAAGAATATAATAAAAAGGCTTAAACACTAATAATCCATGAATATTAGTGTTTAAGCCTTTTATTATATATATATATATATATATATATATATATATATATATATATATATATATATATATATCATTCGATATCTACCAAATTTGCCGTATGATAACTAAAGGACAATACCAAAGCCACCCTGTGGTATTGGTGTTCATATTTTTTTAAACTTTGATCAAATGTATTTATGTAACTCAGCTTATCTGATGCATTATTAATTTTTTTAAAAATCACTGTTGTGTTTCGATCTTTCTACAATAGCTAATGAGTTAGCATTGCTCTGCACATGAATCAAAAGTGGATGCTTGTTTAACAATCAAAATTATAATTTAAATTCACCCATTGCTTTTAAATCATTTATTGAAACTTTGCAATGTTTTCATGGAATAAATTCGCGAATTATTTGGAGATTTTTACATAGAGAATGATTTTGCGAATTATTTGCTGATTTTTATTTTTATCAATACGTTTCGGTCAATGTAAACATCTTCCTTCCTCGAGCGTATGATTTCAAAGTAAGACTATGCTTATCGGCAAAATAGCTCAGAATCTAGTGGACAGATAATTCATGTTTGCTGAATTTTACAGTTCGCTCTAAGAACGGATTCAAAGGAAATGAACTCGTGAATCAAACTGAAACAATATTAATCCGAATTATTTGTGGAATTTTAACGAGGTTCCCTCTTTGAGCTTCAGACGAAATCATTTTGTAGATTTTTAGAAAATCTTTGAAAAAATATATTTTTATGTTGAATGTCTGAAAGGGATTTGACAGCAAACAATCAATTCTATTGAGTTTTTTTTATTCAAGTGTCTTATTTGTCAATATTAGTTGTGAGAAACTGCCATTTGCAAAGTTGAAATAAAGTAGAAAACGTTTATAGTTATTTTAGTAGTACTAATAGTAGTACTAGTAGTAGTGAATTATCATTCGTTTCACAAGAATTCAACTTATCCTTTTACAGTAGACCTATATTAATGAATTGAATTTAATTCTATAGAAAATACCATTAATTTGTATAGGATGTTTTTATGTTTCCAGACTAAAATAAACTTTCTTCTCTCTTCTTGTCTCGTTGTTGAAAGTTGAGGATCGTCGTCTTCTGATGAATCAAAGAGCCCAGCTCAAATTGCAGCTGTGTTCAATAATTTTACTGACGCGCAAATATTCATGAGATAGGTATGAATCATTTTCATACTGCCAATTTGGATTAAATTGTAGGACTTGTATCTGGAGAAAAAAAAAATCATTATTATTCTCAAAAGTTGTTAATGCAATATGCGCTTACCAGAAAATTATTCTTACAAATCCAAATATGTTTGGCTTAAAATAACTCACAACATCGTAGGAAACGTGTGATAATGGTTGATTAGTACTACAATAAATTAGCATATGACTGCAAACAACTGCAATCTCTACGTGGTATATCAAAACAAAACAAATAAATTAATCAGTCAATAAATCAATTGTCGTTTCTGTTTATTGAAATACAACGATATTTTGAATGCTTAACCTCAAACATTTTTCTACAATACAATCCATTGTCGAAGTCATAAACTTCTTGAAATGCAGTCTTAAACCAATTCGCTTTGAAAAAATTGAGCGCCTGCTTTTGTGGCAATTATTGCAGCAATGCTAGTTCTAGTAAGATTTTTTTGAATAAATACGTTTCTTCGTTTTACGCAATTTAACATTCAAGCATGACTATATTGTATGTATTGTTAGATCTGCTGCTAAAAAAATCGTTCACTATGTTGGACAAAACTTTTTTCTCACCAGAATGTATCTTACATGTCTATAAGTCGTCCACACTGAGAATATTGCTGCCGCATATGACCCGGTGCCCTTAATAAGATGATGATAAGATCCAAAGAAGAATCTGCAATATTATTGGTCCTGATATGGCGGCTCAGCACCAGTCACTTTCCCACCAACGTAAAGTTACCTTTCTATGTCTTTTCAATAAATACTTTCATGGTAATTTTTCGAATAAGATCTTCCCTATGGTACCTAGACTTTATGAATATAAACGCACTCCGAGACTGGCAATGAGGTCGCCCCGATATAGATTTGATTTGGCGAGATATAACAGTTCTATTTTAACAGTTTCTTTTCTCGCTTGTGGAACTCCTTTCAGGCTCTATGCTTTCCTGCCAACATTAATCTGTAAAAAAATAAATGCCATGTCAATCGCTATCTACTGTTTACCTGGTTATTCTTTTCCTTTTCTGATCCCCATTAATGTCTCTGTTCCTAATTCTTGTGTTTTAATGTCATTACTGTTTTGCTTGGCGTGATGCCGATTAAAAAGCAATTTCAGCTTACGAAATGTTTCCTTAAAATTATCTTTTTAATAGCAGAGAAAACTTGAATTAATACTTCTTGTAATGATGGCATGTTCAGTTGAAGTGAATTTGATTAACATATGTTCTCGTTAGATTTATATTAGAAAGGAAAACATGGTTAGATTCTTTATCCCTACCAAATTATAATTGAACCTTTTCAGAGCAAGCTTAATTCTTTTGTAACGTTGTCGCCAATATAAGCACATCTCGGAAAATAGTTTCTAATAACATATCATTCATAACGTTTACTATTTATTTTTATTCTGTAACTTCTTTTTTTCATTTTATTCCTAATATAATCTAATTCTGTTTCCCTCTAATCTACTAATCCACAATTCGCTCTTGAATGGAGTATTGCTGCCATATATGGTCTGGTGCCCCTTCTGTTTGCCTCGGGGTTCTTGATAGGCTCCAGAGGCGGATATGCAATGTGGTTGGCCCTGCCCTGGCGTCTCGTCTACAGTCACTTTCTCACAGACGCGCCGTCGCCTCCCTCTGTCTGTTCTACAAATACTTTCATGGAAATTGCTCCGAGGAGCTGCATTCACTGGTTCCCAGACGTCATGAGTTTCAGCGCCCTACGAGGCTGGCATCCCGCTCTCACCCCTTCACTGTCGAAACTCCTAAATGTAGCCGTCTCTTCTACTCTAATAGCTTCATGTCTCGCACCTCTCGCCTGTGGAACTCCTTTCCCTTCTTCTGTTTCCCTGTGAGTTATAATCTCCAGCTATTCAAGTGTAATGTCAATCGACATTTCCAGTTGCCTTGATCTATCCACTACCCTCATCCTTTCTTTTATCACTCCTATCTGATCTTGCTCTAAATTTTCTGTAACCTCATGCGTCCTAGTGGCTTCCCGTCTTGCTTGGTGTTAAAAAAAAAAAAATCATTTTTATAATTATTTTCCGCTATTCTCACCAAGCACTTGGAAATTCGTATTGTCAGTGGAGTTTTTCAAACAAATGTTCCCTGAGTATTTTTGAAAGCGGCATTCTAATCGCAAAATCGAGTTCCGATAAAACAATGTAATTTTCATTTAACACCATCAAAGAAAAGATTTAGAATATCACTTCATCGGTGCAAAAAATAAGTATATATCATAGACTATATGAGAGTCTATGATTACTCATAGTTGATGTTGGTTACGGGCACAAGATATTTTACCATGTACGATATGAGAGGGTTTTCCCTCAAAGCTCACCCCGTCTCATCTTCGTTTCCTGCACGATAAGCGATTAAGGGACGTCTAGTCTAGATGGGTGACCGCTTGCGAATACGAGGTGCTGAGTGATTATTCATTGCAATAGACGCACATATAAATACGCTTAAATCACCTGGCATTCCCAAGCGGTCACACATCTAGGTGCAGAGCAGGTTCGACGTTGATTAATTTTGGTAATTGTACGGGAGCCGGTGTTTCAACGTAATGTGTCCGTAAGCCTATATATATATATATATATATATATTTATATATATATATATTATAATGCGCGGATCACATTTCTTTCATATCTGTGAACGATACGATCTAAAACCACTAGCGTCATATAACTCAAAATTTATAAACCTATTTTAAAATGATAAAATCTTATTCACCGCGTTAAGATATGCAGTCACTTTCTCACCGACGTGACGTGGCTTCCCTCTGTCTTTTCTACAAATATTTTTATGGCAACGAATCTGACGAGCTTTTAACATAGTGCTCAGACTACATAAATTTAAATTTAATTTTAGATTGTCTTACGTAATTTCTTTTGGATTACGTAATTTTTACGTAAGTTTAGACGTGCTACAAAATCTAGGTCCAACCCTTTTATTGTTGAAATAGCTAAATAAATCTGCCACTTCTACACCAACAGTTTCTTTTCTCGCACTTATTACCTGTGGAACTTCCGTTTACTTGCTTCCCGGATAACAACAATCTTCAAAAATGTAAATGTAACGTCAATCGCCATCTTCTGTCTTCTTGAATGCCGGTCATATTTTGACCTTTCCCCAGTCCCCCCTATACTCAGTATTTTTTTTGTCTTTCACTTCTTGTGCGTACTAGTGCTATTCCCGCCTTGCTTGGGGGGGATGAGTAAAAAAGTAAAAAAAATAATAATAAACAATGACTATTAAATTAGAACAATTATAAAAAATATTCTGTACTAAGCGAGAGAAATTATCTCAACTGGTATCTTAAATCAAAGATGCGAACATGTTTGTCGTTTAAAATAAAAGTGCATATTGTAATATGTTTCGAGGCGAGAACAGAATGTATGGTCGGCACCAAGAGAAGCAGGTAAAAGTGTGATCTTCGAATCTGAAACAACCTAGCCCTAATAGGGATAGAAAGGCAACTGTCTAGATAATAAACTAACATAGAACGAAAACTGTGACACCAATATCCAAATGAACATTGGAATGGCGAAAGAAACCTTCCAAAAACTAAGCAAACCATCAAAATGCATATTTTGTTAGAAATAAAGAAAAGTGTGTTAAGCTCTTATGTTATGGCTATATTCCTGTACAGGAATACTGGAAATTTTTCATACAGATGAAGGAGAGTCTCAAAGTGACAAAGATATGGTTCAACTTACAGATGTTGAGAATAACATGGACAAAACACCTGAGAAATGAGGAAGTTCTAAATAGTGAGGATTTAAAATTCTATCATACTTAAAATAAGAATTTTGAATTTTATGGGTCATTTAATGAAGAAGAACTTGGAAAATGTGATACTCGGAAAAGAAGAAATGGCGAAAATTTTATCTACGGAATATATATGAATCGATGGTAGATAAGCGAAAATAAGAAAGTAAAAAGAATCAAATGATGCTTACAACTACAAAAGATAGGAACGTATAGAGAGTAATGATCGCTTGCATTCTGAATGGACACAATAAATAAATAATGCGTATTTGATAGTAGTTTGAATATTTTATAAATCATTTTTTTCTATCGAAATCAGGAAATTGGATTTACAATCAGAAGAATTTATCAAATATTTCAGTGTATTGATCAGTTACAACAAATTTAATATACGATATAAAAAAACTGAAACTAAAATAGGTCACGCTAGATATAGTTTTACCAAACACCGCAAATTGCTACAAAAACAAATATTAAATTGAAATCTCGTGCCACGTTCTTAAATAATCTCGTCAGATCGAGTTTTAAAACAGATGAAATGCATGACGGCAAACCCGTTCAGAAATATGTGAACTGTCAGCTGTTTTCAACCGCTTCCAAAGATCAATAGTTGAAAATGGCGAGTGAATGCTTCGAACATCGTTATCTGGTTCTACAGAATCGTAAAAAAAAACTGTACCAAATAACAGAAAACACATAACATAAGCACTTTTAACAGGAAAAATTTAAATGGAGAACACATGAAGTTCCAAGAGAAAAAAATACCATAATCAAGATTTTGACTTTCTACAATACTTACAAGAAAAGGTTAGGCAAGAAACTCGAATCAATACTGGAAAGATCGATAAAAGCTACTGGACTTGAGAGACATGGAAAATTGATTTAAGAGAAAGATTTTAACCAACAGTAGTTCCGGCTCTGCAGCCAATGAATTCCGTTTGAATGTTTCTACATATAGAAATGGTTATTATGTCTGTTACCCTATCGGCTAATTATGTTTAAATACTCTTCTCAAAAACGATTTTCCTCTGGCAACTGTTTGCTTAAGTATCACGGTGAGGAGAAAAATTGAAATGCTTAAGGCAGTATATAATTTCTAATTAAAATAAAAGGTCAGATCTTGTGCCTGACTTTCGCCGAAATTGAATATTTGCTCGCCATTCTGGTTATTCAAATTGATTAACGATAACATATTTTCGAATTAAATATTCGTCGAAAATATTCAAGATTTGAACTAAGTTTCGTGAAAAATTGTGAAATCTCTTCAAGACAATACAAATGTCCTGCACCTGAATTGTGAAGCAAAAAAAACAAACTTTAATATCTGTGTTTATCACCGTCCAACAACAGCTTTAATAAATCACAGACATAGAATAGGTTATAAAAACTTTAAAATTTGGTTTGGTGATTAATCCGCGTCTAGACTCATTCCATTGTTCCATATTTAATAACTTTTCTTGTTTATAATTTCGCTAACATAATTTATTTCAAAGATTTGCTTTGTGTAACATGTAGCATTTTTACAACGATGTCTTTCCCTTTACCATTATTTCGGCACTCGTTCCCGCCCAACCTATATTTTCCTTAGTTGGTTTCTATCAAAGAACATCTAGCAGTCATTTTGCCGATCCAATGGATCCTTTGTTTACCATTCCATCGTATATCGATTCTCACGGCAATTTACAGTAACCTCAATTTGTATCATTCAGCAATTGTCACCAGGTGTTTCAAGATCAATGAGAAAACAAGAAACCACAAGTAATTGCCACTAACGCATTTTTCCACAGAGCATGCATAAGTCTTCTTTTCCTGATCAAACAGTTCTTAAGAGCGGGCATCGAAGGAAGCCGAGACAGATGTGTGAAAATGAAATATTTTCCAGTCTAGTTCAGTGGGGAGTGTGCAAACATTTTATATACTGTAAATAAGTAAGTGTAATGCGTATGTGTGTGCTTTCAAGATATGCGAGCCAAAGTTCAAATAACTAAATACGCATAATGTCTTGCACAGGAATTGATAAAATTAATAGAAACTATTCTACATTTCCTAACGGAGTGATTCCAAGGAATAAACGGTAATGCACACTCACACAGAAACACGCTCAGATACGCCCATATGTCCAAACAGACAGACAGACACACACACACACACACAAATACGCTCATATGTCCAAATACACACATACACACACACAAATACGCTCGTATGCACAAACACGCATACACACACACACATACACACAAATACGCTCATATGTCAAAATACACACATACACACACAAATACGCTTGTATACACAAACACGCATACACACACAAATATGCTCATATGTCCAAATACACACATACACACACACACAAATACGCTGGTATACACAAACATGCATACACACACACACATACACACAAATACGCTCATATGTCTAAATACACACATACACACACACAAATACGCTCGTATACACAAACGCGCATACACACACACACACACACAAATACGCCCATATATCCAAATACACACATACACACACACAAATACGCTCGTATACACAAACACGCATACACACGTGTGTGTGTGTGTGTGTGTGTGTGTGTGTGTGTGTGTGTGTGTGTGTGTGTTAAACGTTTGGTAACTGTGAGAGGAGTTTTAACTATGACAGCCCAAAGAGCAGTGAAAAAAAAAAACAAAAAAAAAAAAAAATGTTACTCCAGGACAGAAAGTTATAACTGTAAGTTCTATACTAGAACTATTATATTTTTCTCTCGCACTTCTCACTTGCGGAATTGCGTCCTGGGTAAGACGATGAACTTCATCCGGCGTCCTGAGTAAGAAGATAATCTACGTCTACTACAGCAAGGTCTCTGATCAGAAGGTTTCGAGGAGCGTGGAACCACCTCTTGATTGCTGGTATTCCCAAGTCCACCCAGACCCGGAGTGGCAGCACCTGTTAGGGTCCTAGCTATGGGTAAATTGTTAACACTCAAATTGGGGTCAATTCACTATGAAAAAAAAAAGTATTTAATGCCAGCAATAAATGTTTTGAAGGAAAAATTATTACTATTAATATATTTTTCAAGAAAATAAATATTAATATCAATATTTTTTTTAAGAAAAATATAACAGGCAATATATTTTGTAAGGAAAAATATTACCAGCAATACATTTTTGAATAAAAAATATTACCAGCAATTTACCAGCAATATATTTTTGGAATAATATTACGAGTAATACATTTTTCAAAAAGTATTATCAATAATACATATTTGGAATGAAATTACAAGTAATACATTTTTGAAAAAGTATTACCAGTAATACATATTTGGAATAAAATTACCAGTAATACATTTTTGAAAAAGTATTGCCAACAATACATTTTTGTAAAAAAATATAGCAGCAATATATTTTTAAAAAAATATTAAGAACAATATATTTTGGAAAAATAAATATTACCAGTAATAAAAATGTTGTCGACATTAAATAACGCATTGAGAATGATATGCTGTAAAACAAAACAAACCAAACCAATCTTGTGGTATTCTCATTCAGATTTTGGTCCCAAGAACACTGTTCTTCTGTTTTGTTAATTCTTGTTCTTTTATTTCTCTCACTCCTTAATAGGGATGTTTCTCATATTTTTCTCTCGCACAGTAACTCCTTGTGTCTTAGTGGTTTTATTGCCTTGCATGGTGAGGTGAAATGATTCAAAAAATTACGCAAGGTTTTTTGACACTAGATAGCTGTGGAGGAGGTGGAAGGCCTAACTCTGAGCCTATTCTTTCTTTTTATGTGCCACGAACTTTCAGGACATAGGCGATCATGGCTCTCCACCTCCTTCTATCATTTGAAGCTCTCAGCAAGTTCCTTCTCTTTACCACCTCCTACACACCACGTTATTTCATCCACCTGCTCACCCCCGCCAGTTATGTTACGCGCTGCTTTAACTTGTCTCTCATTCCCTATATTCGACCCGTGAGTATTAGATCCTCCAGGCCCTTCTTCCTTATGTGTCCAAGAAACTTCAGCTGCCTGATGTTAAGTATAAGTCTACTCCTTGTTTACATCCTCTCTAAGACATCATCGTTGCTCTCACGCTCGGTCCGTGATATCATTATCATCCTTCTGTAGAACCACATCTCCGTTGCCTCGAGTCTATTCTTCAGCTTTGAGAAATTCTTCCCATATTCGCTTCCGTAAAGCAGTTCAGATGTCACGTAACAGCTCAGTATTCTTTGATTTTTTTACCTAAGATATCCTCCTGTCTCGGAATCACCAGCCATATTTTTGGAATATGTTTTTTTGCTATCCCAATATACCTACAAGAGTCAGTGTCTTCCTCTGTGAAGACGTTTCCCAGGTATTTAAACTTCCGCGTCTGCTTGATTCTAGATTTCCCGCCCTTCAAATCGCATGTCGGGCTCATCCTCTTAGTGATGACCATGCATTCTGTCTTCTTGTAATCTTAATCATTTCTCTCACTATTCGTCGCTACCTTCTGTAGGAATCAGCTAAAAATACTGAAATGTAAACTTATATCATTTTATGATGCAGTGGGCCAAGTTTGAATGTTTCCAAATGATATTTTACATTTTCAACCATTTTATGTCATATCCAATTATGTTCCTTAGGAAGGTGAACGGAAAATCAAATTTATCTCCAAAGTTTATTTTACGTGAACAGCAATATGGTTTCCCAGCAGGAACCAACGACCTGATAATTTGTTGTGTGTTTCTTGTCTCACAGTTCACTTTCATTTTCAGTCATTCATTTGGGTTATTATTCGATTTCTTATATTAAATGCTTAGAGCGCTTTTTCTAGTTTTATTGTAAATTTCATCTTTAGTCAATTTTATAGCCTTCAGGTGAAACCTTGAACAGTTCTCTTTAATAAACTGTCATTATTAATTCATAAGGATAGTTTATAATGAGTACATTAACTAAATAAATTTCCTTTATTGGTGCTTCTGAAGGCAATAGATTATATATTTTACTTGAAGTATGTCCGCATAAATACATAGGATTATATATATATATATATATATATATATATATATATATATATATAGTTTTAAGGTGTGTTATATTTATGGGAGAAAGAGCTCAGTATCAGAGATAGAGCGTATTTAAAGTGACATTGAAGTCAACACTTAGAGGCGACAGACTATTTCATGCTTGACGCAATCTTCAGGCCACGAGTGCTGTTATTTTTCTTGGTTATTTATATATTCAGGTCAGTGGTGCATTGTGGGTAGTCTATTTGACGGTTATTTTACCGGAAGTTGTTTATCTATTTATTTATTTGGGTTAAATTATTTTGCTTGTCATTATTTTTATTTATTTCTTAACTTATATATATATATATATATATATATATATATATATATATATATATATATATATATATATATATATATATATATATATATTTTTAATCGACGTTATTATTAAAGCAGTAAAATATGTTTATATCGCTAATTTAATAATTTTGTTTTGATTTGGGAAGGTAATTAAATTATTCAATTTGGGGGTTGATTGTTATTTTGGTAGGAGTAGTTTTAATTTGTATATTACTTCATGTATTTATTTGGATTGATCATCTTTATTTGTTTTGTTTTTTTTCTAACAGTTAATATATCGGGATCGGTTTATGTATTTATTTATTTGCATTAATTTAGATTAAATTATTTTACTTGTTTTTATTATCTATTTATTTATTGTACTGTATATTTTTATTTCTCTTTTCGGTTTTCGATTTTTCAGTAACGTAGTACTTTTTTAGTGTTATATAACAGATATAACTATTATTTTCGTTTGATTTTTGTTTGGTTTTTATAGTCTAACTAATATTTGGGCCATAATGGTTTGTTAATTTGTTTATTATTTACTTTATTTATTTGGGTTCATTGGTTTTGTTTTTGTATTTTTTATTTATTTATTTTATTTTGTTTATTCTAACGGGTGTAATTTGGTAATTTGTTTGGGTTAATTTATTTTACATATTTTATTGTCATTTTGTTTATTTATTTATTTATTTCATTTTTTATTTTATTCTATTTATTTTTTTCAGTTTTCGATTTTTATGTAACGTAGTAAAAAATTGTTTTCATGTCTGGATTTTGAGATGAGCTCGAATCTTTTATTTAATAATTTATTTTGGTCTGGGAAGGCAATGATAGCTATTTTTCCTCCAAGCAAAGTTTCCAAGTTTTTGATTGGTTGTTTTAGGCTGATGATCTTCTCCATATTTTTCAAGATATTTTTGGCGTGCTGTGCGTTTCATTTTTAATTTCCCAGATATAATTGTAAAACATTGTACTGTTCGCGTATTTACTGTTTGTAAAAGATGTTTTATATATATATATATATATATATATATATATATATATATATATATATATTTAAATACAGCAGACAATGGATGTATAATATGTTTGAACGTAAGTCGTTCTAAACATCGTATAGTTGCTTCTAATTTCGGGTGAAAGTAAACACAAAAAATATCCAAAATTAATAAAAAAAGCAAATAGACAGATTTTAGGAGATTTAGATTTTTATCAAATATAATAGACATACATTGTGTGCTATATTTAATAATATATGTTTAAATAATAATCTGTTGCCCAATGCACTATATATATATATATATATATATATATATATATATATATATATATATATATATATATATATATGCACTTGGAGGATAGACTGGAGATCAACGTATTTTAGTGGACTCAGCAGTTTTCAGTCTACCTGTCTGAATCGCCTTCAAGAAGCGAGAGCAAGATCTAAAAAGTCAACCAATCTAACAGTGATCTCAACACACAATTCTCATTCTTGCTCCATATGTGGCCTCCTTTGTAAATCACTCACGGGTCTTAATTGACACTTAAGATTATCTCTCAAAATTTCATAACTGAATCAATTGGCCAAGTTGTCAAATCTTCATACGTTTAAACAGACGGGAGAGTCCAATATATATATATATATATATATATATATATATATATATATATATATAATGAGGAGGAAAAAAATATTTTAAAAATTGTTACATTCGGAAAAAAACAATTCCTTTATCTCATTTTACCTTCTTATATACATTATACGATCTATCTTAAATTAAGAATCTAAATTTTTGGTACATATATGATACTAGAATGATATTAGATAAATTGGTTTATATCTGTAATTTTTTTCATAAGTTTTATAGTTTGTTAATAGGTTTATTTTTTAAAAAGAAATTTATATTAGTATTCTATACTTTATATGTCTTTTTACTTATATTTTAAATTCTGAACTTAAATTTTATTGTAATACCTTAGATTATTTATTTATTTTGCATATCTATTATTTTTTTTACTTTTTAAATGGAATTTATTAATTTACATACTAGATTTATTTCATTAAATCATGTCTGTTTTTTTTTGTTTTGTTTTTTTTTTAATATTCTTAAATTTGAATCGCCTCATAGTATCAGAACTTATAGTAAACACTTCAGATTTGGGTCGATCGGATCTGTTTTTTCGTAGTGTTCGCGTTCTTTTACCGGTTGCCTCGCTATCAATTACTACGATTGTCTTCCTTTGTTCCTTTCTCTCTTTTTTCTTTCTTTATTATCCATTTTTTTTTCTGTTTTGTTACTCCCATTCTTTTCTTCAATTCTATTTTCTCCTTTCGTTTTTCTCCTTTTTCTTAGGAGTATTTGAGGTGTTTGTTTAAATTAAGACCATTATATAGTATCAAGTTTTTACGCAGCCACTTCCGCTTATATTTAAACCTTTCGGTTCAGTTTTTATCTTAATGTAAACGTTCTTTCATCGCCTAAACTTCACTCGACAACTACTATTCTATTTCTCTGTCCCATTTGTTCTTTCTTTAAACTCTTTCGTCTTTATCCTTTTGTCCCCTTTTAATTCTTTCTCTTTGGAATTTTCAACGTGTTATTTTTAAATTTTTATTAACTCTTATATTTCTCTTCCACCACATTTTTTTCATTTTATTGTTTCCTTACCTCCTTCTGTTTGCTCTTATTGATTTTCATCTTCTTGTTCTTCTTGGTCTTGTTCTTCTTCTTCTTCTTCTTATTATTATTATTATTATTATTATTAGTAGTAGTAGTAGTAGTAGTAGTAGTAGTAGTAGTAGTATTATACTTTCCTTTTATGGAAAACCTTTTATCTTTTCTCATTTCTTTTTGTGGTGTTTCTCCTCATGGTTTATCCAAAAACAATTTGAATTACGATAAAAACAAAGTGGTGATATATAGGCGGCATTTTTAAATAGAATTATTCATAACCATCTTCGTTCTCACCCATCGAGATGCTTCCACGTCGAAACAAAAATGTAACTTTGTCGTGAGTAATTGTTTTTGTCCTTATGTAACAATTTATTGTATATATATGTATATATATATATATATATACGTGTAGGTGTATATATATATATATATATATATATATATATATATATATATATATATATATAGCCTGTGAAGAGATTCCTCTAAGGATTCTTCCGTGAACACTAAAATGTTAACCGCTTCAATCTAGGCCATTCATTATCTATCTGCCAGATTCTTGTAATCCTCACCTCATAGTACACAATCCTAAGTTCATATCCCATATTACCAGTAACCCTGTACATCAGGTAGCACTTTTCCTCGATATTTTGTAGTGAATTGTAACGTACTTGGCAAGTATCTTCCCTCTGACAACAACTCGAATATAAGGATCTTAGTATTTAAGGAACTGAACTAATTTAAATCTTTGTATAAATATAATATAAGCTCCACACTCATCATATATATATATATATATATATATATATATATATATATATATATATATATATATATATATTAAAAGAATGTTTTTCTTTTAATTTATTAATACGAAATATTTTATCACTTTGAATGTTATCCTTAATGGATAGTCATATATGACTAGGCGCTCAGTTTAATTATTAAATTTTATATTTATTAATCCGTTTTATAGGTCGAAACTAACGACGGTTCCCCCTGCTCAGTACAAAACAAATTTGAATACTATCGGAATTTTTGTCTTTTGTTATCAAGTGATCGTTTGGAATGTAGAATAAAAAACTTTAAAAGGTTCAAGTGAACCAAACACCCCTTGATAAGGGAAACGATTTGACATAAGCTGGGATGACCAATCAAAATACAAGAATATGAGAATTCAAAAAACTTGAGAACGAACCTTGGTTTTAATTATTAATGCATTAATGTTAAGGTTAGACTAAAATAGAAATTATTCTAACTAATTAACATTAAATTTTATTATAAAATTGAAAATTAAAAATAACCAATTTTAAATTAATTCGATATTAAGTTTAAAATATTATAGATTAATTGAAAAAATAAAATAAGGAAAAATTAGATTAACGTTTATTTTAACTGAGATTTTGTCTTTTCAATTAAGAAAAGCCAAAATCTCAGAAGAAACCTTGATCTAATGGAGATGTAAAACATCGTTAAAGTTTAGATACATTTGAAGTGGTGATATGGGCAGGGGAGGATGAAAACTTGTAAGCGACAATACATACACAATCAGATTATGATACATAAAAACATAGACACTTTTAGATATATATATACACTCAAAAACACGAACGAACCAGGAAATAGAATTACACAACCTCCCCAACACAAACAACATAAAATCAGACAACATACAATGCAATTTATTATTTTAATCCTTTTGGAAATATCCACATTGATTACTAAGTTTATCATTGCACACACACACACACACACATATATATATATATATATTACCTCCTACAATGCACACTATGTCAGAAACAATATGTAGGAAAATCTGAATGGCCCTTTCACTACAGAATTAATAATTATCGTAATCGAATTAAGTCGACTCCACATGAAAAATTATTATCTGTAGAACAACAATTCCGCCTGGAAAAACACGAAATCAAAACCCATGCCAAATTCACTATAATTGAGGGAATAGAAAAGTTCAGAGCAGATAACATTAGAAAGATTTTAGAGTCCCATAAAAATAAGTGGATACAACGTCTAAAGACAAAATATCCAGCCGGGCTAAACCATAAATTTAACAATACAGATAGTACCAATATATAACTCAACAATTCAAAACCTACCCACATTTCTCACCCACACAAGACAGACATGCTTACGGAGGTGTGCAGGCCTCACACTTATACACACACCCACACGAATATACACACATCAGACTCACTCACTCTCTAATGAGCCAAATGATAACACACACCCACAGCTTACACATATCATACACACACGCTTACACATATCATACTCACTCACTCCCTAAGAACCAAATAACACACACACACAAACACTAAACAGAGACACATCCCCTCACCAGGTCCAATAAAACTGTCAAACTGACCAGAAAATTCAGAGCAGCATGGATCTATCCAGCTCTTATCTCAAATAACAATTTAAAAGAGACTGTTTGACCAACACAAGGAATGTTAAAAGATTCATGTTAAAAAGATAAAAAAATAAAAAAAACAAATGAAAACTACAGACAAAAGTCCATTTTCTCCAGCAAAAGATTCATTTCTGTAGTTTACTGCTACCATCAAGCAGAAATATTTCTCCTCCCGATGATGGCTATTTTGGTCGAAACTAGTCGAGGAATCCAAATGAAATAATAAGAAAAAAAAAGAAAGAATATTAATCTACAACCTAGTGTGTCTAAAGATTTTAATTTTTTAATATTAATTTTTTAATATTTTTTTATTTTTCAAAATATATATATATATTGATAAACTTAGTGATCAATGTGGATATTTCCAAAAGGATGAAAATAATAAAAGTAATATATATATATTGTTATGATCCGGTTCCTTGTACCACGGTGATAGTGCAAGGTAGAACCAATAAAGTTGAACTCGACCACAGTTATGGAATAACACGGATATATTACAAACAGAAATATATACAGAGAATTAGAAGTGTTAGTATGAACAAACAGATTTAGTAGAGAGAACAAGGTAGTCTCAACCAGTATCACTATTACAATGTCTTGTAGTAATTGTCTGAACGCGACTCTGTTTCGGACTGCCTCTGACTCGACTCTTGACTCGACTTGAACTATTGACTGACGATATTCAGTCACCCCCACTGGGGCATCATGTGGCACAACGCCGGTTATTTAATGTGGGATCTCCGTGGGCTCGGCACATAAATATGCCCATTGAACCCGTATAAACGTGTTCAGGGCCAGTTTACTTCTCCGAAAGATAATCCGACCTTCGGCGTAGCCTCTTTTGGGTTCCTCCCCGCCCGAAGGCAGAGAGTTCAACCCAATAGCTGGTCGAGACGCGCTGACTGACGATATTCAGTCATCCAACCCCCACGAGGGCGTCATGTGGCACAAGGTCGGTTATTTATTGTGGGTTTCCCGAGCTCGTGGCCTCGGCCCAAAAATATGCCCGTTTGAACCCGTATAAGGTGACTCCGCCCTTCGACGTAGCCTCCTTCGCGTTCCTCTCCGTCCGTAGACAGAGAGTTAAACCGAACAGTCGCTCAGAAAGTACTGGGTCGACTGATAATATTCAGCCCCCCCCCACGAGGGTGTCATGTGGCACAAGGCCTTTTTAACGTGGGCATTCCCGAGCCATTAGACTCGGCCAAAAAATAGCCCATTTGAAACCGTATAAACGGGCCCAGGGCCGGTTTTACCTCCCCGAAGGAGGACTCCGCCCTTCGGCCTAGCCTCCTTCGGGTTCCTCCCGCCCGTAGGAAGAGAGTTTAACCGAAGAGTCGGTTCAGACTTGAACGACATTCAGTCACCACCCTCCACGAGGGTGTCATGTGGCACAAGGCCTTTTTAACGTGGGCATTCCCGAGCCATTAGGCCCGGCCAAGAAATAGTCCATTTGAACCCGTATAAACGGGTTCAGGGCCGGTTTTACGACCCGAAGGAGACTCCGCCCTTCGGCGTAGCCTCCTTCGGGTTCCTCTCCGTCCGTAGACAGAGAGTTGAACCGTTCTGTCGTTCAAGAGTTGAGCGACCGACTCCTTGCCTACTCCCGAGGCGCAGCATTTATTAAGTATGGAATAGTCCATTATTATTATTAATATCCCATAACTTATATATATATATATATATATATATATATATATATATATATATATATATAAAATATATATATATATATATATATATATATATATATATATATATATAAATTGATGGGGGCGTTCATGTATCTATCAATTGCATATAACTTGTGAGTTCCTGACTTCAAGTGTTGGCATGCATTTTTTTTTTAATTTATGGATTTCTTGCGTCTTAGTGTTATTATATCCTTGTTTGGAGAGAAATTATTTTTAAAAAAGCACGCCTTTCAATTTACCGCTTCTTTCTTTTAACCACCCCTCTATCTCTCTTTCACTATCTATCTATCTATCTATCTATCTATATATATATATATATATATATATATATATATATATATATATGTGTGTGTGTGTGTGTGTGTGTGTGTGTGTGTGTGTGTGTGTGTGTGTGTATGGATGTATGGATGTATGTATGAATCTATTAGTTATGAACGTTTATATTAAAATTAAACTAATGCAACACCAGAATGTCATTAACGTGTCAATGTTACAGTGGTTTTCATGAATGTGGTATCTCATTTAAATGAAAGAGTTGGTGTTAGAAAGTAAATATAATAAGGATAAGTGGTTAAGTTGATCGTGCTGAGGGAATAGACACATATCAATCTTTCTTCTTTCATTTGAAATAGGAAACGTATGAACGGGATTAGGCTCTGAACTTCTACTAATTCTTTCTTAACATTGGATCATTTTTTCTCTTTTCACTTAAATTTAAAAGCAGTGTTTTCATGCTTTCTAATGTACCAGTTACTATCAAACAACAAGTGATATAGGTAAAGATATATGATAGAGGTATGAGATACCTAGATCTCTATAGACTGAGATAAATAGTTATGAATTAAAAGAGAACATTCTAAAACAGATTATAAAATGGCTGTTAATATAGTGGCGAGGGCATTTAAAAAAAATCTGATGTACATTATTTTTTTTCTGATTTAGGGAGGTGACTAGGGCTAGGACTGAGGAATTTCTAATTAACATTAAAGAGGGAAAATTGTTTTTGTCGACTGGAGGAAGTGCTCACCTCAGAGGTATTCAGTATAGTTAATTAAACATCACTTTTCGGGAGCAGTGGACAAATAATGTTTTAAAAATTCTTTCCCAAAAAGATAATAAATCCTCTAAGAATCAATGGGTTACTGAGTGTGATAGAATATAAAAAAAAATAAAGACATTATTAAGCAACTTGAACAAGTAAAGAACAGATATTAAGAAGGCGGATGATAACGATTAAGATTGCATTCAAATTCGCCAGGAAAGCATAAAAATCAGTTCCCCAAGTGAGAAATACGAGAAAAGAAACAGTTAGCATAGACATTACGGTTACAACTATATGTTTTGTTTTGTTTTTTTTTTAATTTCTTATGAAATCTTAGCAATTTTTAATGGTTTTTATATGTTTTGTTTAACATCAACTTCCCTGTACGGTTACTGCAAGTACTTTTGTATATGGCACCACAGAATTCTTGATTAATAGAATTTTATTAAACTTCCTTATTATTCTCTATTCAAATTTAAATAATGCGAACGTTTTTCAACACATTTGTGAAAGTGATAGTTTGAGAGAGAATTCGGGGCCCAAATAATATGTAATGTGTGGCAGAGAGAAAGACTTCACTCTTTCTCTCTCTTTCTCTCTCTCACTCTATGCCACCTAACAGTATAAAACATGGAATCTAAAAGGAAAAAGGATAAAAATAAAACATGAGGAGGAATATAAATGTAGAAATCCGAAAGAAAATTGCAAAAAGAAGAAAAAAAGGGTAAGAAACGAGGGATTTAGAAAGAAAGAAAACAAAAAAAAGAACAATAGCAAATAATAAGAGTGGTGAATTTGAGAGCGGTAGAGTGAAAAATGGAAAGAGAAAAGAAGAAACAAATTAAAAAGACGGGAGAAAGTGAAAGAAAACAGAGGAAAGACTATTAAATAAAAGAAGAGAAATTGAGAAACTTTGAGAGATGGCAAACATTCACAAAATAAACAAAATTCTTAATTATTAGATAAATGTTTAATTAACTCAAATTTGATTAGTACGGTGAAGTTTTCAAGGTTCAATTACAGATATTAATCAAAGGAAGTTCTGCAGTACACACACACACACACACACACACACACACACATATATATATATATATATATATATATATATATATATATATATATATATATATACAGGAAGAAATAGAGGGGGAGAGAAAGCGGCAGATAGTGTAAGACACTACGAGAGGTGTTCAGAATTATTCTGAGAGAAGACCTTTCAAAATGATACCTATTAAGTCATGACTAGATTTGGAGAAATAAGTTGTAGCAAGAAATTGTACTCAACTGCAGATATATTGCCTGAACTTCTGAAGTTTAAATCACGCTGATATCCCAGGTCCCGTTCAAATGTTCCATGATTTCAACCATGTAAATGTTATTTACGTTAAAGTAATTCTCTTTCCATGGTTCCCTTATACAAGCAACTCGTAAACGATATAGCTTACAAAGAGTAATGAGAAAACACCAAACAATATTTGGGCGTCTGAAGAAATTTTCTTTTCGTTTATGTAGCAACTCTGTAAATCTCGAGTCCTATAACAAACTTCTCGAGACCTAATTCTGGGAATGTCCTGTTCAAACGAAATGCTCATGAAATCCCTAAATGGAGCTAAGCTCTTAAAAGACTTCTAGGTATCGAATTTAGCCTTTACTTGATCTCATGCAGCGCTATATTGGAAAGGCTCTATAACATTTATGATGGCTGACAATTTCGATCAATCTGACGACAGGTCTTTGTAGAGCCTGCTTGGAGAATCTACTACCAAGAAACTCAAAAACTTTCATTAGGCTTTTATTGAAATTACTTCATGTTACAGAAAATTTTTTCAACGAAATACAGATTTTAAATCAAGTTAGCAGTCAGTCCAAAGTTACCAATAGGTTTCAAAACGACGAAAAATAGGGAACACTTTGTGCACACACATGTTGACAATTCTGTTGTCACTGCAGGTTTGCACTATCAATAATAACAATAATAATAATAACAATAATAATAATAATAATAACAATAATAATAATAATATTTATATATATATATATATATATATATATATATATATATAGAAGAGAACATTAAAGTCAACACTCAGAGGAGACTAACTGTTTCATGCTACAGGCAATCGTCAGACCGCAAATGTTGGATTTCTCCTCGATTATTTATATGTATTGGTCAGTGGTGCATTGTGGTTAATGTATTCTGGCACTTATTTTTTGGGAATGCCTCGTTTATTTATTTATTGTTTATTTGTTTGGGTTAATTTATTTTGTATGTTTTTCATTTTCATTTTGTATTATTTATTCTCTTCGGTTTTTGATGTTTACTACCGCAGTAAAAAAAAAAAAATTAGGCCGCTTATTTAATAGTTTAAAAAATACAACATTCGCGGTCTGACGATTGCGACTAGCATGAATCAGCCTGTCACCTTGTTGCTTTCAATGTTCACTTTTATATTTATATTTACATACACTCTATCTCTGGTATTGAGCACTTTATGCGATATATATAGCACTCCTTAAAACTCTATTCCTTCACACATACACACACATTTATATATATATATATATATATATATATATATATATATATATATATATATATATATATATATATATATACCGGGTGTGACATCAAAATAGTCCAAGGCGTGTGAAAGCATAATTATCGATTTCCCAAAATCTTTAATATCTTTTTCAGGTTGTCAGATAAGAGGTTTATCTATCTTGACACCATTTATCGTAAGAACCACTGAAAACCCTTTGTATTATACAGCTACAAAAGATGCGGTTAAAATTGTTTTGTGTAACTTCCAGTCTTCCCAAGTGAGCAATAGTGAGAGGAAAAAGATCATCCTGGCCTTCAGTAATGTTACCAATATTCATACACTGGCTTTCATCTTCAAAGTCCATTCGAGAGCAAACAAGAGAACATTTTATAAGTTTTAAATGGGGGAACATTAGAGAGGAAAACTAGATAAGGTGCTCACAAGAAAAAGAGGGATCATGATTTCAACTTAGAGATAAATAGATCAATTAGAAAAGATCGAACTCAATCAATAAAACGTTTGGCAACTGCAATAGGAGTTTCAACTATGACATCCCAAATAGCAGTTAACAAAAGACTTGATAATGAAATCGCACGTGAAAGCTGTGCGGCACGTTGTTTTTTTTTTTTCAGGAAAGAAAGTTAGAAATTTAGAGAGGGAAAGATCATCTTAAATAAGTGGGAAAAGGACCTTAGAATAATATCTTCGACGCACACGACAATAATTTTACTCAGATTCCTTAGACAAACAAACGAATGACTGTATTCTCACTTCCCACCCCGACGAGAGGGACAGGAATTTCACTTTCGTTTAAAAAATCCCTGCCAAATTAATCATTTTTGAATGTGTGGCTTCTGATGGCAAGAAGATGCCATGGATCATGTTTTAGAAGGATGAGAGACTAACAGGCGTTTAGTATATTCAAACATTGAAAAACTTAAATCTGTGAAGCACCTTGGTAATACAGGACAAAATGTTAGAAAGTTAGAGAGGACGAAGATCATCCTGAATAATTGTAAAATGATCCTTGAATAAGGATCATGGTATACTTTTAAGCTTGGAGAGAAATTATATGTTATGATTGCTCAACGTAGAGTTCAATAATGTTATAAAAACCTCAGAGAATTCTGAGTAAGGATAATTTAAGTTAATTTGATCATTTCTAAGATACAACACTTTAAAAATTAATCTAACAATTGGGCAATTTTGCACTTACACGTTTTTTTCTGTTATACCCACACACACACACACACACACACACACACACACACACACACACACACACATATATATATATATATATATATATATATATATATATATATATATATATATATTAGGATGTTACATCAAAAACATGCCATAATTGCTATACACTGCAGTTGTGTTTCGATGCGCATTAAATACATCTTATCAGACTATTGTAAATTACTAGCGAATGAACGATTTATTTAGATTTAAAAGCAAAGTACAGCCTCATTTAAGAAAAATGAAAATGGAGAGGTACATTAGTTCTATTCTTTGTGAGTTTCCTACATAAAAATTATTATAGCTGATATTTATTTTTTATAGTTGATATTGCTCTACTTTTTATTGAGTCATCTTTTAAATTAAATGTTACGAATATTGGAATTGTACTCTATTCATTCACATCATACTCGTATATATATATATATATATATATATATATATATATATATATATATATATATATATATATATAGAGAGAGAGAGAGAGAGAGAGAACAGAGAGATATTTAGGTGATCATTTGTCTGCTAAAAATTGTTCAATTTTCTCCAACAGAGTGCAGATATTTGGGCAAATAAGAATAATCTTGTCTGCTTAACAAAATGTATTGAAACAAAGAATAGGTACACAATATTTACAGTTAGTTTGGTCAAGACTGTTCCTGCATAATGGGTTGACTAAATCATTCCATTCTGCAGTTTTATATGGTCGGTAGTCCGCTTATGTAAATTAGGTGTATCATACACAACAGTGGGTTTATACGATTTATACCAAATTCCGTCCATTATTCTTGATTTAGGCTTTCAAGATATTTCTCTAGTCATCACATATTCATCATCTATGTTAACTTTTATATTTACACACGCTCTATCTCTGATATTGAGCACTTTATCACATAAATATAGCATACCTTAAGAGTATATTTCTTCATATATATATATTTTTGTGTGTGTGTGCGTGTGTGTGTATGTAGACACACACACATAGATAGATAGATAGATAGATAGATAGATAGATAGATAGATAGATAGATAGATAGATAGATAGATATTACTGCCCAAAGTTTATCATTAATTGTACTAGGAAATACCTGACGGTTCTTTTCTTCTCTTAGTCTAGACAAGAAAATCATCTTAGACATTCATGCTTCGGGCCATCTAGTTTCATTCTGTGCTGAATGTGAAAATTTCCTTAAAAAATAAGTGAATTAAGACTTCATTCGTCGTTGCCATCTTCTCGAGGGAAAAAATTTAAAATATATTCCGATGACAGTAGATCATTATATATGCGTTTACTTCTATAGATGTAGGTAAAATATTGTTTTACAATTCTATTCTCTCTCTCTCTCTCTCTCCCTCTATCTCTCTCTCTCTGACTCTCTTTATTTCCCATGTTTGTTAATTGTTCTATTTTACGCTTCGACCCTGCATCCTTCGTTGCATCTCTATTTCCCTCATATTTAAACTTACTATTATAAATGCACGCTACATTTCTTCTGTTCTTCTTTCACATTTTTGTCTCTCTCTCTCTCTCTCTCTCCTTCTCTCCTTCTCTCTCAGTTATATATCTCTCTGCTTGTGAAACGCTTATATCTATATCCTCTTAAATATGCGCATATCTTTATCTGTCTATATTTCTGAGATGAGGTATTATGATTACTTGCATTATTTACATTTATCGGGCTGTTTTCCTCATCTTCATTGCCATTTTCCGAAAGTTTTGGCCGTTGTATGCTCCGGCCTTCTTCAGGTGATTGGAATTTCGAACCGAAACCTTTATTTCGTCCACCGAGGCAGATTGTTCTAGTTTCAAGTGGCAGGCCTCTTCCGGATGTCTCAAGTACACATAACTCAGTAGATAAAGTCTTTGGATAGATCCAGTGACTAGGCCGAGAGATTTATGAGTTCAATAGCAGGCCACAGCAGTTTTGAACAAGAAATTTGAAGCGTTGAGTTAAATAGAAATAACTGAGACATCCGGAAAAGGCATGGCACGTGGAGCTAGAACAATCTACACCGGTCGACTAAATAAAGGGTTCGGTTCGAAAATGCTATCACCTGAAGAAAGCCGGAGTATACAACGGCTGAAATGTTATGTAAATGGCAATGAATATGAGGATAAAAGTCCGATAAATATAAATAATACGCGTATATCTTTTTTTAGGTTAACTTCGCTCTCATCTTTAACCCCGTTCTTTTTCTTGCTTTTCATCTATTTTCTCCTTATATGTTTTTTTTTTCGTATTTCTCTCTTTTTCTGTATTTCTCACTCATTTTAAATTTCTCTCAACTCTCTTTAGTTTTCTCTCCTTTTCATTTCTAATCTCTTAACCTCATCCTTCCCCTCTCTATTTCTCTCGTTAGATATCTCTATTTTATTTTCCTTTTTTTCCATATAAACCCAAGCAACCTTAATTCACCTTTTGTATATGATTGATTAAAATCTAACGTCGCTCTGGCAAAATTTACCGGAAGCCTTTTAATGGCATTTAAATCCAGCGACTGGAAAGAATTGAACAACTTCCTGCTTAAAATAGTTACCCACGTCCCACTGGGTCAAGAGATCGTCATTTGAATTCATATGAAATCGAACTTTTTTAATCCTTAATTTCCCGCATTCAAATCTCATCTACACGCTAAAGAATCTTATCTTTATTCCAGTTAGCAACACACAAAGCATAGATTATCTCAAATATGGAATATGTTGCTATTATTCTCAATTATTCTTTCGAACTAACATTCTCATCATTTTCTTATGAAGATATCGGAAACCAATTCTCTGACCATCATCGGGTGAATATTCCATTCTTTATATTAAATCTTAGCACAATCCATCATATATTCCTTATTATTGATATTTTTCTGTTCTTTCTTTTAAAACAGTCTCCTTCCTATGAGATTTCTGAAATCATAAAATCTAGGTGAACGGTTCTCAGGAGGGAGGGCATTTCAATGTCACTTTTAAAGAAAAAAACTCAGAAAATTTAACTAGCGTCTATATGAACAAGTCTACGTCACTCAGGACATTAAAAGAAATTTTTAACAGATTCTATTTTTTTTGTATGAAATAATCAACATTATTTGCTCCTGAAGTTACCAATGATAACATCATTCTGAGATTAAATTGCTGATTCTTCTTTTAATCTCTCAAATGGTCGGATTAATGTCCGCGTATATAACTGCATTGAATGATGTAGATTTTTATAATAGGCATTTTTTATTTTTAAAAAAAAAGCTACTTTAAATTGCGTAGCTCGTTTTGCAATAAGAGGATTTTCATAAATTTATGTGCCATTTCAGAGAAGATAAAAGATGTTATTTTATCTTAATGTAGAAATTCGTGTAAAAACATCCACTCAGCTGTTTCCATTGCAAAAATCTTTGCCCATTGTTCAGCCCGAATCTTAAAGAGGAAATATGAAAAAGATAAGCCTTTTTATCAAATGAAAAAAAATGTTTAATTATAATAATAATAATAATAGTAATAATAATAATAACCCCAGTTTGTACACTCGCAAATTGCTCTACAGGTCTAAATGTAGATGTCACTATGTGCTGTGACGTAAATGTTTATATTAAACCATTAACGCTTAGGTTTAAATAAGTATTTAATAAATAATCGTTCATCTCATGCAGTTTTAAGTGAAAAATAGGAATTGATACAAGTGAGAAAAGATCTAAAATAACTCGCATTTATATTATATGTCAATATCAAATCCTAAATATTCATCGAGAATCAATGACTTTCCCATTTTGTATCTATCTATCTATCTATCTATCTATCTATCTGCAGGGTGTATCAAAAATACTTTTACAAACATAGGAGGCGGTTTCTTCACACCAAAAATGGGCAAAAGGCCATATAAACTTTCAGCAAATCCTTCGACTTGAGTTAATAAGTTTAAAGAAACTTTACGTTAGATCTTGCTGTGTCTCCATGCATACTAGGTTTGACATTTGTGTATATTTGTGGCTAGTCTTTCTTTAACTTTTAACGTGGGTCATCTTGGCGGACATTTTCAAATACTCCCTCATAGTGTGGAATCGTTTTGCAGGCCCCCATGGCACGTTGGTGAAGCCCATCCGCATTATTAATGTCTGCTGCATAAAGCAATTGTTTTGGGTGGCCCTCACAGAAAAAATGAATAGGATTGAGTTCGTTCAGTTGTCCTACTGCCATTGTCTGCTATTGACGTTACTCCAAGGAAGCGTAAGAAATTGTAACGATGCACGCTATACAAATTACAAACATGTGCATTGGGTCATGTTTCATTGGGAAAATACACAAAAAAAGTAAATAATAACGGAATTACTTGTTTTGCTTTAATTAATTTGCAAAAGGGTGTAGTCTATATTTTGTTCAGTTTTCAAAATCTTTTTTGCGACATGGTCACTAGCAGAGACTGAATTTTTCTCAATACAGGAGAAAAGCGTTGGTGAACTAATTGCTGTCATTTGGAAAGTATAAAATTCTATGTTATATACAGAATTCCGTTGATAAAAGACACCGAAGAAAGAAAAAAAAACTGCTACAGGATGAAGTGAAGGAAAGCAAAAATACAGAATACATAGTTGTTAGCAAAAGGATAAACACAAAAAAAGAAATTCTAAAATGGAGATACCGAAATCGTTGTACATCAATTGAAATATTTAGGATGTTTTAACAGAAAACGTAAAGGGCGATACTGAAATCCGAAGACGCATTGGTATAACCAAAGATGCATTCCCAAAGTTAAGCAGCGTTTTAAGAAACAGAAAACATTGGTTTGAAACAAAGAAAAGTGTACTGAAATTTTACGTGATATCTTTTTTTCATATATGACAATAAATGCTGGACAATATCTCCAAAGTTGAAGACTGAACAATAGAAATGTGGTTCAACAGAAGGATGATGAGGATATCATGAGGAACATGTGGGCAACAACCAAATTTTAGAGAAAATGGAAGCAAAAAGAAGATTTATGCTTAGCATCAGTAAGAAGCAATTGAAATTTCTATGGCACATAATAAAAAGGATTTGGAAAAATATGATCCTCACAGGACAGATTCAAGGCAAGAGGCACAGAGAAAACATCACATAACCTACTTAGTGAGCTTGAGTAAATGGACAGCGGTGGAAGGTTTAGGAGAGATAAGAATAAGCCAAAATTGATTAAGGACAGAAAATTGTGGAGAGTCATGATCGTCTACACCCTGAAAGGACACGGCACATAAAGAAGAAGAAGTACCTTATAAGTGACTTCATGTGCAGAGCGGTTTCACAAAATACAGGACAAAACACACGTTACAAACGCAGGATAAATATCATTAAATATCTTATACATATCATAAGTACGTTATACACAATGTAAAATTCTGTCGTTTGTATAAACATATTTCTTTTGCACAACAATAGCTTCGTGTATTTGGAATTGTCTTTACAGCCTGCAGTCTTCAAGTATCATATGATATGCTTTATATTAGGCTTATAGCTGTATATTTAGTTGTTTGAAATGCGATGAAATTTCGAGAAGTGACAAGTCAAACAACGAATGGTTTGGTTTGGTTTGGTTTGTTTTATGGCATATCAACCTCAATGTGTCATTTTATGCAGATAACATATTTTTGCTGGTAAAATTTTTTTTGTCAAAAATCTATTTCTGTTAATATGTTTTCCTCAAAAATGTATAGTTGGTAATATTATTTTTCAAAAACGTATAGCCAGCAACGATATTCTTTCAAAAACGTATAGCTGGTAATATTTTTTTCAAAAACGTACAGCTGGCAACATTATTTTTTTCAAAAACCTATTATCAGAAGCCTTGCCATTGGATGCAGTCTTTACCCAGGAGGCAAATGTAGTTTATCATACTACCCAGGACGCGGATGTAGTTTATCGTCATGACCAGGACGTACGAACAACGAATGCTTGTGTAGTTTGTGTGATTCATGTAATAATTTAATGTTGTCTACTGATTATTAGACTTGGAAGTACAAACAAACCTAAATTTCTCAGAATTAATCTGTAGAAAAAACAATATTTATAAATAAATGACAATAGGAAAACTGTAGTTGATGCTGACGCGTTTCGTCCAATGTGGACTTTCTCAGGCCAACAAACGAAATGAATTTATTTAAACAAACTAATAATAATAGATTTATTTTACTCCTGTGGCAGTGGAGACTTCTGTGGTTATTGGGCCTAGTTCGCTGGCGTTCCTTCGGAGGATTGGCATGTTGGCGTCTCGATTAAGGGATGAGCCTTGCGAAACAGAGTCGCTCTAGCAGCGTGTCTCACTGGCGATGGTTCGAGGTAATGCTTTCTCCATCATTGCAGCTGACAGAGGATAAAAAATAATGTTTATAGTTACTTTTTTCAAACTTTATTTCAATAAACAAGTTAACTTATTAATAAAAAAAAATCCTTAGCAACTGGAAAAATTTAGAGAACGCTATTTTCATACTGTTACCTGAAAATTACCTCAAATATTGTCACTTGTAGAGATATTGTTGTTATTGCTGTGTCGCTGTGATTCAAAAATTTTCTTTTGATTTCACGATATTGTTGTGCACGTTTGTTTGGGAGTGTAGCAATTCTGTTAAGAAAGGTGAAATACTAATTTATGTCTAGGCTTTTTCCATATTTCACATTTGACATTTTGTTTTTGTTATTATTAGTTACTTTGTTATATTTGGCACCATTTAACGAGGCGGAAAAAGAAAAGAAAGAAAAGAAGGAGAGGCTAAGAACCGAATCGTGGATGATAAGCAGACCACCACGGCTAAGAGACAATGGGTGAAGGATATTTTGATAAGTAACAAATGGCGAAAGGGTGTCATTACAATGACAGGGAAATTCTGAGTAAAAAGAAAGGGAAAGAAAGAAAGAATCAGATATGTTTTGGCGACGGCTGTGTTATCTAAGGATATGAAAACAAACTATTAGTACGGGAAGGCATCTTATTATCAACTACAGACCGACTGGCCAAAGAAAAATTCAAATGAAAATGTTATTTCGATAAGTGACGAAAAACAGGCAACTAAAAGGACTTTGGACAGATATGAAAAAATTAAAAGCCACCCACGAGTGTCCGCTGACCGATTTCCTTCGACGGAACATCCTTGGCCTGCGATAATAAAATTATGTTATCAGAAATATGTACCGAAGGGAAATGAATGGGAATTTAGAAATGTCTTTTCGGGGCGACATTGGCCGTGTTAAGAAGACCACCCATTCTGATAATTGGCGATAAAATAATTGACGAAGACCAGGTGTAGAACAAGAGTTATGACCCCCGCCGTTGCGGCTAGGGAAAATGATAACGGCGATTAAGAGGAAGAAAAGGAAAAGAAAGGATAATTTCTTTTTTAGTTAAGCAAGATATTTTTTTCCCTGAAACAAAGCCGCGGATTCGTCCACGCCCGACTAAGACATCATCGGTCAAGTGGTGATCACGTGACGCACGAAGGAGGCTGTCGCCGCCTCATCCAAAGTGTAGGTATGAGAAGCTGCTACGATAAAGTGGGGAGGGCAGTTCACGCCCTCTGAAGTATGGTGAGAAGGTGGGAGTGAGGAAAGGTTCCCAAAAATGGAAAAAAGTGGAAATTCCTAACCAGAGAGGTGGATATGTATTTAGAATTATCGAGGAAACCCCGACGCCGACAGACCCACCCCGGTTTTGGTCGGCTTCCATATAAGCGAAGCCACAACGAGCAGAGATCAGTTCCATTGAGTTCAGTTCCAGAAAAATTTGAGTTGAATCTCCAGTTGAAGACGCCTCGCAGATAGCTGACCAAGATTCACGCAAATTCCGGACTCCTCTTCAACCCAAGAACAATTATTTTGAAGAGCGACTTAGATCCAGACCACCACAATAAGTTTTTTTCGACTTTCGTCCAAAGACACACCGAAACACCAATTTCTTAGAGAGCAAACAACTTGAAGCGTTAAAACTCGCCTAACGGAAAACGAAGTGTCACAATCCATAGAACGGGTCGGGAGATAG
Source organism: Acanthosepion pharaonis (assembly GCA_903632075.3). Classification (NCBI taxonomy): domain Eukaryota; kingdom Metazoa; phylum Mollusca; class Cephalopoda; order Sepiida; family Sepiidae; genus Acanthosepion; species Acanthosepion pharaonis. The sequence continues at coordinate 4,281,607 of CAHIKZ030002224.1, read as the reverse complement.
ATGCAAGCCTATGTATCGAACAACTAGACATAAAATTTGTTACCTTTTTCTTTGATACTTTGAACTTTTGAGTTTTCATTTTATTTTCTTTTATGCATATTGTGTTGTATCACCCCCGTTGAACTCGGTTTGAATTACGGCCCCAACCACTGATTGATCTCGTCTGCCTAAGATCAATTCACAACGTGGGTAGGCAGACTGGAGATCAATGCAGTTACCTTGGTAACTAGGCGTTGGAAGCGAGTTGGGAACGACGAAGCTGATATCAAATCTAACCAGATTTCCACCCGAATCACCAAAAGGTTAGAACGTCACATTTGGGTGCCGCGACCGATACCAAGCCAGTTGGTCGTCACAGGACGAGACAACACGACTGACGCGACAGGCGGACGTCACGTTTAGAGCAGCGACACCCGAACGGAGCAGCGAGGAGCGAACAGCTGGCGCCGCGGCGAGGACGACACAATTGGTGTTGTTTAGGGACGTCACAGTTGGTGCCGTGGTAGACCAGAATAGAACGTCACAGTTGGCGCTGCGACCAGGGGACGACGTTACATTAAATAAATTCATTCATTTTTTTTTGCCTTGAGAAAATCCACATTGGACGAAACACGTCGGCAACTCTTAAAGTTTTCCTATTTTCATTTATATTTATAAAAAAAACTAATTATCTTCTATAATTCATGATTACAATTAAAAGTATATACTTCCCTTTTTGTGAATTACCCTGTATTTCATGAGGTCGTAACTCCAATACGCTATAATTTCATAGTTCATTGTAGATACTGAAAAAATGAAAGCGTATAATTAAATTAACGCTGTAAAGTTAATAGCTATAATTATATGAATAAAATAAATGTACGCCCCAATCTTACCAAACTCACCTTTCCTTAATAAATTACTAATTTCCCAAACCAACATGCACAATCATAAATATGTTGAAAAATCAAAAAAGCGACTAAATCTATTTTGTCCTGTTTTTGAAGATGTATAGCATTATCACCCATCTCATCCCATAACAAACTAATCACAATCCAAACAAAATGAATTTAAAAAAATATATTGAATATTACTCGCTCATTATTTAAATTATTCGGACTATTGTCCTCATCTATGTCGCCATTTTTATTACAACGTTTCGGCCGTTGTACGCTCCGGCCTTCTTCAGGTGGTTGGAATGTCGAACTGAACACTTTATTTCGCACAGTGGAGTAGACTGTTCTAATTCCATGTGCCATGTTTAATGGATGTCAGTTATCAGTTATCTCCTGTTAATTTTCCCTCTGAAAGTTCTCCACTGCCTTAACCGGGTATTGAACTTACACGCTTTGGGTCCTGTCACCGAATCTAACCAACGCCTTCATCCACTGTGCCATGTGTCCTTGAGATTGTGAAGAAGGCCAGAGCGTACAACGGCCGAAACGCTGTAATAAATATGGCGAAAAGATAAGAACAATAGTCCGAATAATGTAAATAATGAACATAATATCTTATCTCAGAAATATAGAAAGATATTACTCGCATACATTATATTTTGCCAGACTGAATTATATATATATATATATATATATATATATATATATATATATATATATATATATGTATATATAGCATTTTATATATTATCTTTATCACCATCACCATCGTCATCATCATCCTTCAGTTGAATTATATATCATCATTGTCATCGTCTTCATCATCATCATTTATTCAATTAGCGCATTTAGCGCCGCTGCTCTGGACACCACTCCCCTTTATCTCACAACTGTGGTTCATTTTGACATTCAAGGCAGAATAGTACAATGACTTGTCAGGTCCATTTCCATGTTGAGGTTACTCCGTCTCTCATTCCAGAATTTAAAGCGGCAAGACTACAAGGCAGCCGATGGTTTGAATTCAAAGTTCTTCGTCATATTACACTGGTTATAGGTCGCAGTCTGTCATGTAATTTAGCCATGGTGTAATGGGTGTAAATGAATTCATAGCTACCTCAAGGGCATTATCATGTAAGTGAATACAATGAACTAGACTGGAATTCGAATTTGTGATGAAAATTCATGAACTTTCTCAAATTTATAAGACTTGATGAACCAACGGGATCCTCGCTTTTGTATATAAACAATTACAACAAAATAGATCCTACATTGCCTTTTAAAAGTCCCCTCAGAGGATGAAAGGCGTTGACTTGGAATAGTTTTTACTATTGTCTCTTTTTATTCATTTTGTCTCTTCTACAGATACATTCCATCTGATAATATTCCCATAAATAATTATGTATAATAATTATTATATTTACAACAATATATCTGAAAAAATAAAGAACAAATAAGAAACGTATAATCATCCTGATCCATATGTGACCATATATATATGTGTGTGTGCGTGTCTGTCTGTGTGTGTGTGTCTGTGTGTGAACTTATAACCTCTTTTATTATCCATATATGATCGGCAACCTTATATATATATATATATATATATATATATATATATATATATATATATATATATATATATATATATGTGTGTGTGTGTGTGTGTGCGCGCGCGTGTGTGTGTGTGTGTGTGTGTGTGTGTGTGAACTTATAACCCCTTTTATTAACCATATGTGATACTTCGGTCTACAAACGATTATTTCGTCTCCAAGTTTTAACTTTAAAGGAAAAAAATTCAGCCTGACGATGAAGACATGGGTCTTTGAAAGCACTTGCTTAACTTAAAAAAATGTACACTAGAAACATCTGACAAAAGTTTTATAAATGAGGATCACATCATTCAATGGATTAACAGTATTTTAATGCATACATTATGTTCTACGAGCGACGTGATTTCGCCATTAATCGTATTAATATTGCTGATTGATCCTATGTATGATTATTTCTTTATATATATATATATATATATATATATATATATATATGGTTGACGGTCACATATGGATAATAAAAGGGGTTATACGTTTTATGGGGTTTATTCTGATCACGCCCAGAAAACATATAGCCCCCACATTTTTTAAACTTTTTACGTAAAAAGAGATTGTATTTTGCATTTAAATCTATATAAATCGTTAACTCGGCAGTAATTTACAATCGACTGATAAGATGGTTAGAAAGAAAGAAAGTAAGAAAGAAAGAAAGAAAGAAAGATAGAGTGCATACTTATGAGTCAGACCAACGTTCTTTTGTGGTTCTCATTGGTTAGACACACGTCACGTGTATAAACGCAACTGATAGTAAATAATTCCACACACATATTTATATATTATCATCTATTACGTTTACACACGTGATGCGTCTCTGGCCAATGTGAACTGACGAAAATCATAACACATCAGTTCGCTGTCTCTGCTTTTTCTTTTCTATACTCGGTGACTGACAAAGTCTTAATAAAGATGAAATATGTTAGTTTGCGTTTCATTTTCTACTTTGTTATTTACATCATTTCATCATATATATATATATATATATATATATATATATATATATATATATATATAGAATCAAAGAGCCGAATTCGGAATTTCAGTCTAGTTCATTGTATTTGCGTACATGAAAATGCTCTTGAGGAAGGTATAATTACATTTACACTCATTACACGACGGCTAAAGTACATGACAGCCAGCGATCTATAACCAGTGTAGGAGGACGAAAAACTCTGAATTCAAACCATCTGCTGACTTGTCGTCTTGCCGCTTTAAATACTGGGAGGAGAGACGGAGTAACCTCAAAATGCAAATGGAACTGGTATGTCATTGTTCTATTCTGCCTTGAATGTCACCATGAACCCAAATTGTGATATGGAGGAGAGTGTTGTCCATAGCAGCGGTGCTAAATGCGGTAATTGAATAAATGATGATGAAGACGATAACAATGATGATATATAATTGAACGGAAGAACGATGATGATGACGATGGCGATGATGATGAAGATAATATATACAAATGATATATATATATATATATATATATATATATATATATATAGAGACAGAGGGAGAGAGAGAATGAGAGAAAGAATGAGAAAGAGGGAGAGAGCGAGCATTTTTTTATATATGGAGAAAGATTTTTATAAAAGTGTTTGAAATTTAAGAGACGGATATGAACAGATTGCTATATTATAGTCATTAATTTTATACAAAGAGAAGTTGGTTGAGATGGATAGGAAGAGATATATGTTGATGGATTCTTCGATAGATATATAAATAAGAGATTCAGGAAGAACGTAAGTAGAAGCCAACGTTATGCCCTATGTAGCGTTTGATGTTTTTTTCAATTGATTGACCCTTTTGTTCGTTCGGTTATTACTGTTCCTTGTGTTTCGATGAACGTTATAAATCTTTAACAAACTCAGACAACCATTCCAGTCTACTGACTTTTACTCATTAAACAAGCATTTAGATTCGTAAAATAATATAAATCAGGCAGACACAAGCAGAAATAGACACACACCTATGTGCACTCAACTTTGCCATAAAGAATGGACACATAACGAAATCTCTCGTAAACACATATGTACAAATGTGTCTCCAAATATTAGTTTACGCGTATTATTGATTTATATTGTAACATATTCTCATACACATTCAGTAAACTTTGTAAACACATGCACACATATATATAACAGTGGGTACATGGATGAATGTATGTTTTAAGCTTGTCTATAGTAGGTTCTTATCAATAAATTTTCTTTTTTATAGCTACCTCTTGTCAAGGTTCACAATGGAAGTAAAAGCGTTCTTGTTGATAATTCTTGGGCAGATTATTTTTTTTTTAGATTAAAGTTCACTCTGTACAAGACCCGGGGTACACATGAGGTAGATTGTTACATTAATTGTTAGTTTATATGAGTATGAGGGGAAGATAACTGTTAACTCGAGATTTGAATAGGTTAAGATTGTGGTGATTGGGGAAACATCCCCGTGGGAGTCTGTTCAACAGATCGTTTATTGGTGGGAAGAAACTGACTGAATAAAATTTATTTCTTGCCGAGGGAATACTGGGATTGGGCTACTATTTAAGTGGTATGGCAGATCTGGTGAAACCAAGAAATATAGTTCGTCCGAGCACTTCCCATCTTAGTAGAGATAAAGCTGTGATAGACTCATCACATCCCATCTGTAAGAGAGTGTTTAGAAGGCGGAAAATAATTATTTTCCTATAAGGACTCAGAAGTTTTTGAACTCTATCAAAACTGGAAATGGGGGACTGGGTAGCCCCCGCCCAAATATGGCAACATTACTTCATTTTCAACCTTATCTCGTTCTTATAAAGGTAAAAGATATCAGGTATGGCTGAATGTCTTAAGTAAGTTTTTATTTAATCAATCATATGACCACCTTGACATATCAGTAACGAGACCGTACACTTAACAGATGAATTAAAGAATTTTTGTGTTTTTTTTAATTGAAATCAGTTCGCCATTGCTATTAATGATAATTAAACTATGGTAAGTCTTTGTGGCGACATCAGGTGCGTATATATTTATGTATATAGGACATCTTTTCGAGTTCACTTAAAAGCCATGACTTTGAATACTTATTTTCTTAATATACATTTTCTTCCGTAATTCGAATTCTGAATCGTTAGAATCGTCTTGGCTTTTTACATATTTTTATGAAACCCTTGATTAATTTGAATATTACCATTCCAACCTGTATTTCCTTGAAAAATAGGAATATTTTGCTAAAAAACCGGCAGAAGCAAATTCGTTCAAGATGCGGTGTATTTAGTCTCAATTGCTTTAATGTCTCTTCTATCTTCTTCATAGTAAAGTTTAAAAAATATCGTTTTCCCCTTCAAAGATCACATACTCTGTTTACTATAATCTTTCATTTATTTTTTCGTTTTTATTGCTTCTTTCCGGTCGACATTCTACGATCATCAATAATAATTAACAACGCTTCAGTGATGAAATTCTCATAATATTACATCAAATCATATAAGATGATAAAATATGAAACGGATAGGGTGGTATATTGATTCTGATAAAGAACGCGAATAGCTATATAGCTAAATTACATTAATAACTCATCTTTGAACTTTGTAGTCTAAACGATAAGACAGTATAAATAATAGACTATATCCCGAAGATTTCAAATCACTTTGGAAGCTCATTTTTATTTCCGACTAATGCAGCATAATAAGGAATTTAGAATGAGGATCCCTTATTTGGAATAAAAAATCATCAACCATATAAGGAAAGAAAGACTAATCAGAAATTTACTGTTGACAATAAATCATTTAAAAATTGCAGCCAATCTCAGACTATTATTCTAGATGGAAAAACAAGTGAAGTAAGATGAAAGAAATGCTATTCAAAAATTAATTATTATTGAAAATGCTTTATGGAAGAAATTTTGAGTAAATAGTAAAAGCAAGAGAAATAAAATGAAAGAACATTAGTGAAACATTAACTTTACATAACAGTGCTTCATTGAAGGAATTAAGAAACATTTCAGAATATTGCTACGAGGGGAAAAAGGAAAAGTAATAAAATTAAAAAAACAAATTTAGTAATATATATATATATATATATATATATATATATATATATATATATATAGTGTTTATATATGTACTATATTTAAGGGATAAAATGATAAATATCAGAGATAGAACGTATGCAAGTATAAACGTGCAGACTGATTTCAACACTCAGAGGCGACAATTGCGTCTAGCATGAAACAGCATGTCGCCTCTGAGTATTGACATCAATCTGCACGTTTATATATATATATATATATATATATATATATATAGGAAATCCAGTTGATATATAAACCAAGTGAATCCTGTTAATAAAATATAAAATGAAATATTAAAGCTTATTCACAGAAAGAGATCAATGTTTTATTCAAACAGACGATATAAATTATAAACAATAGGAATTAGGATTACTTCTATTGTTTATATAATATATATACATATACACACACGCACGCAGACACACACACGCACACACGCACATATATATATATATATATATATATATATATATATATGTTTGTGTGTGTGTGCGCGTGTGTGTGTGTGTTTGTGAATTTCGGATTACTCCATAATTACTCGATTATGGAGTAAACCTAATTCCTATTGTTTATAATATATATATATATATATATAGATAGATAGATAGATAGATAGATAGATAGATAGATAGATAGATATACTGATGTAACTATTATGTTGATATTCCACACTACTTCAAACAAAAGATGGCGAAGGAAACTCCCATCGATACAAGAAAGATTGGTTACAATTATTGGACATGAGGAAACTGTTTTTTCCTAGAAAATCGTTTAATAGAATGATTTCATAAATTTCAACCGAAACTACTGCAGGCTGCTCAATCAATAAATTCAAAATGTTTCCGTATAAGAAAATGGTTATTTTTTTATATATATATTTTTTTAGCAGTGTTTTTCCCAACTTACAAGAACCGGTCGGCACTAGAGATAGAAGCTAACAGTGTGAGAGGGTTACAGAGTTCATACCCGTTGACCCTAAGCATATAAAGGATAATATTATAGCGATCAGCGAAGCATCCTCTTGGTAATCTGTTCCAGAAGGTAATGGTCCGCAGGAAGATGCTATTCGTGTGGAATATGAAGGGAATGAGGGTGCTTCTCTACAGGTTGTCTAGTATGTTGTGTCCTAACACTGAAGGTTAAAATTTGTGGACGTCTGGAATGTAGTTCATCTGAGCCCTTTCCATGTAAATAGCAACAGAGAATCGATATCTAGCCTGTTTCAGGGTAGATATAATTTCTCACCCATAAAGGCGCAGAGACGCTTTTGAAACTAGACCGGAATGTGGTTATTGGGCAGTTCTTGCATAAATATGACAGCAGTACTCCATTTTATGCCCAATTGATTGATTTGATAGATCTGTTTGTTTTTCGGCACATCAACTCCATAGACATTTATAAGTAATAAATATATGTTATTCTGCTTTGGCTATTGAATCCATGGTAGATGATACGCAGCTTTTTTGCATGAATATGTTTGTATGTTTATAGTTAATAGAGGTGGTGATATGTGATTTTTTTTAATTTTGTAGTTTTGTTGAAGTTTTATTTTGGAATACTGTTTGATTTATTTAATAAATTGTAGAATATTGTATGAATTAAAGACATGTATGGGTTCTTACTCGTTGTTTTCCTGGTTGAATTTGTTTAGTGTCATATCATCACCTCTATGGGTTATTTAATGCCGAAACAAATATTTTGAACAAAATTTTATGGTTTTAACTAGATATATTTATAGTGCTGTTGTATGTCTTCAAATACAGAGAAAATATTTTGTTGCTCACTTTGCTATAAAATTTATTGTTGGTAATTCTACTGTAAAATGTATTGCTGGTGATTTTACATTAACATTTTATTGTACGTAATTTAATTTTTATTGTTTGTCATTTTTTACATAAAAATATCTTTTTACACTTTCGTAGAGTATTTTTTTCGATTCACTATCTGCCTGTTAATAGTCATGTTCCAAGCGTAGCTTAGATGTGGCGCAAGGCCGAAAGTAGGAAGCATCCAGTGAGGATCGAACTCACTACTCAGTCGTAATCGTTTTAACGAGACAAGCTTGCTAACCATTACACTGCATCAAGGTGACCTATCTGTCTGCTAATTGCTGGGAGTCTAAAAAGTTTCAACAAATCCTTTCAGGGTGGATCGAGGAACAAGACTTCAGAGTTCAATTAAGAGGTGCTTCCACGATCCTCTCCCGAACAGAGGCCTTACTGTCGGATTTATTGTATCTTCACACCCAGAACTGTTTTAGGCTCTTCATCTGATTCTTGTAATGTTAAAGGATAGCAGGAGGAGTGAGGCATTTACTTGAACGGTACAAAGAACTGACTACTTTTCAAGCGTCTTATGCGATGGGTCGTAAGTAGGAATTCTACCTGAATTCTGAGTTGAGCTTAACGTTTATTAGTTGCTCAAGGCATTCTTCCTCCCTGACAGAACTAATTACCACGTACATATATATTTATACTACAACTGTGTAACTTAGTTACAGTTTCTGGTACAGGGCGAATAAATCTAGCGTGATATAATATATATATATATATATATATATATATATATATATATATATATATATATATATATATTTCAATTAATGGTGCAAATTATAATTTATAAATGCATGAATCATTCATACAAAAATCAAATATAGAGGTTAATGATTTAAATGGCGAGAATACATCTTCGCAAACAATATAAATAAGATACATCAACCCCCGAACCTGTATATATGAATGATATGATCCCTGTTCATAAATTCCAGTTGCATGTGGTCTTTTAATTTTAAAAAGCTTTCGTCTGTTCCTACAGACATCCTCAGGTGTGGAAATAGATTTTGTTCTTGTTTTTTACTTCTTGTTAATAAGAGGACAACGAAAATAGAGATATAAACCGAAAAAATGCTATGAGAAATGTGTTATTGTTTTGGAACGTGCGGTCGCAACGCTGAGCTTTGTTTTGAGTATATTAGTTTTTTTTGTATGAATGATTCATGAATTTATATATATATATATATATATATATATATATATATATATATATATATATATATATATATATATATATATATATATATATATATATATATATATATATATATATGGATATATGGATATAGATCCGACAGTATGAAGAAAAAAAAATATTTATATGGGGGGGCTTCATAGAAATTTGGCGGGGAATTCATTAATAATTTATCGAGTCTAGAAGAATCCTTAACAGAACATAGAAAACACGGAACGCCCGTTTCGGCACTCATCAGAAGTGGGCATCCGCTACCGTGGAATCGAACCCGACCCGTTGTGATACAACGCAAGCGTCATACAACTGGACCAAAGGATAAATATGTATGAATATATATATATATGTATATATCTGTATGCGTATGTACGCATATATATATATATATATATATATATATATATATATATATATATATATATATGTATATATATATATATATATGTATATATATATATATATATATATATATATATATACGAAGATATAGAAAATATTAAAGTCATATATCTTTATTAGTATGACTAAATTGTAGTGAACAGACATTAACTTTTTAAAAGTCTAATGAAAAGCTGAAAAAAATAACTTTTCTAGTGGGCATCAGCTTTTACTTTTGAAGATTTAAAAAAAATGCTCACTGTTTTTACTTTTTATTTCAGCTAAAATTTATGAGGTTTTTAACAAAGTTTTATGAGGTTTTATTTCCAATAACGAATTGCGATCAACTAGAGTCCATATTCTGTGAGATGCAAAAATCAAACAACACAAATGCATTGCAGTTTTGTACATATAAAGACACGGTGGCGTAATGGATAACGGCACGGATTACATTCACTTACGTTCTAATACCCTTGGGAAATGTATGAATCCTCCCCTTCTCCTCTCGCAGTAACGGGTAAATAGCAGGATAAACTGGTTTCTATAACCTTGGGTGGCAACCAATCTAGAAGAAGGAAAAACTCTGAATTCAAAATCTGGAGAGTGTTGGGGTCTTGCCCATGATACTTCTACTGCGGTTGCAGTTCATATGGATTAATATATATATATATATATATATATATATATATATATATATATATATATATATATATATATATAAGTTATGAAGAACTTGGCAATCCGTATGGGTAATCTCAAGGAGGATGTAAATGCAGAGCTAATATTTAAAAAGAAAAACAGACCACTTTTAAAGTACCATTATAATAATTTATTTCACCAGAGTCCTTTTAAAGGACTCTGGGGAAATAAATTAGTATAATGGTACCTTAAATCGTCTGCTTTTTATATATATATATATATATATATATATATATATATATATATATATATATAATTGTAAATAACATTTACATGCCTGTGATAATTTAAAATATGAGAGAAATTTGAAGACATCGTGCTTCGCTGATCATTGTCATAGGTAGAATTTCCCAGCTTTGAATATTTAACCTTTTCAATATGCTGTGTCCAAATATCCTGATCTTAGTAAATTGTGACTTTCCACTACCTCCCTTAATCCTTTTTATGTCAACCGTTTACACCAGCTTATTAGGCCGGTTATGCAATCCTTTCCTCTGTCATTCTTACTTTCAGTATGTCCTGTGAGTATCAAATTTTCTAAGCCATCTTTCCTTATTATTAGCCGTAGAAATTTAAACTCTTTCTGATGTTAAGTATAAGTTTCTTTTTTTTTTCGTTTTTCTCTAAAACTTCGGCTTTTACTTAATGTTGTCGACGATATTCGCAGCATCCTTCTGTATAAATGCATTTCTGTTGCCTCAGGTTAGTCCTGGTTACAACGATAAACACTATCCGACAGCAGAGCCTCTTTTCGGGCGTTTGGAGTTTTTGAGGAGCGTGGAACCATTTTTTAATTGATTTTATTCACAGGTTCACCTTCACTGGAGTGTTAGCACTAGATATGGTTCTATCCATGGGCAAATATTGAACTCCCACCACCACCACAAAACAACATCTGACAAATCCGTTTAAAATATTATCAAACAATCAATATATAATAGTTTTTCATGACATTAAAGCAAACAATATCTTGCAATTATTTAAATAATACTGTATTCTAAATTATAAACTAAACCATAACATAAAACATTCCCTCTTGTAGTAATTATGTCCACGCAAACATGTATATGCACAAAAGAAAAACATATACTCGATTGAGGAAACAGAATAATATATAATATTTTTAGTACTTCAAACTCGCAATAAAATTAAATTTCAGCATTATATGACCCATAAAGAGGAGTTGTGCCTTTTAAAGAAATAAATTATGTAGCCTCAAGTCATTTTTTTTATTTGTGAAGAGATTGTCCAGCTACACTTCCATCTAGTCCGACCGATATTACATGATATAAATCTTTTCTTTCTTTCTTACGAGATTTTACTCTTTTATAATTCTTCTCTTAACTTTTGGAAGTCATTGTCGCTATCACGATTCGCCTTGGGATTTCTGTGTTCAATTTTCATTTCCCATATATAGTAGTTCCTAGATGTCTCAATATTTGTACTTGCTCGATTTTGGTATCTCCAATTCTTAATTCGGATGTTGTTATATTTATTTCGCTGATGACGACATATTCGGTCTTCTTGTAATTCGCGTTTAGTCATTTCTTCTCACTTTCCTTTATTATCTATTGTAGGATAAATTCCGAATCCGTTATCTGAAAAATAAAACAGGAGGAATGCCTTAAGGTTCAATCACAAAGTCTGTTAATATATTTAGTCGTTTAATCTATATATGAGTACATCAATCTGCCTAGATAACCTTCAACATTCTAAAATTTGCCTTGACTTCAACACCGTCTTCCGCTAGCCTTGTGAACTATCGCATTTATTATTATAAAATACACAGTTACATTATCCAAAAAGTCGCTAATTTGGCGAAAGATTATACATAGATATACAATCTGTTTGTATAAAACTGAATAGACGGTAAATAAAGTGTTTGTCCATAATTAAAAATAGAAAATATCAACCTGACTTGAAAGTTAGTATTCCATTTCCTGACTTCGTTTTGGGCTTTAAATCGGCACCGATATTCAGGAGAACTTAAAAAAATTAATTGGTTACTTATTTTAGCGCATCATGCTACTTAAAACTATAACCATGTGACGCATACCATAGTCAAATCCTTAACCAAATAAGCTGTAAATAATCAACACTACCTTTTTATATCTATCTGTCAATTATACTATTCCTAACTGGGACTATTGTACATTTACAATAGTAGCAAAGTAATCGTTTTAAGTAACACGGCATAATTAATTGCGCTGACATCGTTAGAAAATCTAAAAAGACCCAGCCACCTTTGCATACTTTGAGGATAGTGCTTTTCCTCCAAATATTACATTGAAAATAACGACAAAAATGACAATTAAAAATTAACTAAGCTCAGAGGCCGATATTCAAAACCAGATAAAAACTAGGTAAAAACTAGGTCAAATGCTGACCTTCAGTGCATGTACGCCCCCTGTCACGTGAAAGAATAGTACAAACAAACAATAATCCTTGCCACTGTTAGCTACACCGAATTATGAAACTGAACATTTCTGCTTAGACAAGCTAACTGTCATTAAGCGAGCGCTCAAGTTCGACTGACTTACAGCACCGAAGCAATCCCTCCCCCATAGCTAACGGTGGGCTGTTTATGTATGCATTTTCTAAAGGCATTATTGAGAAAGGAAGGCAAATTATCCAAGACTGAGATTGAACTGGATTTGACGATTTTGTTTCTTGGAAGCACGACTTACGGCTTATCGAGTCACAACGATTGCAATTATCTCATGAATTATCTGAATTAACCTACACATCTTATTCAGTCACAATCTCTAATGCGTTTCTTATCTTTTGCAGAGTTGTCGGAGATTATGAGGTGTAAACTTTTAACCAATTTCTGATCCTTGTTTTAATTGGATTTGTCAGCTATCTTTTTAATGAGTTATTTGAAAATTTAAAGGGACATTCTGATTATCGGTTTAATGCTTCGGAATTGACAATTCTACTTTTCCTGTCAATGCAGTTTAGCAAGGTGGTTTTCCATATATTTGTCTATTATACAACATTTTCAGGTTGTAATGAAAACTCGGAATCTAGTTCACCTTAACGTAACCTTATTGAACGTAACTGTAGGAATATCAGCTGGAGGTCTGAATATTGAGAACAGTGACGAAAAACAGCGTATGACAGTTATTGCACTTATATCTGAACAGGGTAAAGCAAAAGAGAATCACGAATACTCATCAACAATATTTAGTCGATATTTGTCTCGGGATTTACATGAAAGAGGGACCTTAATGTCCACACTCAGTCTCTTAAATAGTTGTGTAGCTTTTACTAGGTTTCCCGGGGTGTGCTTGTAGTATCTTGGTGTTATTCGATCGGAAATCGGACAACAGTTTGCTATTTGTTTCACGTCCTGAACTGAAAATGGTAAATTCCGGCTTAGAGCCACATGCATCTTCCTCGTGATGCCTGGAGGACAGCCGTTTCATTTTCCTTTCCCGACAAAGAGAAAATGTGAAGCGAAAAACAAGAAAGCTCTACCTTCCATTTCGCTATCTTTTCATTTTTTTTTAGCTTTGCTTGACGTCTTGGGGTTGAACATAAATGAGACTGAATTTTGCTCAGTGATTAAATTTAAAGCAGTGACCAGTTAAGAAATGTCGCCATTATTTTAGCGCCTTGGCAATGGCATTAAGCCTCCTTTCCGACAACTGAATGTCTGTGCTCAGACTTTGACAACCTTCTGTGGGAGAACACTACATGGCGTTCGGTTTGCCTTAACACAGCAGCTGTGGTTTGATCGTAAGCGTCGGTTTCTATTTCTAGGGATTTCTGGATTCACCTAAGTGATAGCTGAGGTGGCAATATCTCTTTTTAACTCATCAAAGGTTTTAACAGCAAAAAAAGGTAAAGGATCTTTGGTAATTTTTATAAGTGGGTGAATATTTCTTTAGGAAAGGAGGGTATCCATTGAGAATAATGAGCATAAATACCCATGGTTGGTCGCAAGTTGGCTATGGTGTTGGGGATTTGTAGTTTTAGCCGTTCAGATTCCGTCTTCTTCAATCCTTTACCCACAATATATCCAAATAATCTGGTGGTTGTCGACCCATAAGAATTATTGTCATGGTTAAATGTATAATTATATTTCTTGACAGCCGCCAAAAAGCGATTTAGGTTGCGATTGTGGTCGGCCCAGTCATGGCCGCACACTGTCACATTATCTATATATACAAATGTGCTTTGTAATTTCCTTCAAGAATTTTGTCATTGACCCTCTGAAAACTGGAAACGCCCTTAGTGACCGCAAACGAAATCCGCCGGAACTGTTAAAGTCGTCCGCAATCTTAAAAAGCTGTAAAAGCTTATCTTTAGGGTCTAAGGCTACTTTGTGGTAAGCACTCTTTATGCATAACGGGCTAAATATCTTTTATTTGGCGATAACTTTTATCATCTCGTCAATGCCGGATATAGGGTATGCATCCAGGAGGGGGTATTTATTTATAGTTTGGAAGTAGTCTTTGACCATCAATTTTTATTATTATCAGACGACGTTATTAAGAAATGTGCTCTCCATGGTGATCTGATTTCTTCAATTATTCCTACTCTTAATATTCTTGTTATATCTCTTTATATAAAGTTTTGTGTTCAATAGAATACTTTACAGATCTGGTGGCCTCTAGTTTATAAAAGAGGGGGCATTGTACATTTATTGCGGCCAAGCTGTTCAACGCCGGTTTAGGGTCCACAAAAGGGAGAATATTACTAGAATGATATTTCAGGAAATCCTGGCCCAGTAGGACATCGAAACACAGATTTGACATTACGAAACATTTGGTGTTAGTGTAGTTAATTGGATTCAATTATAGGCCAGCCAAAATGTATCCTTTAACCTGCGAAAATAGTGAAGCGTTCGCCATAGTCACCTGAAAATAACATTATCCAATATTAAGTTTCTTACCTTTTGCCATATCGGCGCTACTAAAACTCTCTGAGATTCCTGTGTCGACTAGAACATTCATCTCTACTCCGTTTATTTTACCGTTAATGTAGCCTTTGAAAGACATTTAGGTTTTTGCAGTTGATATGATACTAGTCGCACTAGAAACATTCGAACCAGATAAGAAAAAAACAGCTTAATCGACAAACCTTAGAGGACAATCCCTTCTTCCCGCACTTGTATCATTTAGTTCCCTAGTTGGTATAGCTTGAAACCACAAAAATAATATTTTTTCTGTCTGCACGACTAGCAGGGTATGCATTGTCTTCCGGAGAGAATATTTTAAACTGGCAGAGGTGGAGGTGCAGAAATTAAGAAGTCTGTCGTAGAGGACTCTCTTTTTTCCCTGTTTGGGTAGTTTAAACTGTAGGAGTGTGAGTACTTAGTGCAGCCTCTGCAACACTTGTTTGCAGGTGTGGAAAGATTTTCCGCCATCTACAAGGTGAGTGCTTACTCGTAAGCAATAGCTAAATCTAGTTGTTTATTTTCCATCAATCTTAGACGGATAAAGTTCGATTCTAATCTCTTTATAAAGGAGTCTCTGATAAATTCATTCTTTTGCTCGAGTTAAGATTTTTAAGCACTAATGATACTGTTCTAACCCTTTGTCATGGGATTGTCGTATAGATGATAATACATACCAGGCATAGATTGTGTCTCTTCTCTTTAGAAAAATCCCATTCAAATTGTCCATGGCACTATGGTAAGATTTGTAGTGAGAAATATTGTTATATTCGGATATGGAAACGTGGTTCATTAGCAGGTTAAGCTTATCCGTGTCAGTAATACGTATGGATGAACTGTTTTCCAGTGTCAGCAAGAATCCTTTTAATAATGGTTTCCAATATTTCCAGGCGTCAGTTTGAGACCACGAAAATAACATTTTCGTCTGTCTGCAGCACTAGCAGTTTATGAATTGTCTTCCGAAGAGAAAATATTTTGAACTGGCAGAGTGGGATGGGCAGAAATGAGGAAGTCTTTGGTAGAGGACTGTCTTTTTTTCCCTGTTTGGGTCGTTTGAACTGGTGGACTAGAAGTGTGAGTACTAGTGCAGTCTCTGCAACACTTGTTTGTAGGTATGAACAACATTGCTTTTCCGCTATCGTCAAGTAGTAGCTAAATCTATTTTCCAGCAATATTTGATGGATATAGTTCGATTCTAATCTCTTTATAAAGGAGTCTCTCATAGATTCGTCCTTTGCCTGATCTACTGTCACTGTTTAAAAGTCGCAGTCTCGCGTTTACATTTTTAAGCGCTGAAGATATTGTTTTAATCCCACTCAGGGGATTGATGGGTAGTTGCTAATACATGCCGGGCTAAGATAATGTTTCGCCTCTTCACAAAAATTCCATTCAAAACATCCATGGCACTCTAGTAAGTTTTTTTTAGGAGAAATATTGTTATATATGGATATTGAAACGTGGTGCATAACCAGGTTAAGTCTCTTCGTATCAGTAATACGTATGGATAAACTGATATCCACTGCCAGCAAGAATCCTTCAAATAATCGTTTCCAATATCGCTAGGCGTCAGTAATATCTTTAATTTGTCCAGAGCACACTTGCTAACGAAAAAATCTCTTGAACGTTTATCCTGCTCTTTATAATGGCCTTGAAATCTTCAAATATGGACACTTTGCAAAAGTATACAGTTTATTAATCATTTGATGTGAAGCAACCTACACCAAAATTAAAAATGTATATCATGGACTGTATATGCAAACAAGCAGTAATTGATTTGCAGTGATAGCGTGTCTGGGAGTTCAGTTTCAGCAGTGAAGACGAAAAACCACGATGTTTTGATTTGTCTAATGTTATCCTGAAGTTTTGTCAAAGCTCCCTTCACACAACCACATCTTTGAGAAGGATCTTTCAAATCAGTCAGCATCTTGTTCGAATCGCAATTTTACTTCAAAAGGCAAGAGGGATAACATGACACTATAAAAGGCCTCAGTATTTACCATGGATAAGAAAATATCAAAACTGCTGCATCAAGAAGAAAGAAAAAGGTTCAGTAGTTAAGAGGAAATCACTAAGGATGAAAAGGAAAGTCTATTCGGCAGGATGAGCTATTGTTCGTGAATGCAAGGCTCACAATGGTTCATTCGTATCTGTATAAGAGACTGAAGAAGGTATGAAAGAATCTAAAAACAAAAAGGAAAGAAAGATATTTCGGAATGAAATAATTCTCAGAAAAAAGTATGAGTAGAAAAGATTGCAGAGAATATTGTGATTTGTACAAAGTGAACAACATGATATTGGCGCAAATGAAAGTAAACTTGGGGACCATGTTGTTGGGTAGACATGAAATTGATTGTGAAACTGGAGTCACATTCCCAGATGTAAAGACCCTGTTCAATGAATTAAATGAATCTCAGGAAGATGTTGATGAATCTGCTCAACCCAGTGAAGACGAAATTGCTATGAATAAAGCATGTGTGGCCATTTGGGACAATGATGATGGAAGAGACTGGGGTGTTGGTATGACTAGAAAAAATTGGCACAGATAAATACCTGATTGACTATCTTGAATGATTGCCAAATGACAAGATGAAGAAACTGTGGCGAAACCCAGCCAAAGTAGATCAACAGAAGACGCTAAAGATTTAAATTCTGCCGTGCAACGTGATTGGATCATGGGACTTAACAAAAAGAACAGCAGTATTTGTTTTGCATAACAATGATGTTATTGATGAGTTATTTAAATCTTTATACTGTTAATGAGTTGATTAGCTTAAGCTTCATATTGATATTAGTTTAGAAATTTGGACCATTTTATACCTTTTTAACCACAGTTCAACTGTCTCATAGAAGTAAGTTCTATCATTAGACATTATATCAGTTATTTTCAAAACTTTCGGAAATTCAGACCAATTTTAGCAGATTTTGACTGAATTCCTTGATTTTTGACCCTTTTTAAAGAATTTATCACATCTTTAATACTTAATACATAATATTCATTGTTTTCAGATATTTCATAGAATACCAGCCCGATGGCGAGTCTCGATAGAATGTAATGTTGAAATATTCGGTGATTTCAATTCAAAATAGCCAATTTTCTCCCGTTTCTTTTCCAGAAGTTTGGTCTATTTCAGTTCCAGAATACCCTATTGTTTTGGAAATTAATGTGTAAACTCAATATTTTGTATGTTGAACCATGAATGCCATCATTTGAATCATTTAGGTAAAGATTTATTGGGGAATATTGATGTTATTCGGTATACGTTGTCATTTTTAGTGATTTTTGAAGCCCGGCGCAGGTATGGGAACGTTTCAGTTTGGATCTATCCCAGTTTTTTAAAAGTTGGCCCATTTTCTTTTATTTGGACACAAATGAGTGGAATAAAACATTTCCCCCCTTTTATTGAAAAATTTGGTCTCTATAACCCATCCCTAGTGAAAAGCAGTAACCATAAAATGAGATAAGTTTGAAGGGTAAATCGAATGAAATAATCCGTTATATTATTGTACGCATGCGAAAATCTATTACTTATGAATTGAAATAAGTATGCGTAAATATTTAACTCAGGAAAAAAGCAAAGAAAATGTTAATAATGACGGCACCTCTCATTACAATACAGGAAATTTCATACTCTTAAGGATAATTACATTTTAAATGATGATTTTCTAAGCTAACTTTAGATATGGTACAAAGGCGAATGTCTGGGGCAATCAGTGAGGATCGAACTCCCTACACAATCACAATTTTTCTATTTAGCCTAACTAGCTAACCATTAAACCACGTCGAGGTGACAATACAGCCAGGCCTCGTTTTCAAAACATAAACTATTCTCTACAGAATTCTTTTTATTTGTTTATGTTGAAATATGACATCTAGCTTAGATTTCTGTTTTACAACCAATGTTTTGTCTTCAAGGCTATTAACAGATGAACGTTTTTACAGCTAATACGTGTTTACTATTCATTCCGATATAATTGCTCAAAACCCCTGTAAACGAACCAATTCACCCAATGTTAGAGCAACTTGTTGGTCATTATTTCACAAAAGTGTTTTTTCCCTAACAATTTGCCCTTGCATCAATCGAATAATTCTTTTCAGATAAAGTTTTCTCTGCACAGCCTGTTTAATGGTAAAATTATGCAACACACGTGGCTGAAAAATATTTTGGATGGGAAGAGCAAAACTTTTTGTCTGAGGTGAAATTAGCAGCAACAATTTTGAGAATAATCATTTTTCTGGACACATTTCCTACTATTTAACCCACAGCTGGATTGAAAGGAGATGGATTCACTCCTTTCCCAAGTTTATTTGTATGTATGTGAATATGATTAAGTCGGCTATAACTCGGATCTCCGATTTCTCATCTCGAGCACACCAACTGCACATCCACAGTGTCAAATGGATTATTGCTAAAAAAAGAGAAATCAAAGGAATTTTAACATGATTCTGCAGTTCCGATTTTCTTTACCTCTAACATTTCGGCCATCAAAATTGTGCAATATTTTCATTGCATGAATTTAGATAACACTCCACATAATAATTCAATAAAGCATTATTTTCTACACAATCGTTTCCTTACTTTAATGAAATGTTAAATGTAACATCAGCATAATTGTTATTAAACAGGAACAAAGATTTTCCTTTTCGTATCAATGATGAGGTGTTTAAAACTTAATACTCTTTTGCTGCTGTTCAATGCACAACCACTATGCCACACAGAAGTGCAAGTGTTTGACGGTGACGTGTGCGGAAAACGTGGCAGAATAATAAGTTTTATTGCAGAATGAATATTGGAACAAAGGAGAAATGTATGTTCGATGTTGTCTTTGTATTTTGCAGACATGGCAATGTGCCAGTTCACCCTCCTTTGTACGTAAACCCGGAAATATTGTATAATATCGCCAGACAGCAACCAGGAAATGAATACAATAATCCCACAACAAAAAAGAATGAAAATATAAACATACGTACTCGCACCCCCACACACACATATTTGGGCGTGTGTGTAGATAGATAGATAGATAGATAGATAGATAGATAGATAAATAGATAGATATGAACATGCTCAAATAGATAGATATGAACATACCCAGATAGATAGATAGATAGATAGATAGATAGATAGATAGATAGGAACATACCCAGATAGATAGATAGATAGATAGATAGATAGATAGATAGATAGATAGATAGATAGATACCCAGATAGATAGATTGAACATACCCAGATAGATAGATAGATAGATAGATAGATAGATATGAACATACCCAGATAGATAGATAGAGAGAGAGAGAGACAGACAGACAGACAGACAGACAGAGAGAGATGAACATACCCAGATAGATAGATAGATAGATAGATAGATAATTTCCACTTGTGGGTGATTAATTTTTTCCACCTTGCAATTCGTTTTCCACGGATGAGGTGGTGCTAAACTCTGCCTAATATATAACTATTACCAACATAACTTATCTGCTTATTTGTCGTCCGTTTATTTGCGTGCTCATATATTCAATCATATTTACGTGGTTGTGTATTATGACGTGATTTCTATTCGTCTTGTAATCAATACGCCTTTCTCTCTCGTCAACTAAATCTTTAATAACAACCCTGTCAATGTAACTAATCATTTAGCCATATATTGTACCTCTTACTTTCGCACAAATTCCGACGGATAACTTAACATATTAATAAAAACAATATATTTTTTTCGTTTTTTTTCTTTGAATAATTTTTTAATTTTCTAACTTGGATTCATGGTTATTTTTTGAATTTAATAACCGTAAATTTTATTTTTAATTACATAATAAATTAGGGATTAATTAGTTATTATGATTTCTTATAAAATTTAATATTAATTTTAAAGCATTGTTAAATTGTATATAGGGTCCGTTGTCGAATTTTTTGAATTATCATATACTTATAATTTGACTGGCCATAACATCTTACGCAAAAATATTTCCCTACCCCCACCAGTAGGGATAGTGGTTGTTTTTGAACTCTTTAAAATCTTTTTGTTTTATAATCGACACCATCACTTGACAAGACACCAGAAATGTTGAAATAAAATGGCTATTTTGTCGTGATGCTATAAGATATTTATGTTATAATTTTTAAATAAATATTATTTGCTCTACTTTGCTTTGAGCACTTTTTTAAAAAAGGTGTTTTGTTTACTGGAATTTTATTCCATTTATACCAACCTTGTATTCGGATATATATATATATATATATATATATATATATATATATATATATATATATATGAAGAAATATAGTCTTAAGGTGTGCTATATTTATGGAATAAAGTGCTCAATATCAGAGATAGAGCGTGTGTAAATATAAAAGTGAACGTGGAAGACAACACTTAGAATGGACAGGTGTTTTCATGCTAGATGCAATCATCGTAGCCTGACGATTGCGTCTAGCATGAAACAGACTGTCGCCTCTAAGTGTTGACTTCAGTGTTCACTTATATATATATATATATATATATATATATATATATACCGAATACAAGGTTGGTATAGATGGAAAAATATCCAATAACCAAAAATAATATTATGAATAGACATATATTTTAAATGTAACAGACAACAAATATCTACTATGTTTTAGCCTGAGCACTTCCAGGCTTCGTATAATGGTTTTAGTTTCAGGAGAAAATAAATGCAAAAGCTGTCCAACATTGTGATATTTCTTTATTTTATTATTCGTTGATCTAAGCTTTTGTCTCATATGAGCCATCATCAGATTGGCTATATGGATTTTACAACAAAGATGTTCACCGGCAAAGACATAGATGTTTGTTATGCGAAGATAACAGTTAGGGCATACATGACACACGTCGTACATTCATAATGCTGTTCTATGACGTCGTACATGACCACATGAGAGAAAAATGCTATCAACAGAATCGTCTATATATATATATATATATATATATATATATATATATATATATATATATATATATACTAGCAGTAGAGCCCGATGTTGCCCGGGGATGTAACAGTAAGAGATAGATCAAGTATCGACCATCATAAAGACTGAGAAATAAAATAGACAAAGATAATTGTTTAAGGTTGACGGACACGCATGTCTTAATTAGTTTTTTTTTTTTACGAATTGGTAAAACCCAAACTCAAACAAAAACATTGTTTTCTACCGATTGAATAGAATTTTATCATAAACAACTGTCTTGTTTGGAATTTTTAAAGCATTCTGAATGTAAAAATAAAGAAAAAAGTGTGCAAGACAATAAGAAACACTATCTCCCAAAAAACAAATTGAAGTTTTGTTGAAATCGGTTGAAAAATGTAGGAAATCCGATCCCATATATAAACGAACACACACACACATCCACCCCCCACACACAACCTGGGTTTTATAATAAGTATAACTCGATATGAGTTGTTTCCCTTTCATTCTCGCATCAGCGATGATTCTTAATCGTGTTTTCAAATTGATTTCATTCAAAAACAATTGTGTTTTTCCAATTTTTGGCGCTGTCAGAACCACCTCAAGGTAATTTTACGTAGTCCTGTGAAGTTTTGTTGAAATCGGTTGAAAAATGTAAGAAATCCGATCCAATATATAAACGAACAGGCACACACTCACACACACAACCAGGGTTTTATAATAAGTATATATATATATATATATATATATATATATATATATATATATATATATATATATATATGTGAGGAACTGAAAAAGATTTTGTGACACGTTTCATCGTCAGGATTTCATCAGACTGGGTTTTGTTGACTTATCCACGTCTACACATGCGCACGAAACGAGAGACAGGTATTTTCAAAAACATTTGAAAGAATATTTTTTTTTTCATTCTAGCCAAATCCATCTTTATTCTTTTTATCTCCATCAACTTTTCCCTTGACTCTCTCACATTTTGAGAATATAAAATCTTCGAAGAATATTGATATATTGTAAGAACCTGGACGCAAATTTATTTTGGCTGAACTAGCGATCAAGTCATTTTCCAGACTTTTTCGTCCCACTCGATTAATTTCTCTTTTAATCAAAGTAGCATTCCCTGTGGTCCATTAGGTTACGCTGAACAACCAATGTGTTTTGCGTGTCGTTATTTAAAATATCTCTTTTGTGTTCATACACTTTCTTGTTTAATCTTCTTAAGGTTCCTCCAATGTATTCACTCTCACAATTCCTGCATTTGATAGAGTAAATTCCTCTTTCAAGTTTTGGCTGGTTGTTTTGTTTTTTATTCATTAGATCATTGATTGTTTTAGATGTATTGTGACAAACTTTATGTTGAGTATAAAGAAATTCTTTACGATTATAGTTGGTATAGAATTATTTGGTAGAATAATATTTTTTTTGATTCGTTGGGTCAGGAAGAACGGCTCTTCTATTTTTGAATATTTTATGAGCCATTTGTAGCGCATTGAAGACGAAATATGGCATTGAAGTGTCTTGTATTTTCAATATATTTCTCCTATTTGTGTAAATATTATGGGCTGCAAATTCTGGGTGCTCTTAAATAGAATCAGGAAAGATCATTCTGGGTTTTATTTTGTTAAAAAAAAATATCAACATATACTTTACTAGGAAATCGTCTCAATCCTGAAGGAAATATAAACAAGAAGAAATGATGATCGATTAAGTCTTGAAACTGCCTGCCACGCTGCAGCTTTATTTCCTCAGTCTATACTGCTTTACCTACATACGTAATGCCCAGGTGTTGCCTTTCAGATCGATTGTTTAAAAACTAATTAACTCGCAATGACTACTCTTTGTTTTTTGTCTTGGTTTTTACCTGTGAATCCGCATTTTTTGTTAAAAAGGAAAAACAAAAGACGAGAGAACTGCCAACGTGTAAGAAACAAGCCATTTTGAAGCTGAGAAAAGAAGGAAAATCGGAGCCATTGGACAAATATTGGACATAGCTAAAACAACAATATGCATTATCCTTAAAAAGAAACTTCTGGTGTACTGAGCTACAGACACAGAACAGATATTCAAGGAAAACTGCAGCAACTGATGACAGAAACAAACAGTCACCGACAAACTCCACATTGCAGGGGTTATGATTTCATAATCCACCGTATCAAGAAATTTTGAGAACAGAAATATAGAGAGAATAGAACAAGATACAATGCACTCACCAACAGTAAGATTCGGAATACTGGAATTTGCAAGGAATTAGAGATGAGCGAAAAATATTCTGGCCAATAGCTTTATGGGTTATGAGACCAAAATTAATCTCTACCATACAATTTTGGAGAAAGAAAGGAGCTGTTTATGATCCAAAGCAGATCTGTGAAGCAGTGTCTTGGCTTTGTCTTGCATGGCTGCTTCCGGAAGAGGTTTATTCCAATTTATTGATGATGTAATTCATGATGGTAGCAGCAGAATTAATTCAGAAGTCTACAGAAAGATGCCGTCTACAATTTACAGAGAAATGCATCTAACGTGGAGGAAGTATATCATTCTGCAAGACAATGGCACTAAGCATACGGTAAACAAAGCAAAGGAGTAAACAGTGGACAGTTTTAAAATTGCCCAGTCATTCAACGGACCCTAACTCAATAGAGCATGCATTTCATCTTCTGATGAGGAGACTGAATGAAGAAACCGCCTGCAGCAAAAGGAATTGAAAGAGGCTGCGTTAACATCCGGAAAAGCGTCACGAAGGAAGAATAAAACAGTTTCGGGCAAGGTCGCTAACTTGATGCAAACAAAGATAGATATACTTTTTTAAAAAGCCCGTTTTTCGGTCATAAATCAATGGTTTTTCCCCCGATGCTTTCCAAACTTGCTATGTAAATTACATGTAACACAGAAATATGAAATATTATTTAATATAAGAGTACCTGTTACTTCCTTTTGCGCACCTAAAAGGGGGGTGTGATGGGCTAAAAGGGTGCTATGTCCTAAGTGATTTAACACATCTAAATGTAAATAGCGGGAAATAAAAGCTGAAATCCTGAACACTCTTGTCTCGTATTCATCATTTGATCTTAATCCGAAATGTCTTCAATGAACAACAAAAAACAAATTAATTGGTCTTGCTGCCCTAATACTTTTGGAGCGGCCAGTATATATATAAACATACATATATATATATATATATATATATATATATATATATATATATATATATTACATGAATCATTCATACAAAATGTAGATTAGTAAAATTAATTATATAAATGGCGAAAAACATCTTCGCGAACAATTTTAAAGTTACATTAACCAACGAATCACTCGATGAATGTTATGATCCTGGTTTTTAATAACATCAAATTGTATAAGGTCTTTTTTTTAATCTGCTAGTTGATACTTTCGGCTGTGCATTTGAACTGCACTACATATTTGAATAGTCTAACACACTTTATATCTAGAAAAGAAAAAAAAAATAGTACATACAATAAAATTTAAATAAAATCTTAACCGAGTTCCTTGTCAGTTTTCTGCAATGAAACTTATATAAAAGAGTGATTGCTGCCTAAATAGACTTTATATATATATATATATATATATATATATATATATATATATATATATATATAATATCTCCAAATTTTCAAATGTAATGTCAATCGACATCTCCAGTTGTCTTGATCTATCCACTATCCCTCTTCTCATCCTTTCCTCTTTTGCTTCTATCTGCTCTCGCTCCAAATCCTCTGTAACCCCCTGTTTGCCAGTGTCTTCCCACCTTGCTTTGGATGAAATTCTTATATATATACATATATATACATATATATATATATATATATATATATATATATATATATATATATATGTGTGTGTGTGTGTGTGTGTGTGTGTGTGTGTGTGTGTGTGTGTTTGTTCGTGTGTATATATATGTGTGTATGTACGTGCCATTGTGTGTATGAGTGTATATAGTCAGAGAGACGGAGAGAGAAACAGAGAGCGGACGGTATGTAAGATAAGTAAATCGAAACTCTTTCTTGAGAGATAAAGAAATGAACCGAAGCCAGAAAGATAGACACTTGTCAGACACAAATCAAATAAGAAAGCTTCGACAAAAAAAAAGAGGAAAGAAAATCCAGACTTGATAATAAAGTGATATTAAGAAGAAAGATATTAAAATCAAAAGTGACAGACACCAGGAAGACTTGATATCACGTTTTTCCAATTTCCCCTAATCACACGTCCGGTGTCCTGTCTTTAAATGGCTTCTCTAAGAAAGACCGGTCTGTAATATATCACTTCTTCACCTGTTCATTTTACTGAATTTCATATAAGACTTTTTAGAATTGCACATTTAACTAACACGAATATTTATCCTGTGAATATGTTTAATAAATTTGCTTAGTTTGGTAATAGTAATAATAGCTATTTCGGTATTTGGAAACATTCATTGGTCGAAAAGACAGTGCTATTATCAGTTGATATTTACAAGATCTTTTAAAACAAAATAGGTTTTTCAAGTTCAGTAGTCGTTGTGACACTTTTGGAATATGAAGAGGGACTCCTAAACATTGATTTTTTTTCTTTTATCACTCTACTTTTTCTCAGGATTGTAATCAGTCAAACACAATTTCTGATAATAAAGAAATGAATCTTTCTCTACATACATCTGAGAATATTTTTGCATTTGGTGATTTTAATTCTCATCACGTCAAGTGGCTTAAGCATTCTAAGGTTACTGATATTGATGATATTCAGACATTTTCCCTTGCTCAGTCTGTCAGCCAAATAGTGGATGTCCCTCCTCGTTTCCTTAATAAATCTGTTCAACATTCTCCTTTACTTGATTTGTACGTTACCTCTTCTCCTAGCACTTGCAGGGCATTAAACCTCTGTCGTCTTGGTAATTCGTATCCCGCTGTTGTATCTATCAATATTTCTTTTGAATCATCCATTCAAAAGGAACCTACTATTCACAAGACTTTTTTTCTGTTACCAGCGTACTGATTAGAATTCATATTGTGCCTTTACTCGAGACGCTATTTGTACTGCTATACGTAACATTACTATCGTTAATTGTAACACAGCGGTTTCTTCTTGGTTTAAAGCCGGCATTTGTCATTTGAACCATCTCGCAAATATCTGATGAAACCAAAATCTACTCATTCGCACACACTAGCCTGTTCAGCCGCTATAGCTGATAGGATCATGTTTCCTGCTTTATAAGCGTGATAATCTCGATCATAACAGACGCCTGTTTGTGACTACTCGAAATAATTGTAAATCTGTCCTCAAAGAGGCTAAGTCTTTATTTGCGGATCTGTAATAATGTGTTAAATAAGAGTAAGAATTCTATGCGTCTGATCTTCACTCAGTTTGATGTGTTAATATTTTCTGCTGATAAAGCAGAAAGTTTTGCTCGTAAATTCACTTTAAATCTGTTTTTGATTCATCTGGAGTACGGTTTCCTGATTATACACTTAGAACTGAGTTTTTTATTGAGTGATATGTGCATAACATCACACGTGGTTTCTGCTATCATTTCTAAAATGGATCCTCACAATGCACGTGAACTTGATGCTATCACCTCATTAGTCCTTAAGAAATGAGTTCCTGAACTGTTTTCTGTTCTCTTGACACTGTACAATAAATGTCTTGCTGCTTCGATGTTTCCTGCTTTTTGGAAATCCTCTTCTGTAATTCCAGTTTTTAAGAAGTCGGGTAAACCATCTGATCATATTAGGCTTCTATCTCTTTTTGGTTACGTAGTAGAAACTGTAATTACCTCTGAGTTGGTCAAGCATTTAACATCGCATGGTTTCTTTCGTATAAGCAATATGATTTTCGTTTCTCTAGGTCAACTGCTGACGATTATTGCTGAAAGGGTTTATCAAGCTTTAGATATAAATGTTGATGTTCGGGATGCTTGCTTTGAAAATCTCGAAGGTTTTGGCATACTGGTCTTCTTCACAAGTTAAAAGACTACAGTATTTCTGGATTGATTTTTCAAACGGATTCAGTCTTTCTTATAAAATCGTGAAATGAAAGTTGTTTTGAATTGCCACTCTTCTAGATTATTGGTATTAATGCAGGTCTTCTTCAGGACTGTATTCTTTAACCTTCGTTTTTCTAAATTTTCATGTCCTGATGTCTTCAGTTTTCAACTCGGTATCTATTCTGATGATACAACTACTTACTCCTGTCTTAATAAAGTAAGTAGTAAGTTCGGTAACATCAAATTGGCAGCTGATCTCAAAAATACAAGCTGTTGTTAAATGGTACAATGTATAGCTTGTTAATTGTAACGCCTCAAAAAATAAACTACTCTGAGAGAACCCTTTCTAACTTCCAGCAGCATGAATGATACTAAATTCCTGGAGAGTGACTCACTGTACCTTCTCGGACTAACTTTTTCAGCTGACATAAATGGAACGAATATATTGAATCAATTGCTAAGTCTTCAGCTAAAAAATTAATTCATTATGTCTACCATTCGTCCTTGCTTTGAATGTCGCTGTCAAATACGATCGTGTTCTCCTGTTATATATCTAGAGATCCTTGATAAAATACAAAAAAAGAATCTGCAATATTATTGGTTCTGACCTGGCATATTGTCTCCAGTTTCTTTCCCACCACCGTAACGTATCTTACCTGGGATTTTCTATAAATACTTTCATGGTAATTTTTCTGATGAACCTTTTCTCTATGCTACATAGATTTAAGAATTTGAACGCAGTACTAGATTGGCTGCAAGGTACCATAATTTTACGGTTGAAATAATTAGATTGTAACCTTCAGTTCTATGATCACCGTTTCTTCTATCGCACTTCTCACTGGTGAAACATTCTTCGGTCTTCATGTTTCCCAGTCAACTTTGATCTTCAAAGATTTAAATGCCATGTCAATCGTTATCTTTTGTCTTCTTTATTCTTATTCTTTTACTGCACTGTCTTCTTAGTAGTATTTTTTCTCATATTCTGTAATCACTTGCCACGTAGTGGCTTTAGTGCCTTCCTTGGAGTGAACCGATTAAAGTAATGTGGAACATCAATATCTTGATTAGGACATTATTTTCACTTCAATTTACATTCGCTTTCCATTTTAGATGTTGCTCGTATTTGGTACCGTTCATTATTTGTGAATATGTAGCAACAATCCACAAGTTTCTCCCAAAGAATTATTGCTGTGGATTCCGGGATAAAATCCGGTCTCAAATGAATGACAAACGCAGGAATGAAATATAGCAAATAAATGTATTGACGTAATAATACAATTGGTAATACGGTTAGTAGATCCAGAAATGCGGTTATTAGCAATAATAATCTATATACAGTCTGGGAAATTCAGTATCGAAGTATGACTTCCTTCTGCGTTTACGTGCTCGCAACTGTGACTCCTACAAAGCGGTTACCTCACACTCTCACTTCCGACCTCCGAGTATTCACCGGCAGTAGTACAAATACACACTGGGCGAGTCCACTTGTATAAAAAGGGGTGGACCCCTTAATACTTATAGGCTTGTTTCGCTCGGAAAGAATGGTAACCATCTATCAGAGAAAGCGGTTGTATCCAGCTTACAGTCTAGATATTTCTAAACGGTTTGGCTGCCATGTATCACATCTATATGAAAGTCTACAAATTTTGAGACAATTTAAGTACATAATTCGAGTTCTTACGTTAATGTTTATATTTTGTAGCATCTTGGACAAGGCTAATTCCAATGGACCCTATTCTATATCCAATATCTTTTTCCGCGAAGTATTTATTAATTTCACATTCTGAATTATTTATTATGAAGTCAGTGGATGCGCCATCTTTTTTATAACCTCGTTTTCAGATCATTCTATCTCTTTCTGTTTCTGGAAAGGCTGAGGTTAAATGGATAGATCTGATTTTTCGCCAGCGATCACTTCCAATTCGACAGAGTTAGTTACTCTCATTTTTAGTTCAATATTATCCTTGAACTCAAGAGACCATCCTCGAAATATTTTTATTTTATTTTTATGAGCAAAGAAATATGTGACTTTTGCAATCTTTAAGAGAATTGCTTTGATTAAAAGAATTTTGTTAAAATGCCAGAAAAACGTAATCAACAGAAAAAAACAATTATGTGTAAGGATAAATTCCGACTGTAATTAAAAGCAATAAATAATGTCAGAAACAATTAAAAGAACCAGAAAATAATAATTTATTAAGTTTATTATTAATTAAAGTTTACTAATTTTTGATCTGCAGCATTAAAGAGGATAGTTTTGAAATCAATCGTTTCACATTGCTAAATCCATTATTTGGAAACAGAAGAACACTTGAATTTAAAATAATAGTAAATATAGAACTGAAATATACGATAGACTAGGGTAGACAATTACGTAAATATCAGAGCACATATTTGATTATTATTATTATTATTATTATTATTATTATTATTATTATTATTATTATATTTCCTTTGATTCCTGGAGTCTTCACATATCTTTCCGGGTCCCGCCCAGAGACCTATGATTAGAAATGGCATCATGACATTTTCCACTAAAAAAGAAGAAGAAAGATACATAGATAATGCCCGTGGTAAGGTGGGGGATGTACTCGTGAGAACAATTTGTTTATATTTCTTTAAGGCATGGACTTCCAGTAATCCCTTCAATTAGTCTACTGAAATATCTTCCAAATAATCCGAAGGATCCGAACACAAAAGGGATAGTTGATGTTCCCATGTGCCACATTTTTGAGAATTCGACTTCAAGATCCTTGTATTTTGATAGCTTTTTGAAGATCTTCACAGATACATTCCAGTCCACAGGGACTGTCATATCAATAAGGAGGCAAATTTTTTGTTGCGGTCTCTAATAACAATGTCTGGGCGGTTAGCTTTGATTATTCTGTCTGTGTGTATTCTGTAGTCCCATAAAATTGTAACAGGTCCGATCTCCATAACCAGGTCTGGGTGGTGTTCATACCAATTTCTTTTCCGTACAAGTTGCAGATTTTCCTGTGCAGATATTGGCCAAATCTGATATGCCGGGTTTTATATTCAGTGGGTGCCAATACCGTGCATCCTGATACAAGATGATCAATTGTTTCTGGGTAATCATCACAGAACCTGCATTTTTTGCTGACACAAATGGCTTGATAATTTCTAGTTAAGTACTGATCCTGTGCAGCAATGATAAAACCTTCCGTTTCAACTTTTAACCCTGCACTAAGTAGCCACTTGTGGGTAGGTGTTTTTCTACATCAGCTTGTTCGGTACGGGCAGAGTATTGGCCATGAAGCGGTTTATCTTGCCATTGTTTCTGTATCTGGTCAGTTGCATTTGTTTTTGATTTTTTTTATATATTTTGCAGCTTCAGTTTGTGTATTGTGTTTTACTTGTATTGCTGAATCCATTTTAAACTCAATTATTATTATTATTATCATTACAACTACTACTATTACTACTAATACTACTACTACTATTATTATTATGCCTTCCCTTCCTTTGTTAGTTCGCACAACTTTTATGTTCTGCCAATATCTGATAAATAATGGACTATTCCGTTTCTATCGTGTGGGAAGAGGGGAAAAGTCACTACTTGGTTTCAGTGAGAAAATGAATGAAAGAAAGAAAGAAAAATAATGAAAGAAGTTAAGATTGAATTGTTTGACGAATGTTTAAGGGAAATTGTCAATTTCAAGTCTTTTCATTCGTACTCATAACGACCATCCGTCATATTTAGGATTGGTTTTGCAATATTTTTGGTAAAGCTGTTAACATCAAATATTTAATGATGCGGTCGAGGAATATCTACGGATATAGTCGTAGAACTAGCCATGAGTTTCTTCAATCATTACATTAACCCTTAAGATTCATCAAAATATTAAATTAAGAAAACGGTGAAATTTCCCCGGGTTCAACTAGTTGTTGTTGTTGTTGTTAAAAATGGCATCATGACAATTTCAGCTGAACATTTCTGTGTGAAAAAAGCAACCTGAAAACAAACACATCTTAATCCCTTCTTAAGATTTGAGCTGTGCTTGATAAGACAATTATTTGCATTTCATTAAAACATGGGTTTGCATGAATCCCGTCAATGAGTCTCTTATAAGCTTTTCCAATCAAAACCAAAGTCCCAACAACAACTGGAATGAATGATGTTTTCAAGCGCTACATAATTTTAGATTCCTACTACAGGATTCTTGTATTTTGAAGATCATTCTACATACATTAGAGTCTTATTATTATAATTATTATTTTTGAACGTTATCGTCGGTATATAATGATATACATTTATTTTGTGATTGTTTTGCACTATTGTCCACCAAGTAGATAACAAAGTCGATGGCCACAATGTCATAACCTAGGTGAACGTTTTGCTCGCTACAGTGCCACAATATTTCGATAAAGGGATAAACGCTTCAAAAGGACTAAAGTAATTTTCATTTTTTTCTCGTGTGATCAAAATCATTTACAAGTTAAATTCAGGACTGAGTTGTGTTTAGTATCACATAACGGCGAAAGTTTTGAAAAGGTTAATGTAATCACGACCTTTTTTGTATTGTAAAGCCACGTGTGGAAGAAAATCGAGGCTAGGTGTCGCGAGAAAGGGCAGGACTTTTTTGTTTTAAATAAATACTTGCACGAAAGATGAAAAAACATTATTTATCGATATATCGTCCACAAAAAGCGAAACTTATAAAACTAATAATTTATATCTTTATATCTTTCGGATGGAAAAATGCTTTCAAGCCACTATATTTTTTTAATCCTTTCGCACTAAGTAAGACAATAAAGCCACTACGACGCATGGGGTTACGGAGTGTAAGAGAATATATAAAATCACTATTAAATAGAGAGAACAAAATGAGCAGAAATAAAACAGAAGATAACGATTAACAAGGTCAAAATTGACTGTAAAAGAAGAAGCCGTAGGAGAGTGTCAGAAGAGAGACGTGGTAGGGAAGGAACAGTTAGCATAGAACTTACGGTTATATCTAGCGATTTCAACATTAAAATGATAAAATATTATCTCTAATTTTGTACTGTGCTTAAATTACTGAAAAAAGCAAGTTTAAAAAATCATCCATGTATAAAAAATATATCTACACACACACACACACGCGCGCGCGCTCGCGCGTGTGTGTGTGTGTGTGTGTGTGTATACCAGTATGTCTGTGTATATTTGTGCGTAACACTTTTCAGAGAGCTAAAAGATACGACACCCTAAAACTATATTCAATTTACACCCCCCACCAACGGTGGTAGGCTGTGTAACGTAAGTTTGGTTATATGTAGTGAGTCCATAGGTGCGCATGTGAATCAAAGCCAAAAATAGCATCAGCATCTGCGTAGTCCACCCTCATTTATTGCGGTGGCGTTGTGTTGTTGTAGATTTAGAATACCCAGATCTGTTCCCCCCACATTATATTTACACAAACGGCTGTAAAATGGGAGACAAATCAACCCTGAAATTCGATCCCAACACAAAACCACCGAGATCCAAGACAGCAATGCTAGAGAACTATATTTGGTGCTAAGAAGGGCCGAGCCAAGTATAATTAATCTGATCATTTTTGAAGACTAATTTGCAAATAAAAAAGTATCTTTGAAACTATACACTATGACGCAGTTCGTTTAAATTTTACAAGTGCACTTATTGTGATATTTAGCTTTATTCTTAAGTTTCTTTTTTTTTCTTTTTAGTTATCGTTTTTTCAACTGACAATTCAAGAGAATAAATGGTATCACCAAACAAAGAATAGATGAATGAATTTTATGCCAACGAATAGATTTGAAAGAAAATGGAAATATATTATTGTATGTATTATCATATTGCCAGTGAATAATTTTAAGTGCCTAATTACCAAGTCTCCTCCAGGATCTATGAGTAAAAATGGTGTTGTAGGAGCATTTGTCTATTTGGGGCGTTTGGTTTAGGTAAAGAGTGTTTTGCGGATGATATGTTCAGTTCCACACAAAGTAATATTTATTATTATTATTATTATTATTATTATTATTATTATTATTTCCTTTGATTTCTGGGGTTTACACATTTCTTTCCGGGTCTCCCCAGGGACTTAAGGTTAGAAATGGCATCATGACACTTTCTGACAATATATATATATACATACATATATATATATATATATATATATATATATATATATATATATATATATATATATATATATATTACATAGATAAAGCCCTTCGTAAAGTGTGGGCTGTATTTGTCAGAAAATTTTTTTGTATCTCCTTGAGGCATGGACTTCCAGGTATCCCTTCAATTAGTCTACTGCAATCTTTTCCAACCAGTCCTAGGGCTCCAACTACAACAGGGATTGTTGATGTTCCCATGTGCCACATTTTCAAGATTTCTATTTCAAGGTGCTTGTATTTTGACAACTTTTTGAATATCTTCAAAGATACATTGCAGTCAGCAGGGACTGCCATATCAATAAGGAGGCACCATTTTTGTTTGTGGTCTTTAATAAGAATATCAGGGCGGTTGGCTTTGATTGTTCTGTCAGTGTGTATTGTGTAGTCCCATAGAATTGTAACAGGTCCTATCTCCGTAACCGGGTCTGGGTGGTGTTCATACAAGTTTTCTTCCCGTACAAGTTGCAAATTTTCCAGTGCAGATATTGGCCCACTCTGTCATGCCGGGTGTTATATTCAGTGGGTGCCAACATCGTGCAACCTGATACAAGTTGATCAATCGTCTCTGGATATTTATCAGAGAATCTGCATTTTGGGCTGACACAATATTTTAGTATATGTGCTTGATAATTCCTAGTTAGCAAGCATTGGTCCTGTGCAGCAAGAATAAAACCTTCAGTTTCCGCTTTCAACCCTGCACTACGTAGCCACTGATGGGTACGGGTTTTGTCTACGTCTGCTTGTTTGGTACGGGCAGAGTATTGGCCATGAAGCGGTTTATCTTGCCATCGCTTCTGTATCTGGTCAGTTGCATAGGTTGTTGCTGTCTTTTTGAAGTATTTTGCAGTTTTAGCCTGTGTATTGTGCTGTACTTGCATCTCTACGCCCATCTAAAACTCCATTTTGAATTCGTTGGCTTCCTTCATTACGGAGTAAAGACGCTTACTACTTTCATGTTCCTTGACACATACCCTCATCCAGTCTTCTGTAGTTTTCAAGTATCTTTGGAGGCCAATTGTTGTAGTTTTGTAGGACAGTTCTAGTTGAACTAATCCTCTGTCTCCTTCGGATCTGGGCACATACAGACGATCAACATCAGCTTTGGGATGATGCATGCGGTAGCAAGGGAGAAGCTTTCTCGTTTTGGAGTCCATTCGCTTAATTTCAGATATGGTCCAGTTAAGGACATTAAAGCTGTATTGCACCACAGGGACAGCCAATGTGTTTATGGCTGATATTCTGTTTTTTGAGTTTAGTTAAGTATTTAGTACCAGACGTACACGCCTGTAGTATTCTTTTCTTATTTTTTTCCTTCATTTGGGTGTTGTATGCCATCTCCTTCGCTAATTCCTAGGTACTTATAAGCTTCATCATGCTCCAGTTCCCTAATCTTTGTGACAAAACCTAAATCTATTAATGGTGTTTCTGTAATTCTACCTTTCTTGAATGTTACTTTTGCACATTTATCTAATCCGAAGTCCATACGTATATCGTCACTGGAGTATTTTACAATATTGAGGAGGCCTTTCAACTTATTGTCGTCTTTGGCAAAGAGTTTGAGGTCACCGATGTATTATTATTATTATTATTTTATATCCTTTGATTTCTGGTGTGTACACATTTCTTTCGGGGTCACGTCCAGAGACCTAAGGTTAGACATGTCATCATGACATTTTCCGTTGACCAATTAATAAAAACATATTTTACATAGATAAAGCCCTTCGTAAGTTGTGGGCTGAACTCGTGAGATAAGTTTTTTGTATTTCTTTAAGGCGTGGACTTCCAGAAATCCCTACAATTAGTCCACTGGAATCTTTTGTAATCAATCCGAGGGCTTCAAGATTATTATTATTATTATTATTATTATTATTTTGAACGATTTAGGGAAAAGATAAATAAAAGAAAAATGTTTGACAATGTTAAACACTATTTCAACAGAATATCTTATTTTTCATCTATAAAACTATATAAGTGTACCAAAAATTGTATTTGTACAAGCACTGCTAGTCTTGTAATGAAAGAAAATGGCTGCCCTCGAAATGACGCCCGCTTGAAGGCATGCAAATGAAGCATGCTTAATATGATGGCGATCTTGTTCATGTTGGAATTTGACGTTAGTTGATTAGTAAATAAGCGAAATTAATCAAACAGTTTGTTATAAATCTTATAGAACTCTCCTGTTATTCTGCTTTCGATGCGAAAATTTAGTAATTTGTCTACGTAACTATCCTCTTTTAAACATCGAAAGGCTGGTAGACAGTGAATATTTTTTTTCAGAATGTGCCCCATAAGAAGGTTGTCGAAATTAAACTTGAAGAATACAGACATTCTTTCGAAATATTGTTTAACATTGCCAAATTCTATATTTCTTTGCTTTATCTTCTCTGAAATCGCGTTCGTCTCTCAACTGATGAAAAATATTGGAAGAATTATGCCAATCATTTTGTGTGTATATTATTATTATTATTATTATTATTATTATTATTATTATTATTATTATTCACGTATTCATCTGACAACATTTTAAACCTGCTTAATTTTCGTCATTATTTGATGTTTTCAAACCGACATTAGGATTTCTTTATTTCAAAAAACATAGTTACTTTACTGCATTTCGTCCATCAAAGCCTTGACAAAATTTATTATTGTTCAGTTGCTTTGAGTAGCTTATATTGCTGATTTTGTTTCCTGTACAATAAGTTTTGCGCAGCCAAGTACAATGTATATTTTGTGTATGATTTTCTATAACCTTTTTTTATCTATATTTCCTTTGAACTTTCTGTATTCTTCCAATATATTTTCCCAGCAGATTTTATATATTAACTCTTGCCCGAGATCAAATGATTGCAGTTATCTTCGAATATAATTCCATATTTTTAAAAAAATTTCTGTTTAAAAAATGATGTTGCACGAATCGTTATCATTCTCCTTCGTATTAAGATTGCTTTCTAAAAATATCTGGAAACATTACAAGCGATTCAGTAATTATTGTTTCTAGCGTCCATTTTATATGCCATAATTTACACAGGTCACTACGGAAGTTTGGCTATTAACTCATTATTGTAATCATTTCTCCCCAAGCTTGACGATAAAGCCACTAAGATCCAAGAGGTTTCTGAAGTTGAATGAAACTGAGGAAACATTATTGAAAGAGGAAAATGAAATAGCAGGATTTAAGGAGACAGGAGATGATGAATGACTTTGCATTTAATTTTTTGAAGGGCGTCGTTTTCAGTAACTTTAGACTAGAAGAATCTTCCACAAGTTAGGATTGCAAGAAAGGAAATTATTAGCATAAAATGTGAGATTACATCTGGAAATTTCAATAGTAAAATTATTTTTTCCTACACCCTGTTCAGTTTCTTACATGCTGAGATGTTGTTTAATATTAATCTCATGAATCTGGTCAGTATTTCACTGGGATTTTCTATCTATTTTATTCGTCAAGACAAGATCATCAATATGAAAACACATGCTTAAAATTATTATTTTGCTAATTTTATAATCTAACCTATTTCTCTACATTGTCGCGCCATAAAGACAAAATTGCAGGTCAGGTGAAAAATAAATTATTCGTTAGAATTTTATAAAACTATAAACATAATAATCCCTCAATCGTTATAAATGTCAGTGTATTAGTGATTCTTTTTTTTTTTCTTTACTGTGATGTTTACTGTTTACAAGGCCCGGGCGCCACTCAAGGTAATATACTGATATGTTTGGAAGTTAACGGTTAATATAGGCTTGAATAGGTTAAGATTGCTGTTATTTGGGAAGCAACCTCTAAGTGGTTCGTGGAAAGAAGCTATTCCAGTAGAAGTAACATCTGACTAGGGGTAGAGGAATGTAATCACTGTGATTCACTAAAATAGTGTTGTCTATGGCGGACCTTAAGCGTGGAGACCAGTGGAACTAAATAGCAGATTTCATCCGAACATTCTCTATGGAACTAGCGAGAGAGCAGCAAGTGGCTGTGAGAAAAGAGTTGCGAAATGGAAAATGTCATCGCCTACAAGGAAGAGGAGACGCTTTTGGACTATATCCAAATTGGGAAGAATGGAAAGACAAGGAATGATTAAATAAGCTACTTAAGAGATCAATAACTATAAAATAAACATATATATATATTTTTTCATTTCTTCTTCTTCTACTTCTTCTTCTTCTTCTTCTTCTTCTTCTTCTTCTTCTTCTTCTTCTTCTCTGATATTTAAATTTCTGTACATTCTTTATTTTATTATCTCCAATTTGTAATTTTCATTTTCTGCTTTTCCTTTTGCTGACAACCTTACATTCTGTCTTTTTTGCATTTGATGTTTAGTCCTTTTTTCTCGCTATTCTCTCGCGACCTTCTACAGGAGATCTTGTAGATTAATGCATCGTTAGATATTTAAGCTTAACAACTTGAACCAATTATTGCAATAAAAAAGTTATCGAGTGAAAATGAAAAGATTTAAATGTTACTGCTTTTCCATTTCACTGAAGCAAATAGTAAACACGTAAAAGCGTTATAGACTGCTTAGA